>OX456524.1:26158807-26758807 GCA_949748255.1 Eustalomyia histrio | reverse complement strand
GTATTTGTTAGTATGGTAAATTTATATCATTTTGAAATTTTTTGAATATTCTCTTTGAGATTTCATTCTTCTTAATAATATTTTGTGTATTATTTTTCATATTAAGTTTTTTTTTATATTATTCTTTGTGCAAAATGAACAGCTTGTACTTTATTTATTTACACAATATAATTTGTATTTTAATTGGGATGTGAATGTATCCGTTGGTGTGGATGTTTATAATATCTTGGGGAGGGTGGTCACAGCAGTATTTAAGAATTATCGCCTCATTTGATACAGGGTAATGGAAGATTTTTGTAAATTTTATTAACATACATTTGTGAATATTCGAGCATAATAATAATAATCGGTGACGTATGAGTATTATTAATTGAGAATATCAATCATACGCCTCGTAATTGAAATAATGAATAATACAAATGTTTAAATTTCAATAATAGAATTGTTTTTTTTTAGAATTTTTATAAATATTCCGTACAAATTTAAGATGATATAGACTTGCTAAGTAGTTATAAATATAGCTACTTAAAAATTAAGAATGTATAAAAATGCTGACAAGTCTTAGAAATTATTGGCTTTTCTCTAAACAAAATAACATATTTATCATAAATATATTTGAAATTTTTGTATTTTGAATTTTATAAAATATTAAAAACAACAAAAGATAATACATGAATTATGTGTATAAGAAAAGGTAGTGCAGGGCAAACAATATAATCGATCTATTTCGAGTTCCTGCAAAGTCCATATACGAAAACAGCTTTCGAATTGTATTTGTTTACAAAAAATAAAGAAAAGTCATGTTAGTTATAGATATAGATATAAAATTCCAAAAAAAAAAAAACAAACATAATATAATATTTTAAATAAAATTATTATATTGTATGATTCGTTTGTAGTCAGCCATATATTTGTTTGTGACAACAATCGAAACTGTTTGTCGTGCGAATTTTAAGAAGTACAAAAAATATGAATATGGGCAACATTTTTTTTAAAATTGGCGTATAACAACCCTGGCTAAATAATATTTACAGTAGTAGTAGTATTATTTTACAAAAAAAAAAACAAATTAAATCAAAAAAACTATAATCGGTCAAACCCGACCATGAAATACCCTACACATAAAATACCCTGATTGAAATTGCTGAAAAAGTTACTTTTAACAAATACCGGGAAGGTGGGTTATAGGTTGTCTTAGTCCGATTTTCCTTAAATTTGGATTCATGATTAATGGTTATATACACTCAGATTATGTGTCAGCAACCTATTTATAGCATAACACAAAAAAAAAAAAAAAATTACGGGGTTCCGACCAAAAAAAATATACGTTGTCAGCGTTTTGATAGATCACATCGGAATTTCATTTTAAATGCGGTTAAAGTTTCCCAGCTCTGGCCTGTTCTTGCAGTATATCGGTATATAAAACCATGTTTTCTTTACATCTGAGGTGTAAGGTGTGTTCAGCAACTTTGTAGATAATGGTATAACAAATATTTTGGTAAAACATATTAACCCTCTAACTCCCCCTCATAACGGAATTTTTTTGGCTTTATTTTGACAAATTGTAAAAATCACCCCCGAAGGTCGGGGATGAGATTTTCTAAAAAAATGTTGGCTACAAAATTTTACTACATATATATGTCAGAACACAACAAAGCCCAAAACTAGAACACAACAAAGCCAAACTTAATTTTTTTTTGTGGTCTCCTTAACAAGAATCAGTCGTCGGAGCCCCATAAATTCTGAAAAAGTGTGAAATTGTTGTACAGTGTAATTTTACATTACAATTTTAAAATGATGACCGCCAATTTAGATCCGTCATATTGAATTTTCAAAAGTTGATTCCAGTTTCGTAATCAGCTATCTCAGACTCTCGCTTTCCGTTGAGCTTAAAGTAAATCAGACATTAGAAATTTTATAAAAAAAACTCTGTCGCCATATTGGATCTGCCATTTTGAATATAAAATTTTTAATTTCAAAAATTCATTACAGCCATCTTAGATCCGCCATTCTAAATATTAAACATTTTAAATTCAGATTTGTGATTAGCACGTTTTAAATTATTTTGTATGTTTAGAAATATATTAATTTTTGTGTACTTAAAGAAAAATTATAATATTCCTTAATACTGAAATGGGGAAGTGTTCACCACTACAGTGTTATTTTTTTGGCAAATAATTGCTATCATTTAATTGCGTGTGAAGACAACGGGTTATGATCGGAGAGAACTTATCGGTAATTGTCCTTATGTAATGTCATGCATTTTATTTAGCAAATGTGGCGTATGAGTGTTATAAACCCATATGTAAAAATATCACTCATACGTCACGTCGTATAATTAGTAATAATACAATATTCATACATATATTGTACATATTTACTATACTCCAACCCAGCAAAAAAAATGGTAGTCATTCTGTGACTATAACTTCTTTCATTGCTTCCTAAACTTCAGTTGACATTCTTTTATGATTTTTTGGTGTTATTCTGAGGCACTTCCAAAAGCATTCATGTGTTCATATTTCAAATGCAGTGATCTGGATATAAACCCGATGCATATCTCAAAAAAATCACTCTTCATTACTTCTAAAGCATAAGTTATAGTATATCGTATATTTTTTGAATCTAAAGCATTTATTCAAATGAAAAAAATAGTTTTGATGAAATTTTTTAATTTTTTTATTGAATTATTTTTAATATTTTAGTTTAAAATTTCATGATGATTTGAATTTTTGCAGTTTTGCAATTTTTATAAAAGTTTTGAAAAATCAAGAAAAACAGATTTTTTTTTACCTTTAATTGAAACTAGCTGGCCTGTCATTTGCATTTTTCAACCTCAAATATTTTAATTCAGAATTAAGAAAAAAATTTTAAAATTGTGTAAAAATTATTTCAAATTGCTCAAAAATGTTTTAAATTGTGCAAAATTTTTTTAAAATTGTTCAAAAATATTTTAAAATTGTCTAAAAATGTTTCCAAATTGTACAACCAGTTTTTAAATTATCCAAAAATATTTTAAAATTTGTATAAAAGTTCATACAAATTTTTGAAAAAGTGTTTCAAAAATGCTTTTTCACTAATGCAAAAGTATTTATTTGTTTTAATAAAGAGTATTTGTATATCAATGCATAAATTTCGCTTCTTTAAAATTATTTTTCTGCATTCTTATGAATTAAATTTTTCATCAAAGCTTAAATGTTACAAAGTATATGATTATTTTCCACTCAAGCATCAGAATATCTAATCATTGCTTCCTTAGAGTAAAGTATGAGTAATGCTTGTAGCTACATTTGAATACTTCCATCCTATGATACGCTAACGTTAAATTCATCGATGAAACCAACAGAAAAGAAGTGATGCCTTTGCCATAGTAGTGATGCTTTTATTGCTCCTTTGGCAGCTTCATTTTTGCTTGGAAATGGAACAACATTGTAATGTAAATGTGTGTGGTTCAGTGGGTAGAAATACAGCTAGTCCAAGGGCTCTGAGTTCAAACTCTAACAAATTTAATTTTTTTTTTTAAATATTGTTTTTATTGATTAAAATTCAAAAACACGAATTTATTTTCTGCTGTGGCTACTATGCTATTGTTAAACAAAAATATTAAAATTTTAAAACTGAAATTTGACCAGAAAAAATTTAATACAGTTTAGCCTACAGGAAAAGCAATGGCCCGACAAACAGAAGATTGTAGGTTAGCAGCATTAAAAAATTTTATTTTTAAAATAAATTTTGTGGAACGTATTTCTATTAGTAGAATGTCCATTTATAGAATATTACAATCTAAAAAAAAACAAAAGCAATCGAATTTGTAATTTGTAATTACAACATTATTAAAAATGTATAAAAGTGATGGTACATGGAACTACACTTAAAAAAAAAATGAACTAGAATTAACTTATTTAGAGAAAAAATTGAAATGAAAACGGCGCCAAAAACACTTTTCACAATATTTAATAAAATTTTCCTTGAAATTAAGAAACAAATTTTATTTAAAGTTAGGTAAAAATTTTAGAAAAATTTTACTACTGAGAAGTAAATTTTTATTAGAAAATAGTAAAATTTCCTCCTAATTAGTTCATATATCATCCAAAATTTTACTGTTAGTTAGGAAATGTTTCCTTGGTTTTAAGAAAAATTTTATTTTATTTAAGTTCATTAGATACTAAAAACTAGGACTTAACTTCCTAAAAATAAGAAAATACTTTCTAACATCAAGTTGAATAGCACTTCATTTAAGTGAAAATTATGGTAAAGGTAATATATTTTACCATATATTTTAAAGTACTTTACACTCATTGCTCTTAACAAGCTTTTTGCTATAAAATTTTGTCTTAAAACTAAATTGAATTATACTAAATTCATGTATTTAAAATATAAATTAAATTTCATTAGCAAAAAGGTAAACAAATTAAAAAAATGTAATGCAGGATATCCTGAAACGTAATAAATTGTGACAAAGTCAGATCCTTTTCTTAGTAAATTAACGGTTCTGCTTGAGAGAACTACAAAAAGGGACGTCATGCGTGACACATGGCATCCATGGCTAAGGAACACTGGGGGTCCTTTGTTTTCTTAAAGTAAATTAAATAATTTAAGAAAATTGTTGCAAAAATACAAAATATCACAGTTATATATCTTGTTATTATTGGAAAATAGACAAATTTCATAAGTTAATTTTATGGCATTTTTAGCTTAAACTTTAATTGACATATAAAAATTTAAACTTTTTATTATTAAGTGAAAAAAATAGTTCACTAAATATAAAGTTTAATAACACTAGGTCACAAATAACAAACTTTTGTCTGTTATTTGTTTCTAGCATACTTTTTCTCATGGATTTGGACCTACTGAACACGAAAATGAATTTTAAAAATTTTTCTGTCGATTGGTTTGCGAGATACAAATTTTTTAATTTTTTTTTTTTAATTTTTGGAGGTACACTTACTATTTTGAGCATATCTTTAGTCTTCTTTGACCTATTTTATCCTACTACTACTCAAATTAAGGACAATTGAGCCGTCTACAACTTATTCTCAGAAAATTTTCAAATCGGGTTAGTAGTTTTGATGTTGGCGGCTTAAAAAGGTTAAAAAACTGCGTTTTTTTAGTAAAAATGTGGCTGAAAAATTCATATAAAAATTCATATAAAATGTAAAACGCGATGTTAACAGCGATTTTAATTTTTTTACGTATAGCTGACACTTTTCCAAAGAAAATAAGCCCTTACTTAACAAAATCTGATGACAAATGGCCGACTTATTATTTTTTTGGTAAACGACCGAAATTCCGCTATTTCACGATTTTTTGATTTTCATTATTTGCACAGCTTACCTACCCAACGCAAACGAATAAATACATTTGAACTTAATTTAAAATAAACAAAGTAGTCTTCGTATATTTTTTTTTAATTTATTTACAGCACTACATGCTCATACATATTTAAACATAAGGAGACACGGTTATCAATTGCATTTCAAAACTGTCTGTGAAAGTGTAAAGAAGTTAATATTTAGAAAACGCAAGGAAGACAATGAGTAAAAGACTACGTGTGTTCGAGTGTTTGAACGATCCAGACAATTTCTGCAATGTTTGTGGCCAGTTTATAAAAAAAAATCACGCACACAAGTTTACTCCAGCAGTACAATTGCACTATTTGAATTATTTTGGTATTTCACCAAATATCACAGAACCATGGACACCTAAGTCGCTGTGTGATCTTTGCTATATAATCTTAACCAACTGGGCAGCTGGCGGAAGGTAAGAATTTTTATTTAAACACATTATACATAGCGAATATAGTAATTTATTTTAATTTTAGCCGCCATATGAAATTCGATACACCAATGATGTGGAAAAAGCCGCTATGCCATTCCACAGACTGTTATTTTTGCCTCACCACAAACAGTGGGGTAGGAAGATTTTTTAAATGGAACTACGCTCAAGTGGGATCGTTTGCGCTTCCAGTACCACATTCGCATGATGTGCCATATCCAGTGTGCCCTGGTGCATCTCTTCAAAAAGCAGAATCGTCAGAAGAAGAGTCTGAGTCAAATGCAAGCGAATTTGAGCCGGGTGCAAAGCGAAAATTACTGTCACAGGCCGAACTAAACGATTGGGTGCGCGATTTTGGTCTCACTAAGGAGAAATCCGAACTTTTTGCGTCTCGGATGATACAGTGTGGATTTGCGGCTTCAGAAGTGAAAGTATCAGCGTACAGAAACCGTCACAAGGAGTATGCAAAATTTTATACAAAGAAAGACCAAATATGTTTTTGCAGCGACATTTCAGGCTTGTTCCAAGAGCTTCACCAAATTCACAACCCCAACGAATGGAGGTTGTTTATTGACAGCAACAAAGAGAGCTTGAAGGCAGTTCTCTTACATAATGGGAATGAAAAGCCATCTGTTCCTATTGCTCATGCGGTTCATTCAAAGGAGAACTATGAAACTATGGACATTTTGCTGAAATGCATAGAGTATAGGAAATACAATTGGAAAATATGCGCCGACCTTAAAGTTGTGGCCATTCTGTGTGGACTCCAAGGAGGCTATACGCGACATTGCTGTTTTCTGTGCCTTTGGAATAGCCGCGCTGATGATCAGCATTATATAAAAAAAAATGGCCGGTACGAACGAAACCTGTAGTTGGAGAAGCGAATGTTCAGCGCAAACCACTAATAGAGAACCGTGAAAATATAATACTTCCGCCGCTGCACATAAAATTGGGTTTGATTAAAAATTTTGCCAAAAAATTAGACAAAGAAGGTGAAGCTTTTGCCTATTTACGGTCAATTTTCCCTTACCTTTCGCTGGCAAAAATTAAAGAAGGAGTCTTCGCAGGACCCGAGATAAAAAAAATGTTGAAAGATGAAAAATTCCCAAAGCTGTTATCACCCATCGAAGCCGCAGCATGGAATTCCTTCAGGCTTGTTGTGGAAAACTTTTTAGGAAACAACAAAAGCCCGAATTATAAGGACATAGTTGAGGATCTGGTAAAGAACTATGAAGCCATGGGAGTGCACATGTCACTTAAAATACACTTTCTGGATTCTCATTTGGATTTTTTCCCTGAGAATTTAGGAGACGTGAGCGACGAACACGGCGAGCGCTTTCATCAGGAATTGAAGGCTATGGAACGACGCTATCAGGGCAACTATGACACGGCTATGATGGGTGACTATATTTGGACCCTAATACGTGAGACCGATTGCAGCGAATACAAAAAACAAAGAAGAAGTCAGCAGTTTTTCCACATGGCATAAAATGTACACTTATATCTTTGTTTTTACTCATTTTTTTGTGCGTTGATTTGCTTAATTTAATTAGTTAGTTTAATTTCGTTAGTTTAGCTAATTGTGCGATACATTGAGCATGTAGTGCTGTAAATAAATTAAAAAATAATATACGAAGACTAATTTGTTTATTTTAAATTAAGTTCAAATGTATTTATTCGTTTGCGTTGGGTAGGTAAGCTGTGCAAATAATGAAAATCAAAAAATCGTGAAATAGCGGAATTTCGGTCGTTTACCAAAAAAATAATAAGTCGGCCATTTGTCATCAGATTTTGTTAAGTAAGGGCTTATTTTCTTTGGAAAAGTGTCAGCTATACGTAAAAAAATTAAAATCGCTGTTAACATCGCGTTTTACATTTTATATGAATTTTTATATGAATTTTTCAGCCACATTTTTACTAAAAAAACGCAGTTTTTTAACCTTTTTAAGCCGCCAACATCAAAACTACTAACCCGATTTGAAAATTTTCTGAGAATAAGTTGTAGACGGCTCAATTGTCTTTAATTTGAGTAGTAGTAGGATAAAATAGGTCAAAGAAGACTAAAGATATGCTCAAAATAGTAAGTGTACCTCCAAAAATTAAAAAAAAAAAATTAAAAAATTTGTATCTCGCAAACCAATCGACAGAAAAATTTTTAAAATTCATTTTCGTGTTCAGTAGGTCCAAATCCATGAGAAAAAGTATGCTAGAACCAAATAACAAAATGGCTGTTGCCTAGTGTAAGCGCTACGTTAATTATAGGATATTTTATTTTATTATATTTTATTAGTGATATTTTGTATTGTAGTCAACAAACAAATTTATTACATAAAAGCGCAAATTCGAAATTTTTAACCCTTTGCTAACAAAATTTTAAAATAAATTTTAAGCTACTTTAAGTTCAATGTTAAAGACTGTTAAGATTAGAGATGGGCACTTGAGAGATTTTTGACTCACACACGATCATGAACCAAAAATTACAATCATGCACGATAGTTTTTGTAAATGGTTATTTTAATTTCTTTTATTTAATAATAGTTTTTCATGAAAATTAGGAAAACTAACTGGTTTGTTTTTAATTGTTTGTTTTTTTTTTTTTGGAATAGAATATTAAAAATAATTTAAACATTTTCTAACAAAAAAAATTCTATACCAAATTTTATTATTTTTTAGGAATTAGAAAACTTTTAAATTTTAAAATTTTTAAAATTTATCTGAACTAAGTTGCATGAAAACTTTCCTTAGAAATAGTTCATCAGTTTCTAAAATCAAGTAAATTTTTATTATTACATAGGGAAAAATTTATTACTTTTTGTTTTTAATTGTCTGAACTAATTTTTAGAAAACAATTCTTCAAAATTAGAAAGTGGTATACTTAAAAACTGAATTAAGAAATGGCTTTCTAAAATTTAGTTAATTTTACTACTGGTGAACAAAAAATGAACACATTTTTTGAACTAAATGGGAGTAAATTATGTCCTAATTTTATTATTTTTTTTTTTTAACTAAACTTAATTTTATTACATTTGAGTATGCAATTTTTTTAAAACTAAGATGTTTTTTCTTAAAATTAATTAATTTTAATTTAATTGACTTGTTTTTTTTTCCTAAAATCAAGCAATATTACTTAGGAAAAATATGAACTGTTTCTGAGTGTATAAACTATTTCGTTTTTCCTCAAACTTAGGAAATTTTATTCTTTTTAAGAAAACTTTTCTAAGTTTTAATAAATTTTTACTTAAATTGAGTACAATTTATAAACTATTTAGAAGGAACTTTTTGATTACATTTTAGTTCATGTCTTTTTTTTTTTTTTTGAGTGTATTGTATAAATATTCGGACGGCAAAAAATTCGGTTGCAACTACAAATATGTTTTCTGTGTGTAGAGAGGGCTAATTTAAAGTTCTGAATTGGAATATTTCTCTAAAATTAAATTTGTAGTTTTAGCAATTCCAAAGGCATTGTAGTATTAAGAGTTCCTTAGTACATTTTCCAGGATTTTTATTACAACATTTTCAATGGCCTTCATTTAGAAAATTTTTGGTATATTCTCATCTACACCCTGTTTCAGCATCCAGACACATAATATATATGAATTTATATATACATCAAACAAATTAATTCCACCCAAACAAATTATTTTAATTATGTTTTTTTTCTGTGTATAGAATTTATGCAAAAAACAAAAAAAAAAAAAAAAAAAAACAGTAAATAAGCAAAATATATTGATGTTTACAAAAAACAATACAAATTGAATGAGAATTGAAAAAAA
This sequence comes from Eustalomyia histrio, assembly GCA_949748255.1. NCBI lineage: Eukaryota > Metazoa > Arthropoda > Insecta > Diptera > Anthomyiidae > Eustalomyia > Eustalomyia histrio. Next base: position 26,749,259 of record OX456524.1, on the reverse strand, counting down.
AAAACTAATATCCAAACATTAAGAAAACATAATACACATCTAAAAAATGTGGGGAAAATACCAAAAAAAAAAATGGTTTTTTGCTACCCGTAAAAGTTTTTTTTTTAAACAAATTTTTCATGAATCAAGAAAAAAGAACGTACAACAACATCACCACCCACGAATTTTGATGTTTTTGCTCTTAGCCAGCCAGCAGGCTAGAAGAAATATATATTTATATATATATATAAAAAAAACATTTTTGCAAAGTTTACATTATAATCAGTGATGGGATATTTTGGTACAATTTAAAAATATTATGTGACTAAGTTTCAATCCTGGTTGCTTTTAAGCTAAGTTAAATATAAAATAACAGATTTTAAAAGATCACATCTGTTCAGAACTCTTTACATCTAGTTGTATATGATTGAATTTAATTAGATCCGGTGTCAGATCTGATATCATGATCAAGTGCCAGATCTCTTCGTATGTAAGGGATTTGAAAATTTTTGTAATTTATGTAAGCAGATATTGTCATTTTCATCTATTCGTATCCGATACCAGATCTTAGGCATTTGCGCCATTTTCAAAGGCTCCAAAATAAAATTGTATATAAAAAAAAAGATTTTTGAAGTTCGAATCGAATTAAATATTATTTATCCAAATCCAATTGTATCCGATTATATGTGGTCTGGTACGCCAGATCTCCCTTGTTTTGATTAGATCTAATTAGATCTCGAATTTGTTTTCAATTTTTGTTATGTTAAGTTTATGAAATGACAGCTTTAGTACCAATTAAAAACAAAATGAAAATTTGTATATCCCATCCCTGATTATAATACAATTAAGTTGAAAGAAACAAAAATATAAGGCACACGAACGTTTTATTTGCCAATTTATTTAATGTTTTCTTGTGTTCATCTGCTACTTTTAATACGATCGCCTCATCTGCTATATATAAGGCTTTTCATACCAATTGCCCGGATAAAAGGAAAAAGTATGTCGGATTAATGCCAAGCTTACAGTTTTTGTTATAATCATTGAGAATATACAGAAAGAGTTATTAGACACTAGATGAATGGATTCTGTGTAAAAAGATCTGACCTGAGTAAAAAAGATCAGATCTGACCAAATCTCATTAGGGGTGATTGTATCAGATCTTAATAGATCTCAAAATTGGGGACAAATTCGATATCTAATTAGATCTGATCAAATATAGGCAGATCTGGCGCAACTATATATGTAGTCAGATCCAATTTTATCTGGTCATATATCTTATCGATAAAACAAAAACTTTTAACCGGAGGTACGTCCTTGGGCCCTATGGATGAGATATCGGCCTTAATTAGACCTTTCATCTGGCCAAACCCCCGTCCCGATCGGACCATTAGAAGTGTCAATTTACTCCAAAAAGGGTATTTGGCGCCCAATACGTTCCACAGCGTTTTTCGGGGGTACCCCTGGAGGTACGTCCTTGGGCCCTATGGATGAGATATCGGCCTTAATTAGACCTTTCATCTGGCCAAACCCCCGTCCCGATCGGACCATTAGAAGTGTCAATTTACGCCAAAAAGGGTATTTGGCGCCCAATACGTTCCACAGCGTTTTTCGGGGGTGCCCCCTGGATCAAATATCGGCCTTAATTAGACCTTTCATTTGGTCCAAAAATAAATATACATATAACTACAAAATCATATTTTTTCCCGTGTAGTTCTTTAAAAAAAAAAGGTTTTAATTGTCTCCCGTGTAAAAAAGATCAAAACTGAAAAGATCTCAATAGATCTAAATGCACCAGATCTAATTAGATCTCTAAATTGGGTACCAATTTGAGATCTAATTAGATCAGATCAAAACTAGACAGATCGAGCGCACCATATATACATAATCAGGTCAAATTTGCTCTTATATGTCCATCAGGTTTTATAAGATACTAAACAACACTAATTTTTATATACATTTTTATTTTGGTGCCTTTGATAACGGCTCCATGGATACGGTCTTGTACTACATCTAATATAGATATCAGCAGATCTGACACCAGACATGATCCCATATGAACATATTTTCTCATATATTGCCACAAAAATCACAAAATTTAACAGATCCCTTTAGATATGAACATATCTTGTACAAGATCTGTTCAGATCTGTACATAAAGTGGATCACATATGCCATATTTAAGCATATTTGATAATATCTGACATCAGATCTAATTAGATTTAAGCAGATCTGATCAGATCTTAAGTTTTTTAAACGGGCTCAAGTAGCTGAGATCTGATACCAAATCTGGACAAAGAAATTACAAAATTTAGCATATTTTTTAGATATAATCAGATTTAGTATCAGATCTGATGCTACACGACCGAATCTGCCCATAAATATCACCTAATTTTTCAGATTTCTTTATATTTTATATAATGGAATCTGGCATCAGATCATATTAGATTAAATTAGATGTAAACAGAGCCGACCAGGTCTTATCTTATTTTTACAAGGGGATTAAAAAAATTACATAAATATACACCCAGAAAACAGTATCAGTTGTGGCTAACGAATTTGTTGTAAATCGAATTCTTGCGGTTGCCGCAAGTTGGGAAAGCCAAAACTCAGTTGCCTTATTTAATATTAATATTCCACATAAATATTTTTACGTTCCACAAAAGTTTATTTTTATAAAAATTTTGTATATGTATTTTTCCGGTATCGAACCTGGGCATTGAGATTCATAGTTAACACTCTTGCTTACTGTACCATCATTAATTTAAATTTTATTTGATATATTTGCTATTTAAACATTTTCATATATTATTTAAATTAAAAAAAATATTTTTTTTAAATGATTGCCTTTTGCGAGATTTGAACTCGGACATTCGGAGTACTATCCTACCTCGCTACCAACTACACCACAAACACTTATAAATTTTTATGACAAATTCAGAATTAGAATAATTTGTTAAAGAAAAAAAAATATTTAAAATTTTTTTTACCAATACCAATCAATACAATCCACATTTTGGTTGGTCCTACTGAAACTTGGATTTAATGGTATATTTAATTAGGATAACCGCATTTGTAGTTACCACATTTGAATATCGATGATTTTTTTTAAATCAATTTGATAGATTTTACTAATTTTCTTGTAAATTCCCTAAATAACCATTTATTCTACCGTTCACAATTCCTAAACGAATTTTATTTTCAAAGTTGATTGAAAATACCAATAATAGGATTATTTTTTAGCTTCTTTTACTTTTTTTTAATTCCCAATACAACATTTCTGCTATATTAATGGATTATTAATTATTTCAAACAAAATAACATTCTTACAAATAATTGTTAATGTTTTTGATCGAATTCCAACCAATCTTTTCTCTGGGTGTATATTTATCTTTGTTTATAATGAGCTTTCAACATCCGTATGTTTGCAAAACAAAGAAATGAACAATTTTTTTTGCTAGGCTGATACATGCATTTCAATCCGGCAGAAGATCTCAAAACCCGAAGTTTTAGAAATTTTTTTAATTTAGAAAAAATTTTCAAAGTCACAATAAATAATATATTTAAGAAACTTTTAAATTATTTCAAAAGCTAAAGAAGTAGGCGTACTTCGCCTTTCGCCTTCGACTTTTGAAAAATTTTTAAAACTTGCTTTATGTTTTATTCGTATCACATACATAAAGAAAACTGATTCAACCAAATTTTTTGCCAACCGAATGGTTTGGTTGGAGCCACCGATAATTTATTTGTGGTAACAGAAATTCGGTTAATACAGCAGAATTTCGGTTGAAATCAATTGTATCAGGAAAAAATTTGGTTGGCACAACTAAAAAACTCAGTTGCTGCAACCAAAATTTTCAGTTGACAAGAAATTCGGTTGTCACGATAAATCGGTTTTCTCTATTTAGGAGCATAAATGTGTACTGTAAGTTTGACGACATATGATATACTTTTATTTTGTTCTGGACAATTGGTATAGAAAGCTTCATATTTAAGACTTTTTGTAGTGAAGGATATATAAATTTTCATTACTCTTTTAGCCAAAATTAAAACAAAACAAAAATGCAATTAATAATTAAATTGAATTAACTTGACACAAATTTTACATGAAGATTAGCGGGTGTTTAAAAATTTTCTTTCTGTTTAAATAATTTGAAGAAAAATTTGCAATTTTCTTCAAAAGATAAGAAGTAATAAAATTAAAAAAAAAATATTCACAATACGTAAATATTTTGTTTCTAACCTGACTGTTTTATCCCAACCCATATTGCTATTGGGTATACAAGTTAATAAAGTCGATTTGGACAACAGATGGCATAACTATCACATATGGTTTGTGTCAATAATAACAAATATGGTATTTTGGAGGGTAAACATCTGTCATTATAATTCAGTATTCGATAGACGACAAAGTGTAAACACACATTTTTTTTTCAGTAGCTATAATAATGTCGAATTTGAGCCTAAAAAATATTTTTTGCAGGGAAGTTTGATAACCTTCTTTCATTTGAAGAAAACGGCTGCTGAAAGTTATCGATTGTTGGTAGAAGAAGCTTACGGTCAACATGCACCAACTCAAAGAACTTGTGAACGATGGTTTGCGCGATTCAAAAGTGGTTATTTCGACACAGAAAACAAGGAGAGGCCTGGTCAGCCGAAAAAGTTTGAAGATGAGGAATTGGAAGCAACAAGCTATTTCCCTACGTTTAAAAGCATTGTGATTCATTCAAAAGCAAAAAATTTAATTGAAGCCAAGAAACGTTAAAAAAGTCCGGCCAACCAGCCAAATCAACGCCGAAGCCGAATATCCATGGCGCCAAGGTAATGCTCTGTATATGGTGGGATCAGAAGGGTGTTTTGTATTATGAGCAGTTGAAATCGGGTCAGGCGATCACAGGGGACCTGTACCGAACACAATTGATTCGTTTGAAGAGAGCAATCAACGAAAAACGAGCAATCAAACGATAATCTTTCATCATGACAACGCTCGGCCACATGTTGCAAGACCGGTCAAAAACTATTTGGAAGACAGTGAATCGGAAGTTTTGGCTCACCCGCCTTATAGCCCAGACCTTGCCCCTTCTGACTACCACTTGTTCCGATCGATGCAGAAAAAGTAGTGGCTAATACAATACTTTGAATAATGTATCAATTCCTATTTGTTATTATAATAAATGCATTTTTCAAGCAAAAAAATCTACATTATTAACTTGTATACCCAATTAAATTAATTCCAACAAAAAGTGTCACACTGTCAAAACTAGTTCTACGTATCTTTTGTGTTACCGATAGTTCAAGCATTTAGTTATATTTGATATTGTTTATCGAACGGAATTTGTTCTAGGAATAACCATGAAGCCACACGATAAAGTTTTTGTGTCAAGTTTTTCACACATACTGATTGTCAAAATTCATTTTAATTGACAGCTGTGGCGTGTGCAGCCTACAACTTGAAAGCAATTTTTCTTTTCACTTACTTTCCTCGTCGAGAAAAGAGAAAAAAAAAGAAACGGAAGAAAAACGAAAAATAATTCAAGAAAATTGTAATCAGTTGGTTTCTTGAACTTGAATTGACACACTCAACTTAAAAGATAAATTGAAAGCAAGTTCGCAAAACTTGATCGTCTATCCCCAAGTAAATTGTTTGCTTTGAGCCCTAAACAAGGGAGCACGCTTGCTCATAATTACACTACTTAACAAAAACCGATTTTGTTTTTGCACAGACTTTTACTAAGATTTTTCAAAGTGTTTTGGCTTCCATAACAAAAATCTGAAGTAAAAAGGTTCCATCAAATCGCATTTTCGAAATATATGTCTTTAGGTTTTTGATTCCAACCTTGAGTAGTAGCGTTGTAGTGTAATGGTTAGTGCGTTGGACTGTTACACAGAAGGTTGCTGCGGGTTCGATTCCTTGCGACGGCACCATCAATTTAGAAAAAATAATGTGAGTGATTTTTCTCTTCCTCAGACACATTGCAACGTCCTTCTTCGGTGTTTTAATAGCACTTAACCCCACCGAAGTAAAATAACAAAACAGGGCTATTAACTAAAAAAAACTTCGAGCAACAATTGTTGTAAGATTTATCATCTCGCGCAATTACAGTGTTGCCATATTTGAAGTCTTTCATCTTTCACCAACTTTGATTTCTTATCTATCCCCTTTCCAAAGAAAGCAACACATTACGAGTAATAAGTAGGAAAAATTTCCTGAGTGTTGCTTTTCTTAAAAAATAAAAAATAGAAATATTTGAAAAATAAGTCAAAATTTTGAACCAATTTTACATAATTTTGCAAAATATACAATATTGTCACATAGTTGTTGTATCTTAATTGGTACTGGATTAATGTTATTTTAATAGATAATGCCATAATACGCTAACCTTAGGCCCCCACTATCCTATTGTAAAGGTTCAGGGGGGCCAAATGTTGGAGGTTTTTGATATATTATAAAATTTTATACTAAGCCAGCAAATTACTTAAAAAATCAAATCAAAACAAAAAAAAGAGGAGGTTTTCTTAATGTTCTCCTTTGGCCCTCCGGAATCTTAAGAACCAAAAAAGATTTTGCAAAAATATGGATATTTTTAATATCTCTAGATGTACTAAATAGATTTGCAAGGTTGGCCCTTCTTTCCGGTTACTCATTAAAGTGTCTACAACGAACGTTTGAAGGATACATTAAAAATAACTTAATCTTCGAAATCCGTTAGAGGTTCCTTTATTTTTCCGCTTTAGTTATACTCAAATAAAAATTAATTTTAATATATTATTACTTAAAATCGAGTTCAAGATCCTTTTATAAAAAATAATAATAATGATTATTTATTATTTCTTTTCCTCCAATATTTCGTCACCACATTGGGTGACTTCTTCAGGGAAATTATATAAGGATCTTGAACTCGATTTTAAGTAATAATATATTATAATATTGAAGATCGAATAAAGGAGGATAAATATAGAGAAAATTAATTTTATCTGAAATTGAAATCTGTAAAAATAACAAAACATTTTAAACTAATATTTTCCATGGGTCAGGCGTCAAAAATAAAGGAAAAGCGAATTTTTTTGACTTCACATTCTTATTAAGTAGTTTAAAAGGTATTAAAAAAATTTAGTAGAAATCTGTGCAATTTTATTAAGATACACAATTTCAACTCTTACACTCAGAAAAAAAGTTTGCATACAAATTTGTAAACGGTTTTTAATCCCACTTTACTATTTTTGTACTGATTTTTTTAGTAAAAAAAATATTATTTAGCAAAAAGACTATTTACATTTAACAAGTTACAGAATATTTACAAATGTTTGTTGCTAATTTCAGAAATCATTTTACAAATTATTGAAAGCCGATTTGCTAAAATTAGCAAAAAATTTACTAATTTTATAAATGTGGATATTGAAGGAAATATTATTTCTGATTAAAGCTTACACCTAAAAACCTTAAAATGTTACATAGATTACAAAAAAGGGATCGGAAGTGAATATACAGACTCATGTCTGAAAATAGGACATCCACTTAAAGTAGCACTAAAAAGTTTTTCTAGTTTTAAAAATGAGCGCTCCGGTAGGCTAGTTGGTAGCGTGCTAGCTTATCAGTGCGGGGGTCGTGGGTTCAATTCCCACCAAAGGCTCTGGTCTGTTTTCGCTACAACGAGCCGAAGGTCTTTGTTGCTAGTGCTCGGTAATTATATGATTAATAAATAAAATAAATAAATAAATATTTCTAAAAATCAGCCCTAAAAACAATTAAAATTTGACCTTAAAAGTAAAAAAATATTGACTTAAATATTTTTCAAAACAGAAATAACCAAATAAAAACAAAATGATTAATTCGTTAATGTTTTTACAATTTTTAAGCCTTTGTTTTTTTTTTAATTTTGTCTAAAATATTTTTTGAAAAAAAAATAAATTGAAAAAATTTTGATGCTCGATAAAAAAAAAAAAATTTCAAATTTTGTGCTAATATTAATAATATTTACTAAATGTTTTTGACTGATTTTAGCAAACAGATTTTAAATTCCACTTTACAAAAAGTTTACTAAAATTAAATAGCCGTAGCTAATTTTTCTACAAATTTCATTGTACTACACATCAGCGGACATGTATTGCTAAGACTATCAAAAAATACCGCTGTGCTCAAATTAGCAAAATTTCCCGTAATAACAGCAAAATTTTCAGTTGCCATTACAGACTTTTTTTTGGTGAGTGTAAACATAATATTGTGTAACTAAAATAAAAAAAAAACCATAGCAAAATTTCATTTAAATCGAAAAGAAACAAGCATAATTTCTTCTTTTAATGGCGATTTACATTAAATTTTCCCTACATGACGTATGAGTAATATAAATTCATATGATAAAAAATAACACTCATACGCCACATTGGACATTATAATGTTCAATAACTTTGAATTTAATGAATCTACAAATTTAGCTTAACTAAAAATCTAAATTCAATCCGTTAAGAAAAAAAATTCTCTCATTTCTATTTGATTTCACAAAATTTTGCGAAATTTATATCACATCGTGTACAACAATTTTAATTTGTCAACGATTAAATAAAATGTATATTTAATTAAATGGTACAGTAAAAAAATATAATTTTTAATGTATACAACAATTTTCATATTGCTTTAATATAATTTCTAATTCGTTGATATCTATTATTTATTTGCTTCGTTCCCAACATTATTTCAATTTCTTTTTTCATACATTAAATTATAATAACGCAAAAGTCTTGCCTTGAATTTGTCATAAAATATTATCGTAAAGTTGTTTTCTGACGAAAATATTTGTGTTTTGGAATAATTTTTAAAAACTGACGTCAACTTTGATTAAAATTTATGCAATTTTCACTTTCATTGCGAGTCATTGTATGAAAATATATAATTTTTTTTTATAAAGATTTTAACACGAATCATAAAATGATAATGAGAAGCTATAAAAAATGCGTTGCAAATTTTGACTGTGCAAAATAATGACTGCGATTAAGAATTATTAAGAACTGGAACAATAGGGTGTTTACATTAATATATTATAATGTCACACATTCTGATTTAAATTTTTTCTTTTTTGCAAGGTTGGCAACCGATCATACTTTAAAGCACTTATTAAATAATGTTTAAGCAAATATTCTTAAGCATGTACACTCAGAATATTATGTAGTTTACTGTTTGTGGTTAAATAGAAAAGTTGTCCGTACCATATAAAGGAACATACATTTATTTTTCAAAGAAATATCTAAATTGACTTTTTTTATACATTTATTCGAAATGATTTACTGTCATTTACCCATTTTTTTCAGTTTTATTTACTTTTTTCATTTGTTTGTTATTTAATAAAAATTTATCCACAAAACGGAAATTTGTGGTGTATTTGTGTCAGTAACAGTTATCACAAATTAAAATTTTGTTTGCTGTCTGTTTCAAAAAAAAATATATTAAAAAATTTTCAATTTGTTGTTTATTTAAACTGTTTGCTTATATACAAAATTATTTCAATTCAAATTACAAGAACTTCATAAACACACACACATATACACAAACACATATACACAAACACATTCGCACAAAAAGACATACATACATACATTTTGAAGATTAAAAAATAAACAAAAAATTCAAAAACGGAAACAATTTCATATAAATGATTTAATGATTTATTTTTTTTAAGGAATTGGTAGATAAAATTTTAACATTTATTTAAACTGATTAATCATTTATTTCTTACGGATGTGCCAGTTGTTTAAAGAACATTTAAAAATATAAATAACAAAAGCCATTTGATTTAAATGAAAATAAAATAGACCGGGTTTTACTTGAAATATCTTTAATGGTAAATGGTATTTTCTGTTATTTTAACTTACAAACCATTTTAAGTGTAGAAACGTGACCGAATTTTTAAAATAATATTTGCACTTAAAGTTCCGTAGATTGTAACAGATGTACTTCTTTTAAAATGTGGTCTATTTTGTTTTACTTTAAAGAACACCAAAATTATAAGCGTGGAAAAGTTATTCTGATCAATTTTTGCCTATTAACTTGGAAATTACTGTCAGAGTTCGATTTGAATTTAATTAAACTAAGTTTAATTGCCATCCCAAGAACTCGGTCTAAAAGGTCAACGTTAACAAAAAAAAAATCGCCCCTAAAAACCTGAAATTTATAATATGTGTTCCCCGAATTATGCGTTATTCACTGTCAAGGTTCTTTTTGGAATCTCCACAAAAAACATGTTAAAAATGGGTTTATAAAGTAGAAGAGTTCCTTTTAATGGCCTGCTTTGGCTATGAGCTAATTCGCTGAAAATATACTTTTTGAAATTTCCAATAAGAGCGTGGTAAATGGGATTAAAAAGGGATACAGTTATTATTTCCTGAAGATGCCACACAAGGGAGTAGCGAAATATTGAAAAAAAAAATAATAGTTTTATTTAAAAAAATAAAAGAAAAATGTTAACTAAAAATTAAAAATAATGGAAAAGGTGTCCACTTATTCACCCACCCCAAACCGCCAGGGACTTGAAATTTCGCATGCAAAAAACCTCACTGAGGAGATACTTTTTAGATGTTTCAACTAAAGCGTGGTAACAATTGAGTTTGAAAAGGAAAGTCTACTCTTAATCGCCCGGTCCAAACTGGTGTAGATTGGAATATGAAATTTGGCATGTAGCTTTCTTCCACAGCGTACACATTCACTAACAGGGAAGATTATATTCGAAAATGTGTGATCGAAAAAACCAATCAGTACAGGTTGGTTGAAAAGTTCCTGCGCTCACCAAGAGATGGCACTGCTAGCTCCAAACTTTTTTTTTTCTCAAGTTGGTATAACTGTCCTGAGAACACATGCAAAGTTGCAAGTCATTTGTCAATTCTTTCTTTGTTTACAAGCCATTTGAAGTTGACGTGTCATTGATTTTTTTTTATATGGAAAAAATTTAATATCGTGCAGTCATTAGATTCTTTCTTTTGAAGGGTTTAAAAGCAAAGGAAATTTATGAACAATTGTTAGAAGTGTATAAGGAGTCCTCACCTTCAAAACGCACCATTGAATTTTGGGCTGGTGAATTTAAACGTGGTCGTACCAGCCTTAAAGACGATCCACGCGAAGGACGACCAAAAACTGCAACCACAGCAGAAATCATTGAGCAGGTACATAATATGGTTAGTGAAGATCCAAGTTAGACTGAGCGTGAAATTGCTAATGCCATAGGCATCTCAGACGAACGAGTGCTCCATATTTTACATGAAGAATTACGTTTGAAAAAACTGTTTGGAAAGTTAGTGCCGCACACATTAACAAATCAACAAAAACTGGATCGAAAACAAATTTCTCAGCGTAATTTGGATCGTTTTAAGCCGAATAAAACTGACTTCTTGCGTCGTTTTATAACTATGGATGAGACATGGATCTACGACCATGATCCTAATTTGAAACAATAACGTTTACAGTGGACTGAAGCTGGTTGTTCAGCTCCAAAGCAGGTGAAGTCACAACGATCAGCAAAGAAGGTTATGGCATCAGTTTTTTGGGATGCAAAAGGAATTTTGTTGATTGATTATCTTCAGAAAGGTAAAACAATCAACTCTGAATATTATTGCAGCCTTTTGGATCAGCTGGATGAAAAAATTCGTGGGAAAAGACCTGGTTTAAAGAAGAAAAAAATAATTTTTCATCAAGACAATGCACCTGCTCACAAAAGTGTTTTGACGATGGCTTAATTCAAAGAATTAAAGTACGAATTGCTTGAACATCCACCGTATTCACCAGATTTGGCTCCCAGTGACTACTATCTCTTCAGAAATCTCAAACAATTCCTTCGTGGAAAGCAGTTTTCGTCGAATGAAGAGGCCATATCAGCCGTAGACGGTTATTTTGCAGAGCTTCCGGAAAACCATTATAATGATGGGATAAAATTATTGGACGATCATTGGAGCAAGTGTATAGAGCTTCTAGGAGATTATATTGAATAAAAAAATATATTTCGTAACAAAAACAGTATTCTTTCATTTCAAGCGCAGGAACTTTTCAACCAACCTATAAGTCCGTGACTTTTTAAATGAGATACAGTTTTTTTTTTTTGCAAAAAAAAATTATTTTTTAACATAATCTCGTTCTAGCTCAATACACGTATTCAAACGTTTCTCCAATTTTTGTATCCCTTCCAAAAAATAGGATTTTTCGAGGCCCATAAAATAGGCATTTTTGTGATCAATAATTTCATCGTTGGAGCTAAATCTCTTTCCACCCAGCCATTTTTTTAGGTTTGGAAATAGGAAATAGTCACTAGGGGCTAAATCCGGAGAATAAGGCGATTGAGGGGGCAATTCGTAGTCTACTTCATGGATTTTTGCCATGGAAACTAAGCTGTCACACGAGTCCGTTGGTAGTCTATTGTGAGCAAACGCGGCAGCCATCTTGCGGAAAAATTTGTCATACCCAAGTGATCGTTCAAAATTGAAACCACTAAGCGATGTGGGATGCCTATGTCTTCCACAATCTATCGCACATTTAATCTCCGATCGGCCAACAATATATCGTGAATTTTTTCAATCGTTTTGGCTGTAGAGACCTCAACTGGGCGTCCAGAATGTTCGGCATCTCCCGTGCTTGTAAGGCGCACCGAAAGTCAGGAAACCACTTTTTTATCATTGAAATCGGCAGTGTAGAGTCCCTGTAGTATTTATCAAGCTTTTCCTTGGTTTGATTGACGGTTTTTTTTCGCAAAAAATAATGTTTAATGAGCACTCGAAATTCACTTTTATCCATTTTAAAAAAAGCCACAAGGTTGTATGTTTTGAACAGCTCTGTTAAACGCAAAGTAAATGACGGAAATTGCTCAAAACTTGACAGTAGTCTATTAACAGGGGGTACTTGATGGGAACAGTGTTGCATTTCATATAACTACGAGGGAAGTTCGAAAAGTCACGGACTTATTGATAGGCCCTCGTTTTTTTATTTTTCTGGACATGCGTCTTTCATTCATTTGATACCCAATTGGTCTTTAAAATAAAGCCCAAAAAAAAGAAAAAATGTTCACCCCAATTTTGAAACCCTAAATATAGGATTGGGTCGTACAAAAAATTCGGGTATTTTTCTCCTTTACAATTTATCAAACTTCATTGCAATCAACCCATCAGCAGTGCTTCCTTGTAACATATGAGTTCCCTGAGGTACAGGCTATAAGCTACTGAAGATATTCTTTTTTAATTCTTGATAAAAGATCAGGGAAAAATATTGGTTTTTATGATCTTTTCAAATCCTTTAAGCCAGAAATCGGAAACTCGAAATTGTATCTTCAACTACTCGTATAAGAAAGTTAAATAAATTTTCAAAAACACAAAAATCTCTGGTTATAAAGAAGGGTTTACAGAATATAATTTGAGGGATCCTAATTCAACACAGGGTGAGATATAGGTTGTGAAATTTGATTTTTTGTGAATCTTAGTTTTTCGATTTCTTTGCCACTGCTAATTTTTTTCTGTTAGCGGTTGGGAATGTCTTGTAAACGATAAACTTTTTTTTAAAGTTATCTTTAAATTTAATTTAATGTATTGAAACAGGATGCTCGTTTATACAGGATTGGGCAAATAACATCATCTGATTTTCCTTCGCTATAACTTTTGTTTAAATTGAAAAGTCATTTCATCTGAATATGTTTATTTGCACTTTTAAATTTTTGTTGCAATTAATTGTGGAAAATTATGTCGGATAAAAATCGGCCGACGGCATTTATGTAAATTTGTGCTCCTTTATTTACATTTTGCATAACTGTGCGCAGCATTTGTGGTGTGACGTTGTCAATTTCGGCTCGAATGTTGCTCCAAGGTGTGGAGCTTGTTCGTGTATACCAACGACTTCCAGATTAAGAAGTCCGGGCAGTCAAATCGGGGGTTCTGGCTGGCCAAGCGAAAACACCAAATCGCTAGATTACACGCGTGGCGAAGGCCGTATGACAAGTGGTCCACATATCCTCCAAATCCAGATCCTCAACTTCTGGAAAGAAAAATTCAGTCAGCACTATAGAGATTGCCGTTCACCGCAATAGCGTTACCGTCAGCTCTTTTGAAAAAATCTTTCAAGCAACTTTTCAGACGTGACTGCACACCACACCTTTGATAGCATGCAATAGTTAATCATGAATGCGAGGATTTTCCGTCCCCCAGAACCGAGAATTTTGCTTATTGATGTGGCCGATGAGAAATTCACATTGCGGTAACACCACTGATGAATTATTTGGCGTAAATATTGTCACAATAATGGTTCGTTCTATAGGCGTATATGTAGCTATTCATTCTTGTTCACAATAAATTTTACACGTGTCTACTTAACGAATATCAAAACAAAACTGGCAGACGATGCTATTTTCAAAAATGGCAAAACTTTCTAATAGGGTGATACTTAATGCACCACCTTGCACCTTAAATTTTTATTAACTTAAAAAATTCATTTCGCCACAAAAGTTGTTTTAGCCTCAAAAAAAATTTATCACCAAAAGTAATTTCACAGCCATAAAAGTTTTTTAACTCAAAGTTATTTTTTCACTTCTATAATGTTTTCCTATTTAATTGTTCTATACATATTATTTGTAACAGAAGTTACACAAAAAAAAATGCGCATATTCTCACTTGTTTGTTAAAATTTTGCTATTTTAACTGATCTTTTTACCTTTTTGGAAAAATAATTTTAAATAGAAACCGATTTATTTAAACAACTGGTTTGTAATAGAACGTAATAGAAGAATAGAAAATCCAGTAATATACTTTCAATGTAATTGTACTTCCGACCTGTCTTTTCTTTATCCAATTGTGAACAAACTTCGCACCAGTTTTATGTTGTGCCCTGACGATAAAAATAAAATTCAGACTCCTTTCCGGAATTTGAAACGCTTCTCAGAATATGATTATTATATTTGTTTAAAGTAGGGTATCATATAGTCGGCGAGCCTGACTCTAATTTTTGTACTAGTTTTTACATTGTATATTACATTTTCATAATCATGTAGATATGGTGTGCTTACCTTAATATCACGTGGATAATATGGTTTGCCATTGTGAAGCCAATAAATATCTGGACGTGGTATGCCACCAATTAATGCTTCCAATTTGATCTTTTGACCAACACGAGCCATAGCATTAGTTAGAGGGATCTTAAAATGCGGCATTTCAGTAGGTTCCAAAGCTAAAAGAAAGAACATTTCAAATACTATTTTTTTAAAAGAAGAAATCCTCTTAAACTTACGTTCTACTATTAAACTGGCGGAACAATGTTCAATGCCTGCGGGATTGGAAGCACTACAAGTGTAAACAGCATCATCTTCTAAAAAGACTTCTTCAAAGTGTAATTTAGCTTCACCATTATTATAACTGATTACATAGTCCGGAGAGTCATCAATACATTTATCATTTTTATACCATTGTACAGTGGGCAAGGGATTACCAGTGACCACACAGGAGAATTCATAAGAAGTTCCTTCCTTAGCCTTGCCACTTTGCAAGAAACGTACTATGCGTGGAGCTATCATTTGGACATCAGCAGCATTTTCACGTACCGAGAGTGAGGCTGAGGTTTCAGCATTACCCACTAAATTGGAAGCGCGACAAGTGAATCGGGCCGAATCGGCTGTGAAGGTCTCTTCAATTACCAACTTACATAGGCCCTTAGTAAATGTGGTCTTATAATCTAGATTATTTTGTATAGAAATGCCATCTTTAAACCATTCTACTGATGGCTCTGGATTACCAGTTACCTCACATTCGAAGGTGAATTTATCATTTTCACGCGTTACCGCATCTTTCAATTGTTTGGTAAATTGTGGTGAGGAGTATTTAATTTCGGTAAAGATTTGATTGATCTGGACATCTTTACGTATATTTTCAGTGACAATACGTTGATGATCAATTTGATCGCGTACATTTTTTAAATGAGCTTCTTCTTCGCGTTTTGTTTGTTCTCTCAAGGCTTGTAGACGTAATTCTTCTTCACGTTTTGTTTGTTCACGGAAATTTTGTATACGTTGCTCTTCTTCGCGTAGATTTTGTTCGCGCAGTGCCTGCAGACGCGCCTCTTCTTCGCGTAGTGTCTTAAGACGTGCTTGTTCTTCTTCACGTGCAGCTTGTTCTCGGGCAAATTGTTCTCTTGCAGCTTGTTCCCGTAAAGCCTGAAGACGAGTTTCTTCTTCACGTAGAGCTCTTAAGCGAGCTTGTTCTTCTTCACGAGCTGCTTGTTCACGAGCTGCCTGTTCTCGTGCTACTTGTTCACGTGCTGCTAATAAACGTTGTTCCTCCTCTCGTATGGCTCTTTCTCGAGCTGCCAACTCGAGTGCTAATTTCTCACGTTCAAAATGTTCACGTTCTGCTTGCTCTTTAATTGCTTGCAGACGTGCTTCTTCTTCGCGGGTAGCTCTTTCACGAGCTTCTGCCTCACGGGCTGCTTTTTCACGTTCAGCTTGTTCCCGCGCCTCACGCTCACGTTGTTCTCTAGCACGTTCTTCATTCTTTAAACGTTCTTGCACGATGGTAATATCCGCCTTAAGTTTCATAAATGATTGAAATATGGTCATAACATCATTATATAATTGTGAGACTTTATTCATATCATGTGAACATCTCGAGGCATTATCTAGTTTATCCCTTAAGGGAGCTTCACGTTCATTTACATAACGATCAATATCGTTAACCAAATTGGCGGCTTCCACAGGATCACGTATATAAGTGATTTTATTGGAAACACTATTGTAAAAGTAACCTATTTCATGATATTCAGCATCAATCTGGAAATGGAAATACAATAATAAAATAGAAAATTTGATTAAATAGTTATAAAAAACAGCACTGAATACAATACACTCCGATAAAATAATTAAAAATTAGGTTTATATAACAAAAGAAAAAAATACTTATATCCGCCTTAAAATAAAATTCTTACGCAGAGAAAACAGATTCATTTTAACAACCAAATTTCTTGTCAACTGAATGATATCCTTCAATTATGTCGGTGGCCAAATAATTCGGTTGATGCAACAAAACTATTCAGTTGGCAAGAAATTCTACACTCATTATATATTTTCCGTTACCGACAGTAGTTTATTTAAAAAGTAATACGTAATGTTTGTTTTTTAATGAAGAATTAATTAAAATTCATAGAAATATATTTTTAAACTAGAAATAGAAATATATCATTTTAAAAAACAAACTATAAAAATTTACAGACATTCAGTAAGAGTTGATATTTTCTGTTGAATGTAAAATTGTATGTTTTCTGTTTCTAAAAAAAAATCATGTAATTCCTTTTTGGTTTTTTTTTACCAAAATAGTTTGTTTATATATAAAATTACTTCAATAAAAATTACAAGGAATTATTCAAATATATTTACACACAAAGAAAATAAAAATATATCCATATGTGTGTTGTGTTTTGTAATTACATACAAATAAAAAAAACTTTTGATTTAAAAAACAAACCACAAAAGTAGTTTTTTCTAACTTTTTGTCAGTAAAAAATGTATGGTTATTTTAAACGACTTTCGATTGCTTTTACTAGTTTTGCTGATTATTAAACAATGATTGAAAATAAACAACAAAATAGGTTGAATATAATAAAAAATCAATAGTGCTCTTTTTAACTGTATTTTTAATTAATTAAATATGTATTTTAAGTTGTTTTTAACTAAATAATATTGTGAATGTATTATCCGAGATTGATTGCCGAATTTTCCAACAAGACAATTAAATTTTACATTTGAAACTAGTCAAATGGTTTTTTTTAGTGTCAAGGAGAAACTATGGTCCCGCACTTTTTTATTGATAAGATTCAGGGGGGGTCAAACAATGCATTTTTTGTGTAACTCAAAATTTTGTTCATTTGGCTAATTAATAATATTATAATAAAGAAAATATCTCAAAAGGCAAACCTTTGGCCCCGTACCTTTTTGTGCTTAAGTTTCAGGTGGCCAAAGGTTAAAATTTGTATATAGGTCAATAAATACTTAAAATAAAATAATAGATTGTCAAAATATCAGAAAAGGCCAACCTTTGGCCCCAACCTTTTTATTTATTAATATTCGAGAGAGCCATAGGTTGAATTTAGCCTGTATAATATGTCATTAGTTAAACTGGCTAAATAAATAATATTGTAGATTTATGAATAAGTGGGGCCAAAGTTCGGTTTTTTTTGGTAACAATCTTCATTAATTTCAATGGCTAATTTAATAAATTTATAAATTGGAAAACAACATAAAACCCCAATATTTGGCCCCCGTGCTTTAATTTTCAGGGGGGCCAAAGGTTGTTTTTTTGTGTACAATCTGCATTTAGTTCTATTAGCTACGTGTATAATATTATGACTTGCGAATTTTTTTGATGTATAAGACTTGTTTCAAAATGGTAAAATAAAATTATTATTAATAAATTATTGCATCACATGGGGCATAAAGAAATTATAACCCTATTTTGCGGTATGCCCCAATTCTACCGCTTTTTATTTAATTGAGATTTTGCTTTTAAGCTTAACTCTCCGATTTTTATTTAATATATCTCGTGTCTCATTTTTCTATCTACCTTGAGAATTAAAAAGATGAAAGAGGACAAACAAAAATTGGCCGGTTAAAGATGTTGAATAAAAATTATAGTCTTATTAAGCGCGGTGCCTATTTTTACCTAGATTATTTGACATCCTCTCGAGCAGTTTGGTATTAAAAATGAGCAAAATCGGTTCAGCGGTTAATTAGTTATGAGTGAAAATATGAAGGTACCTCTAAATTTTCCATACAAATTGGTAAAGTTAAGTACAATTTCATAGTAGCGACTGGTACATAATATATTTTCTCATATTTTTTCACCAGTCGCTTAGAAGTGAATATAATTTTGTAATCACCTCAAATTTTTTTCACTTCAAAAAATTTTTTTCACCATTTTCATCTCTATAATTTTACTTCAAAAGGTTTTACATTATTTGTAACAAAAACAGTAGAGAACATTTTTTAGGAAATTGGTGGAGGGTATTCGGGACAGCCGAATTTAAGACTTTTTTTACTTGTTTTTAAATAAAAACATTCAAATTTGAAAGCTAGAAAATGTTATAAATATGTTAGCCCCCCTGATTTGCTACAATAAAAATGTGCGGGGACCAATGACTGGCGTTATCTGGCATTATCAACATAAAAATACTACTTGTGGTTTCGGATGTAAAATTCAATGATTTTTGTAAAAATTTAACAAAAAAAAAAATAACAAAAACTGGCAATATCAACACCGTTATGTTATATTGCAAATTTTTCAAATTTCTCTCAAAATTTAGATTTATTTTTCAAATATTTTTAGAAGTCCTAATTGAATTTACAAGGTTTTAATTACTATTTATTGTGTGTTCAAATTATATAGCAAATGTAATAATTTTAGGAACAATTTAAAATCAATTTTCGAAATCTTTTTGACTTCAGATTCGAGCCAAAAGGAGGCCAAAAGAAGTAAAAAGTGCAAAAAAGTTGATTTTTTGCTGCCTGAGTTATCAGAGCGCTTTTGAACTTATAGGGGACCCGAATCCTTAGACATTCTCATCAGTTAACCCTAAAATTATAATTTTTTTTGCGAGTTAGTAAGATTCACGCCGACTTGGGCAAAATCCGAATTGCTGTCCATTATTTTGGAAAAAATTGAATTGTGTGATGGAAAAATATCGAACTTACCTTTTCAATAACTTCAAAGAATTCTGTAGCTTGATTTAAAGAATTGCGTTTATTTTTAACTTGATCCTTAAATTGCTGCCATTTATCATCTATTTTTCTTAATTCTTCCCGGACATATGACTGACTTTCTGGATTCGATATCAACAATTGCTGAGTGGTAGTTTCGGTGAATTTTTCAATACGTTTTTCGAGCAACTAAAATGTAATAAAATAAAATATAATAAAATACATTAAAATTTTACAAGTTCAGTTAAGTATTTGTTTTTTTTTTATTATTTTTTTTTTTTGGAACAAACAAAACATTTTAACACTTTTAGTTTGTTTTTCCACCCATTTAAGTTTTTTTTTTAATTAAAAGTCATTTAAATCAAAAATTACACAAAAAATATCATTAGTTTTTTACAGCCACATAAATTTCCCCCCATAAAATACAATTTTATTTAAAAATGTTAATATTGTTTTTTTTTTTTTTAAATACTGAAAATAATCTCTTTAATTACAAATAGACGACAGCTGTTGCTGTCATTTTGAAAATAAATGAATGCAAATACTACTCTCGGTTAATGAAAATATAATTCTCACAAGATTAGTGTATTTATTTTTTTTTTTTTTTTCATATTTTCACCACTTTAGTTTGTTTGCCATAACATCTATAAAAAAACAGAATCACAACATTGTGTTTTGTAATTTAATTCCAAAATGCATTTAACCATTAATTTATAATGTACGCATAATGCACACACAAGTGTGTCGAAGTTAAGATATGTGATTTGGCATAGAAAGTGTTGTGTTTTACAATAATTAATTTGATTATTTTTGCTTAATAAATAGAACTAATAAACAGATTCGTGTTGGCACCGAGTTTTTTGTCCATTCAATGGTTCGGTTAATACAACCAAATTTGCCAGTAATGGCTGCCGAATTTTTGTTTAGGCAGTCGAAAATATATTGCCAAAAAAATATTTTTCAACATAATCTCCTTTAAGCTCTATACACTTAGTCCAACGTTTCTCCAATTTTTGTATCCCTTCCTAAAAATAGGATTTTTCGAGGCCCATAAAATAGGCATTTGTTTGATCAATAATTTCATCGTTGGAGCTAAATCTCTTCGAGCCATTTATTTAGGTTTGGAAATAGGAAATAGTCACTGGGGTCTAAATCCGGAGAATAAGGCGAATAAGGGGGCAATTTGTAGTCTACTTCATGGATTTTTGCCATGAAAACTAAGCTGTCACACGATTCCGTCGATTGTGAGCAAACGCGGCAGCCATCTTGCGGAAGCTTTCTCACACCCAAGTGATCGTTCAAAATTGAAACCACTGAGCCGTGTAAGTTGCCTATGTCTTCCACAATCTATCGCACATTCAATCTCTGATCGGCCAACACCATAACGTGAATTTTTTCAACATTTTCGGGTGTATTGACCTCAATTGGCGGTCCAGAACGTTCGGCATCTTCCGTGCTTGTAAGGCTACAAGAAAGTCAGTAAATCACTTTATTACCATTGAAATCGATGGTGCAGAGTCCCTATAGTATTTATCAAGCTTTTCCTTGGTTTGATTGACGGTTTTTTTCGCAAAAAATAATGTTTAATGAGAACTCGAAATTTACTTTTTTTCATTTTTAAAAAAATCTACGAGGTTGTATGTTTTGAACAGCTGTTAAACGCAATGTAAATGACGAAACTTGCTCAAAATTTGACAGAAGTGTCTATTAACAGGTGGTACTTGATAGGAGCAGTGTTGCATTTCATATAACTACGAGGGAAGTTTGAAGTTTCAAAAGTTACGGACTTATTGATCCGCCCTCGTATAACCGAATCATTCGATTGAGTATAAATTCAGTTGGTATCACGAATCCGTTTTCTCTGTATATGAACATTTTAATAAGTTGAACGAAAAAAGCTGTAAATGATCACATAAATAAGAACTACAATTCTAAATCGAAATCGCTAAAAGGATTACAATTTCACTATCATTAGATATCTTAACTGACCAGGAAAGTGTTTTTTAACCCAGCAAAAATTTTCACTACCAAATAAGTGTTTATATAATTAAACTAACAATATTAACTTATTATAATTATAATTCCGTTTCGGTTCTATTCAGTTTTGTTAGCCGAAGTCGTCAAGCTTACGCGCGACTAATTATGTAATTGCAAAAAAATGTAATATTGGTAATTACTTTTTTTTTTCATTACTATTAAGCAGCGACTGAAACCCTGAAAAAAATGTGTTATGTTCGGGTATGGGTTAATCGAAATAAAAAGTTCAGGTTCGGTTCAGGGTTCGGGTTCTACATTTAAAAAAGTACAAATGTTTTATTAATAGGAAACTTATTTATTTTCTTTTTTAAGAAATTTTAATTTTATTTTATAATTAATATATTTTTTAAGTTTTCTTCTTTGAAATTTGTTCTAAAGGGTGGTACAACCTTATTGCACGATGTTAATTGTGAGTCACCCCTTAACGTCGAGTTTTTTGCCGACCCATCTAAAAATCGAAATATATATGAGCATACATGATCATACATGGGCCTGTATATGATCATACATGGGCATACATGGTCATATACGTCCATACATTGTTCAATATATGACCATACATGATCTCATATATGATCATATACCTTCGGATCCGAAATTTGAGGGTATATGGACGTATATGATCATATACGAGCATACATGAATAATATATGAGCATGTATGATAATATATGCACATATATCACCATATACCCTCAAATTTCGGATCCGAAGATATATGGTCATATATGAGATCATGTATGGACGTATATGACCATGTATGCCCATGTATGATCATATACAAGCCCATGTATGATCATGTATGTTCATATATATTTCGATTTTTACATGGGGAACATAATTTGTTTCAGTGTTTAAAAAATTAAACCATGGAGAGGCACACAATTGAACATCGCGTTAAGATTGTTAAAGCCTTTTACAAAAATGGGCGTTGAAATCAAAATCGTGTTTTTTTTGGTCAGCATAATCGACCAAATCGGGAGAATTGTGCGCAAATTTCAGCAAACCGGATCTGTAAGAAATGTGAAAACAGCTGTGCATGCTCGCTCAGTTCGTTTTGCGGAAAACATTGCTGTTGTTCGCGATAGTGTGTCAGAAGAGCTGTGTCCCTCGACTCGTAGTCGGTGTTCGCTATCGCGAGATGATAATGGATTTCTTGTGGCCAGAAATTGGAGATACGGACCTGGACAATATGTGTTTCCTATAGGATGGTGCCACACAGCCAACGAAATTATGGCTCTTTTGTGCGAGAAATTCAATGGCTGTGTTATTTCACGTCGTGGCGATGGTAATCGGCCGATTTGACACCGTTGGACTTCTTTCTTTGGGGATATTTAAAAGAAAAAGTGTACGTCAATAAGGCAAGAATATTGCGAGAGCTAGCGGATGAAGGATAATTCGGCTTCTTAACGACATTGAACCTCAATTATGTCTCAGTCATTGAAAATATGGACCATCGGGTAGAGGTATGCCACCGAAGCCGTGGAGCATTTTTTGAAAACTTTCTGTTTTATTTACAATTTATATCGTGCATTATGGTTGGACCACCCTTTATGAGACGACAAAATAAATTTCAAGGCTGAAAATGCCCTCTCATTTGAAGAATTTGATTTAGAAAATCATTCCTTCTTTTTTAGAGCTTGTTCGAGCATATCTTCACCATCTTCTGAAGAACAAGATATTGATTTTCTACTTCTCTTTCCATTTGCAAATTTTTTAAAATTTTAATTGTTTTTAAAATATGTTTTTTTTTACCATTTTAAATATTTTCGGGACTTAGCATTAACTTAAATCTGATATCTAGATATAATGCTGCAATTAAAGGTGGATTATTATTATATTTAAATATAATTCTTGTGAACATTTTTTTTGTTTTGTTAGCTCTAATTTAAAACTAAGCCAAATTTTATAAAAATCGCCTAAAATCTTCTTGCAGTTTCAGAGTTAATTTTTTAACAGGTGCAAAAACTTCTACGAATTCTTTACAAATATTCCAAATATCAGCATCCAGTAATTCCGAACAAAAACTTTTGTATTCCAATAACTGAAATTCCATCTAGTTTGACAACCTTGTACGGCTTTTTCCAAGTTTAGCTATTTAGCTAAAGAATAAATTTTTTGTGTTCGCAATATTTTTGCAAATAGCTCTGCATTGATCAAGTATTTGCTTAAAAGGACTTGAAATAGTGTAGAGCACTGCAAACTGGAATGCAATAAATGTAATGTTTTTTTATGATTTTTTAATAATTTCTTACGCCATGAACAGCAAGAATATTTTTTTTTTATATTTGAACCCGAACCTAGTTAATTTGTTGGGTTCAGCGGGTTCGGGTTCAATGTTTTTATAAATAACGAACCTTAACACATTTGGGTTCGGTTTCAGTATATGAGAAAGCCTTATTATTTACAAAATTGTAACCACTTATTTTCGAACTAATTTTCAGCATACAAATAACTAGACACTTAATTTGGGAACTTATTTTTTATATTTTTGTAATGCAAGCGGGTAAGCATGTGCATAAATTTTATGTGTATTTTGGTGCAGCAAATATTTAAAGCTACGTACAACAATGACTTTGTTGAATAAAAATAGTGAATTTTTAACACCGAATTATATGCAGTAAGTTTATAACTTTTAATACAAGGTGGGACAATAAGTATCATCCTATTGAAAAGTGGTGCAATTTTTGCAAATGGCAGTTTGGTTTTGACATTCGTGAAGTAGACACTTGTGAAATTTATAGTGAATAATAATGAATCGCTATACGTCAAGCCGTAACAATTCGGAACTCAATGAGGAAGTAGATGATTTTCCATCAAAATTAAACATGTGCGACTAGGCTCATTTTTATTTCAGCTGCTACTGGGGGATAGAAAATTTACAAAAAATTCATGAAGCACGTTTACACCCTCTTAAAATCACCATGAAGTGTGTAGTTACCTGGAAAAATGGGATTAGACCTTTTTTTCGAAGAAACCGACGGTAACGCTATAGAGCTTCTTACCAAATGTTGAAGATCTGGTTGACATTTTGGTGGTTCCAACAAGACGGATGGGTCACTTGTCATACTGTACGCGACAAAATGCGTATTTAAAGGATACCTTCCCAGCCAGTGTAATATCGTCTTTCGATTTAACTGTCCCGGACTTATTTTTCTAGTTGTTGGTGTACGCCAACAAGCCCCACAGCATGAAGGAGTTAACAAATATACATTTGTTAACTCCTGGTTTCAAGGGTCCTTGGTAGTACAATGAAATTTGTAGAAAAAATTAGCTGCAGCTCCTAAATTTTAGTAAACTTTTTGTAAAGTAGAATTTAAAATCTGTTTGCTAAAATCAGCAAAAAAAAAATTATGTTTTTTAGTTTTTTGACTTTTAAGGTAAAATTTTAGTTGTTTTTTGGGCTGATTTTAGAACTAAAAAACTTTTAAGTGCTATTTTAAGTGCATGTCCTATTTTTAAACATTAGTGGGTATATTCACTTACGATCCATTTTTTTAATATATGTAACATTTTAAGGCAATTTAAGTTTGTAGGTGTAAGTTTTAATTAGAAATAAAATTTCCTTCAATATCCACTTTTTAAAAATTAGTATTTTTTTTGCTAATTTTAGCAAATCGGTTTTCAGAAATTTGTAAAATTATTTCTGTTATTTGTAAAATTTAAATATCAAAAAGATTTGCTAAATAATATTTTTTTTACTAAAAATCAGTACAAAAATAGTAAAGTGGGATTGAAAACTGTTTACAAATTTTTCTACTAACTTTTTTTCTGAGTGTGCAAAGTGAGTTCACTATTGCTGTTTAAATGTTAAAAATGTGAAAAAATGCATATTGGGTAAAAGGGGGAGCATACACCATTTATTTTTTGCAAATGCTGTCATTGCTAAACTAACTTTTTTTTGTGAAAAACTCTATTTTATTTAAAATTCTACATATCTCAGCTTTAATTTATATTTTTAAAATTAAAATTTTCTTCATGCTTTCTATTTTTTTTTTTTTTTCAAAGCAACTGAAAACTCTTATACATATGTTACTGGGGTAAATTCACCGAGTAGATATTGCACATTTATCATGCTATAAATATAACTTTTAGATCGGAAAAAAAAATTATTTTCATTAAAATATTATATTGATTGATATTATTAGCCATGATTTCAATAAAATTTTACTTAATTACTTAATTTTGAAATCATCAAAAGAAAATAAGGGCCCACTCACTTAACATACATCATTATGTTACAAATTAATGTAGCGTATAGGTTCTCTTCTACCCTAATAGAGTTTAGAATTTTCTTTCATGTAGAAGACTTTTATTCCAAAATGGAAAAAAAAATATTATTAATAAATTATTTCATCGCATGGGAAAAAAAAGGTTATAACCCTAATTTGCAGTATGCCCTAATTCTACCGCTTTTTATTTAATTGAGATTTTGCTGTGAAGCTTAACTCTCCGATTTTTATTTAATTTATCTCGTGTCTCATTATTTTCTATCCACTTTGGGATTAAAGAGAGGAGGACAAAAAAAAAATAGGTTGGATAAAGATGTTTAATAAAAATTCTAGTCTTATAAAGCGGGGTGCCTATATTTACCTAGTTTATTGGACATCCTCCCGAGCAGTTTGGTATTGAAAATGAACAAAATCGGTCCAGCGGTTAAAAAATTATGAGTGAAAACGTAAAGGTAATTTTCCATACAAATTGGTGTATTTAAGTACAATTTCATAGTACCGACTGGTACATAATATATTTTTTCATAATTTTTCACCAGTCGCTTAGAAGTGAATAATATTTTGTAATCACCTCAAATATTTTTCACCTCAAAAATTTTTTTCAGCACTAAAATTTTTTTTAACACTAAAAATTTTTTTCTTCAAAAAATTTTTTTCACCTCAAAATTTTTTTTACACCAAAAAATTTGTTTCGCATCCAAAAAAGTTTTTCACCTCAAAAAATGTTGTTCACCTCCATACGAGGGCGGATCACCTACTTCGTGACTTTTCGAACTTCGGTCGTAGTCATATGAAATGCAACACTGCTTCCATTAAGTACCTCCTGTTTATAGACTACTGTAAAATTTTAAGCACGTTCCGTCATTTACTTTGCGTTAAACAGCTGTTCAAAACATACAACCTTGTGCATTTCTTTAAAAATGAAAAAAAGTGAATTTCAAGTGCTCATTAATTTTTTTTTTGCGAAAAAAAAAACCGTCAATCAAACCAAGGAAGAACTTGATAAATACTATGGAGACTCTGCACCATTGATTTCAATGGTAAAAAAGTGATTTACTGACTTTCGTTGTGGCCTTACAAGCACGCAAGATGCCGAACCTTTTGGCTCCCAGTTGAGGTCTCTTTACCCAAAACAATTGAAAAAATTCACGATATGATATTGCTCGATCGGAGATTGAATGTGCGATAGATTGTGGAAGACATAGGCATCTCACATGGCTCAGAATTTCAATTTTGAACGATCACTTGGGTACGAGAAAGCTTTCCGCAAGATGGCTGCCGCGTTGTCTTGTGGCAGCTTAGTTTCCATGGCAAAAATCCATGAAGTTCACTTCGAATTGCCCCCTCATTCGCCTTATTCTCCGGATTTAGCCCCCAGTGACTATTTCCTATTTCCAAACTTAAAGAAATGGCTCGGTTTAAAGAGATTTAGCTCCAATGATGAAATTTTTGATCAAACAAATGCCTATTTTATGGACCTCGAAAAATCCTGGTGTTAAACGCAAAGTAAATGACGGCACTTGCTCAAAATTAGACAGTAGTCTATTTACAGGTGGTACTTGATGGGAGCAGTGTTGCATTTCATATAACTACGAGGGAAGTTCGAAAAGTCACAGACTTATTAACCCGCCCTCGTAATTTTATTTCAAAACTTTTTTACATTATTTGTAACAAAAACAGTAGTATATTCGAGACAGCCGAATTTAAGCCTTTATTACTTCTTTTTAAACAAAAACATTCAAATTTGAAAGCTAAAAATATTAAAGGCTAAAATTTGAATAATAAAATTTATATTGAGTTTAGCCTAGGGGAAAGGCAATGGACTGACATGTAAAACAACAACTCGTGTCCAAGTGACGCTGAGGCACCATGTACCTTGTAAAATATATATTTTTTTTTTATTAAATTAAACTAAAAAAAAAAATAGATGTTCGCCGTATAAAATTTTTATAATTTTATGGAACGTAATATTCTATTTATAGAATATTACTATGTACATTAAGATTACATTATGTAAAATGAATGCCACCCTAAAAAAACTTATAAATGAAGGAAAAGTGAATATATTGTATTTTGCAAATGTTCTTTCTAGCGTTTACTTTATACGACGATGAACGATTTCAACAAGATAGGCATACAAATAAAAATTGAATACAAAAGACTCACAAAAAATTCAACACTAAACACACGTCAAAATTGACGTCATGCTAAACAAAAATAATATGTCCAAAAAAAAAATCACAATCACAATGACGATATACTAGATAACAAATTTTTGCAACAAATCAATAAAACTGGACTATAAAATTAAATAAAAACAAGTTAAATCAATTGACAATTATCTCTATACCTCCATTGTTTGCAGATAAATACCCCAACGTAGTTCATGTTTGGTGGGTTTAAGAATTTTTGGCATTGAACTCTATTAATTAGTTGCAATTAAATTAAATTAATTTTCAAAATAATAATAATTTTGTTAGCCATACAAATTCGACTCACCTCTATGGTACGTTCAAAGTACTCAAATGCTAATGATGTTGTTTTGGCTGCCGCCAAACTGTCAACACTTTGATTATTGATCTCTTGCAACTGACGACTGACACTATCCAAACTACGATTGATATCCAAGACATCATGTTTAAATTGTTCCAATTTTTCCAAACGCTCCAACGATGACATTCTCTCGCTATTCGATGACTCAAAATAGATGCGTAAATTTTCCAATAATTTCAATATACGATCAGTATCGATTTCTTTAGCACCCTGTGGCTCCAGGGCACGCACACGATCAATTAACAATTCCGATTGTGCTATTAATGATCTAAATTTATCCATTATCATATCACGGAATTTCTCATGCTCAGCTATGCAACGTTCGATGGCATCATTTGCATTTTGTTGTTGCTGCTGTTTTTGCTTTGCAAAATATTGATCAATTTCTTGTCGCATTTCTATTATATTTTCTAGAAATTGTAAAACACTTTCCATCAACGTTTTATAATCGTAGCGGATGCCATCTAATTTCGATTTGAGGGTTCTTAAATTACTAATAACTTGTTCGATTTTTTGCATCGATTCGGGATCTTTTGTCTGAATACCCAGTGTGGTATGGACACGATCTTGTATTTCGTTTTGTGCTTGATCAATATCACTCAATACCAATTTCAACTTTTCCTGGGTGGTCGCATGCAGATATTTAGCATCAACAGATGGTGAAGTAAATATTGGATACAATTGTGTATCCACATGGGTTGTTTTTGAAGCTGTCTGTAAATAAGAAAAAGAAACAATTTTATTATCATGAAATTAAGGCACATAAATACAAAATTTATATCATAAATCATTTAAGTTTAAAAAAAATTAAAAAATGTTAACGTGGATCAATTGACAAATTTTCAAACTGACTGATGATAACTAAACTAATACGACATAAATCTATAAAAATAGGAGGTAAAGCTACTAAAAAATAATAAAAAATTGAATTTCTAAAGAAAATCTGAAATTAGTAGATTATGTTTGCTAAATATTAGATCTACAAAGTTTTAGTTATATTTAAGTAAAACTTTAGTTAACCTTGTAAAAGAGATCAGATCTGATCAGATCCCATTAAATCTTATTGTACCACATCTAATTAGATCCCAAATTGGGCAAACATTTGAGATCTAATTTGATCTGATAACATCTGGGCAGATCTGGCTTACCGTATATAATCAGATCAAATTTGACCTGATTGACTCAGATTCAATAAGAACATAAGAAATTATAAAACGGCTCAAATAGCTAAGTTCTGGTACTAGATCTGGTACCAAATCTGAACAAAGAAATTATAAAATTTTCGATATTTTTTCATATATCAAAATATCTGACACCAAATATAATTCTATATGATTAGATCTGGGGTCGAATTACGGCATTCGTGATCGTAATTTTTCGATCAAAATTAGTTTTTTATTTCTAAAAATCAAACATTAGAACGGAATATTTTCCATCAGGGATGTTGTAGTTTGGCCCCAGATTGGAAATAAAAGTTAAAGTTGGTGTTATCATTATTAGTATTATTGTGGTAACTTTTTTAAAAAACAGTTTTCGAACAATTTCGTTCGATCACGAATGCCGTAATTCGGCACCTGCTCATATTTGGCCATACAAATCACCCAGTTTTCCACATCACTTTAGATATAAACATATCTGTCAAAATATTTGATCCGATCTGTTCGGAAAGTGTGTGATCAGATCTCGAACCAGAGCTAATCCGATTCAACAATTTCAAATTAGATATTTAATTAGATCTTTTTTACACGGATATGTAAATTTTTTTGTTTAATTTAGTTAAATGTAAATCACAGAATTTTTTTTTTTTTTGCTAGACGAATTTTATCTGTTCCCCTTTGTCAGAAATAATTCGAGCAAGACAAATATTTTATTTTTATATATTAAAAAATTTAAATTTTCAATGTAAATTCTCAATAAGGATAGACGTGTTATTTATTCGGTCCGTGAATTTATTAAAATATCGGCTTATTAGTGTGTAAAAAAATATATAAAAAACAACAGCGCTTGGACGCTTAAAAAATAATATATTTATTACAAAAAACAAATAAACCGTGTTCAATATAAAATTTAAATAAAAAAAAAAACATTTTATAAAACACCCTTAACAAACAGGGATTTGTCTTGTTTGTTTTGTTTATTATTTTTTTTTTTCTTTTCTTTCTTATAAAGAAAAGAGTATATGAGCTCTATAATTCAAGAGGAGAGAAGGCTCAGTGCAAATGGCAGAAATGCCTACGTTTTTCTAAAGGGAGACAACATCAATGTTAATAAAAACATTAGTGATCCCAATTACAACAAAAATTATTTAACCGCAAAAACAATTGAGAGATCCCGTTCATGTTCTCCTTTACTCTCATGTGAAAAAATTAAAACCAATAACACAAAGGAACATGAAAATATAAAAGTACCAACAAATACAGTGCCTAGTTTAACAACAACACACAAAACGCTGTCTGCTTTGACTTCACCAAAACCTACAGCTACAATATTAACAAATAGTGAGACTATTAAAACACCAACAACATCTTCTGCTACGTTAAACAGTGATATTAATATTATGGCTCAACCTAATAACTTAAAACAGCCCCAAAGTATGCTTCACTTTCCGTCAGTAAGTAGTTTAACTATTAACCCCTCAACTGGCGCAACACCCAATGTTGACCTGCCAGTCATCATTACCGCCAAACCATTGGTACAGACTGGATTAGACAGGTATGTTAAAATAGTTAAAAGGAAAAGAAGCCCAAAATCGGCTAAAACAGCTCCCTATCCTAAGCTTAGTAGAGGTGAAATAAATGTCACTCAATCCCAAAACCGTTTTGCCATACTGGAAAGCGAAGATAATGATGCCCCGGTGATACCTAAACCACAAAGACCTCCCCCTATCTATCTAAGAGAGCAAAATTCAAATGAATTTGTTAAAACCCTAGTCAGCCTTATTGGGGAAAACTCTTTTTATATTGTTCCAATAAAAAATGGCAAAATTGTTGAAACTAAGATTCAAGTTCAATGTGAATCCAATTTCAGAAAATTAGTATCATTTCTTGAATCCAGAAAAAAAAAATTTTTATACTTACCAGTTGAAGAGCAGCAAAGGTCTTCAGATAGTCATTAAGGGTATTGAATCATACAATGACCCACTTGAAGTAAAGAAGGCACTCGAAATCAACGGCTTTAAAGTTAAGTCCGTTGTTAATATTAGAAACCGGGATAAGCTCCCCCAACCCCTTTTCCGAGTTGAATTAGAGCCTGGCGATATCAAGTTGAAGAAAAATGAAACACACCCTATTTATCAACTTAGGTACTTGCTACACTATAGAGTTACAGTTGAAGCACCACATAAGCGACGAGGACCTGCTCAGTGTATGAACTGCCAGGAGTATGGTCACACTAGGTCTTATTGTAGACTACATGCAGTTTGCGTAGTTTGCGGTGAGCTGCATAGCACAGCTGACTGCACCAAACCAAAGACAGTAAATACTGAAAAGAAATGTAGCAATTGCGGTAACCCCCATACTGCTAATTACAGAGGTTGTGAGGTATATTTAAAATTAAAAAACTCAAATTTAAACAGAACCCGAAAGCCCCGAATGAAATCACAGTTGGAACCCGAATTTTATATTCCACAATACCCACAAATTATCACCAACAGTGCTTCATACTCTGAAGTTCTAAGAGGACAACCACAGCCCCCAAAAACTCCACAAGCCGCACAAGTCAATCCAAATGCTCCACTTTCTCAATCAGAACCCCAGATACAAAATTTCAGCAGACTTGAAGCATCCATTGAATCCTTGGTTCAAACTGTTACTAACTTTACAAACTCAATGAGTAATATGATGCAAGAGATGATGAGAAATCAGTCTATTTTGATGCAAGCTTTGTTAACTAAACCATGAACAGTTTGAAAATATGTTACTGGAATGCTAACGGCATATGCCAACATAAAGAAGAGCTCGAGTATTTTCTCAGAAATCAGCAAATCGACGTAATGCTTATTTCTGAGACCCATTTAACCCTGAGAAGTTCATTTTCAATTCGCGGGTACACAATGTATGATACTAAGGACCCAAGAGGCAGGTCATGTGGAGGATCAGCTATTCTCATTAAATCTAGATTAAAACATTTTCTTATGTGTGATCTTTGCGAAAATTATCTTCAGGCCACTACTATATGTTTTGAAGAATTCGATAGGGACTTGGTGATTTCGTCAATTTATTCTCCCCCCAGATTCTCCATAACGGAGGATCAGTACACAGTCTTTTTCGAATCATTAGGACCGCGTTTTCTGGCAGCTGGAGACTATAATGCCAAGCATACATTCTGGGGGTCACGGCTTGTTACCCCTAAGGGCCGTGTTTTGTTTAATACAATTTCTAAGCTGGGTATGGATGTGATCTCTAGTGGAGAACCCACGTACTGGCCAACGGATCGTCGAAAAATACCCGATCTGATAGACTTTGGAATAACAATGTCTATTGCGAGAGAATTGGTCCATGTAGAACCATTATTGGATCTCTCATCTGATCACACACCTACAGTTGTTACTATTTTAAACCCCCGAGGAATTGTACCCCCCTCTGGTGACTTAGCACTGACAGGCAAGACAACAGATTGGTTGAAGTATAAAAAATTTATCAGTACACATTGCTCGGAAAACATACCGCTAAGAACACCGGAAGATATCGACCTCTCGATTCAAAATTTTGAACTAAATCTCAAACTTGCTGCTCAACTTGCTACCAAACCCCCCCGACACAACAGACAAAATATTATTTTGTCTGCCGATGTCGAACGACTCTTAAATGAAAAAAGAAGAGCTCGAAGAGAGTGGCAACAGCACAGATCTCCTCAACTTAAGGAACGGTTGAAAGAATGCACTAAAAAATTAAGAAAGCTACTTGAACATAAGAGAACTGCTTCATTAAACAGATATCTTGAAAATTTAGATCCAACATCAAGAACTGATTACTCATTATGGCGTGCAACGAAAAATTTAAAAAGACCTGTCTTATGTAAGCCTCCTTTGAGAAAATTAGACGGAGGTTGGGCTAGAAATGATACTGAAAAAGGAGATCTGTTTGTAGAACATTTAAGAAAAGTATTCACGCCAAATATAACAAGTTCTGTAACAGAGTTGCCACCGATTTTACCCCAGCACCGAGCAGCTACCCGATTAACGTTTGAGATGAGAGAGGTCGAAAAGGCTATTTTTGAACTAAAACCCAAAAAAGCTCCTGGTATCGATGGAATCGGTAACAGGATGCTCTTGGAGTTACCCCGTATAGCATTAAAGATAATTCTCTTTATTTTTAATGCTATTGTACGCCTTGAATACTATCCCCCAGAATGGAAAGTTTCACTCGTTAAAATGATACCCAAGCCAGGCAAAGATTACACAAAAGTGGAATCGTATAGGCATATAAGCTTATTATCCAATTTGTCAAAGCTGTTCGAGAAAATCCTAATGGAAAAGATAACTGTTTATGTGGAACAAAATAACTGTATTCCATCACACCAATTTGGCTTCAGGAGAAAACACAGCACCATTGAGCAAGCCCACAGGCTTGTTACTGTTGTCAGAAAAACGTTCGAGGAGAAAAAATACTGCTCTGCCCTTTTTATCGACGTTTCACAGGCTTTCGATAAGGTTTGGCATGAAGGTCTACTGTTTAAAATAAAACTTTTGTTACCAACAAATACTCACAAGCTACTCAAAAGCTATATAACAAATCGAAAATTCACTCTTGCTGAAAAAAGTTTTGTCAGCTCTCCTCAAGATATACAAGCCGGAGTTCCACAAGGTAGCATTTTGGGTCCTCTGTTATATATCATTTATACTTCAGACATGCCATTAGATATTAATACCCACACATCGACTTTCGCTGACGATACTGCAATCTTAAGCGTCCACGATGACTCAAAAATAGCGTCTAGAATGTTACAGACTCACATTTCACAATTGGAAGTTTGGTTGGATAAGTGGAGAATTAAGGTGAATGAACAGAAATGTATCCACATTACTTTCACACTGAGAAAAGAGACGTGTCCACCCATTAAAATTAATAATCTGAATATACCCCAACACACATGTGTGAAATATCTAGGTATTCACCTTGACCGTCGACTCACGTGGAAAAATCATATAGATGCGAAAATAACTCAGATGAGGCTAAAAACTGCTCAACTCGCTTGGCTTACTGGCAAAAACTCTAAACTAGGCCTGGACTGCAAATTACTCATTTACAATTCGATCATGAAACCCATATGGTGCTACGGAATTCAGCTCTGGGGTACTGCCTCTGCGTCCAATATAGGGAAAATTCAGAGAATGCAAAATAAATTCTTGAGGACGATCACGAACGCACCCTGGTATGTTAGGAATTACAACATACATAAAGACCTGAATGTACCCCTGGTCAAAGATGAAATTATTAGACACTGTCAACGCTATTTAACAAAACTGGAAACACACCCCAACATACTAGCCCGTAACTTAACTGATAATCACGGCCACCAGCGTCTTAGGAGGAGGGACACTGCGGATCTGGTCCGCTAATAATAAGGGGAAATAATGGTCCCAGTTGAACCACACAACATCAGTCTGGCACTGGCTGGACTTAACAATTAATATTTAGTTTTAAGATTTGGATAATTATTGTTAGTTCACAGTTTTTAAAAGTGAAGATTCAATAAATAATATAAAATATGGAAAAAAAAAAAAAAATATATTAAAAAATTCCGAAACTCCAAGCTCATGTCATGTAAGAGTTACCAGAGGCTCAAAAAAATTCAAAAACAATTTTTTTTTTAATATAAAAACTCAAATATTTTCTTCTTTCAGATATTTGCACTCCTTTTTATTGGTCAATAAGATGCACAATCTAGGTAAGTTCCAATTTCTTAATATTACAATATGAATTATTTCAACATTGACCGATTGTATTCTCATTAGGACAAAAGAGTTTATGCATTTATATTTGTGTTTTACGAGGGATACTATTTATATTTCGGAAATAGAAATTAATAACAAATATTTTTAAATGAAAATGGCTTTATTGTTTTTTGAAATATTTCCCTTGATGATGAACACACTTTAGCATTCGTTCAAACCATTTGTCATAGCAATTTTTCCATTCCACTTGAGACACCTCTAAAACATGGTTTTTGAATGCTTCAACTGCTCCTTCGGCACTCGTAAATCGTTGACCACGCAGTTTTCCTTTGATATTCGCGAACAAGAAGAAGTCATTGGGTTCCAAATCAGGACTGCACGGCGAATGAGTCATCAATTCGATGTTTTGACTGTTCAAAAATTCTCCTGTTTGACGAGATTAGTGAGAGCTCGCATTGTCATGATGAAGAATGATTTATCTTTGGCGGTTGGTTTTACAACTTTCTCCGAAGACTTCCGGCAAACAAATGGTCGTGTTCCACATATAACACAGTACGACAAAATCAAATTTTTACTGAATATTGTTGGAATTTATTTATTTTACAAATCCTGGAGCTTACTTACGAAAAAATAAACGACGATATTCATTTTTGTATTTTTACATTACATTACATTTTTGGTTATTTTTTAACTTTACATAAAAATTAAAGCGCCATCTAGCGGAGAAAAAAATTGTCTTTTTAATGAAAAAAAAATCAAATTTATATCCCTTTTCAAAACTAGCTCAAGCATTAAAATCGGTTCACCCATTCTATTTTTATAGAACTTTTTATAATAGTATTACATTACAAGTGAACCTCCACGGTAATTCGAAGCTTAAAGATCGATTTTCTCAAAATTAAGACGTGCTACAGCAAAACGCCGAGACACTTATTTCTTTATTTTAACACTGTTTTCACATCATGTTAACATTTCTCATGTGTACCAACTACAGTCGTACAGTGTAATAGACAGCCCTACGTTGCCCAAGCGGATTTTGTGGTCTTGGAATACCCACATGGTCGATTTCTGTTTTGTTTTTGGCTCATACGCATATATCCATGATTCCACCATGAGCACCACGGTCGAACTTTTAAATGATTTCCTTACACCAATTGACGCGAGCCTTTTTTTGAGCGAGAACAAAATTTTTTTACAACTAAGTGTTCATGCAAAATCGAATGAGCAAGGATGCCGCTATCTCACAATATGTCACATGACGATCTTGCATTATCAGTTCACGCACTGCATCGATGTGTTGTGGTACAACAACTGATTTTGGATGACCTTTACGGAATTCGTCGGCAACTACGACTGAACTCACTAAACCAGCGATATACTGTTGTTTTTGATGGCGCTTTATCGCTATACAAAGAACTGAGTTCATCAACACATTCTTGTTGAGATAATCCACGTCGAAAGTTGTGAAAAATAATAATCCAACGAAATTGATTTTCTTAACTCGCTGTAAACGAAACAAATAGTATTTGTACATCAAAAAGTCGAGAGCACTTGTGCGACCACACAATAATAAATGTCAAACTTTATTATTGTGTTGCCAGATTGTAGCTATTGACATTAGTATTATCAGTTCCCGCAATATAAATAGTACCCCTTGTATATACATAAAAATATTTTTAAATAAAATTTGCAAAAATATGCAATAAAATATGTCAAAAAATACATCAAAATATGCATTTATACCAAAATATGCATAAAAAATCGACGCCATTTTATTGTAAATTTGTTGATTCGCCAAGATATTTGGTTAATATTGTTCTCCAGTTAAATACATAAATTTCCGAGCCCTAGTTATCATATTTGATATGATTTTCGATATAGTAATCGCCTGGAATAACAAAAGTATGTATCTCAATACTGGAATGGACTTTGGCGATTTTACTATCGCTAATCCAGAGAGTTGTGATAGCAAAAATGGTATCATAATTTCTTGTAAAAACACTAATTTTTTGATAATAAATATCGTTTGCTCTTTTGAGAATCGACAAAATTTACGTCAAAGTAAAAATCTACGGAAATTATTTCTTATGTACTTGTAATATCAGAAAATCTGCTCTTTTATTTGTGATATAGCTGATCAATTTCCGTATATTCACTCAAAAATTATCGTAGGTCGTGTAAAGTTTGAGAGGCTCTCCTTGTGCGTAAGTTTATGTTTAGCTTCACTTCAATTTCTCATCATTCGCTATTTTTTTTTTCATTGTGCAATTATACTTTTAAATTTAAGCAACAATATTTATATACAGCTTCAATAAATTTACAGAAACAGGAACTAAAAATTTCGTTACATAAAACTTCTAATAGTAAATATTACTCAAATTTTTTTTTTCGCTAGTTTAATTAACCCATATTATTCAGAATTAAGAAATCTTGCGAATTTTGCAACCTCCGTGTTCTGGCGGAGGTATTTGCAACCAAGTCGAAACTTTGACTCTTAAATTTTTCAGTGAGTCTAGATTTTTTTCAAAATTAAAATTTTTATTTGTTCAAGATTTAAAAAAAAAAAATTAAAACCAAATTTTAAGAATATTTTTATTGTCACTATTGCCATTTTTAAAAAATTCTGACATTGAAAATTTTGAATCAATTTGTGGCAACCCTGGAATAACAACTTAATTTTTTTATTTTGCAGTTGTAGTAAAACTTCAATGCCATCTTATGCTTTTTACTTCGCTGTTATATCAATTACCGATCCGAATATATCGGTTCTTGAAGTTGTGTCGTTAAATTTCAACATATATTTGAGTTCAACTTAACTTTATTTATAAATATTTAGCACTCACTATAACTTCCACTTTACAAAAAAATATATGTATTTATATTTAAACGCACTTTTCAATATCCTCTTAAATTTAAATTAAAAAAATAAAATCTTAAATCCATAATTGAAAAATATAAAATTTTACACTCACCTCTTCATTATCACTCATGATCTTTTCCAATATTATTTCAACTTCACGTTTTTCCGCTATATGTGTTGTCCAACTTTCCAAACTAGTTGTTACATCGATCTGTTGCTTACTAAAACCATTTAGGATATCTTCGACAGCATTTGCTGAGGATTTTGTATCAAGATATGGATCCAAAATCTACGATAATAATAATTCGTTAAATGCGTGCGCGTATATTGTGTGATGTTGAATTTCGATGTTTATATGATGCGAGAACGCAGACGAATAAAGAGGCGACAGAAATAGACAAAAGAAAAGAAAAAAAAACGAAATTTTATTTAGATATATTTTCATAGGGTTGTGTTTGTTATTGTTGTTGTATTTGTATTTTTATTTAGTTTTTCATAAAGTACACACAATTTTCCAACAAAGCGTAAGAGATTTTTTTGCAAAAACAAAAAAAGAAACTTCTCACAAAATATACCCTGCAAATAATGTTAGCATATTCAATCAGTGGAATGAATTATAAAAAGTTAATTAAGGAAGAAATACTATTTAAAAAGTTTAAATTAATTGGTACTGTTTCCAAACTGATTAACCCAAAGGGCGAGTTTTTCAGCTACCAGGGCGGATCAATAAGTCCGTGACTTTTCAAACTTCCCTCGTAGTTATATGAAATGCAACACTGCTCCCACCACCTGTACCACCTGTTAATAGGCTACTGTCAAATTTTGAGCAAGTTCCCTCATTTGCTTTGCATTTAACGGCTGTACAAAACATACAACCTCGTGGATTTTTTAAAAAATGAAAAGAAGTGAATTTTCGAGTGCTCATTAAACTTTATTTTTTAAGAAAAAAACCGTCAATTTAACCAAGGAAAATCTTAATAAATACTATGGGGACTCTGCACCATCGATTTCAATAGTAAAAACGTGATTTACTGACTCTCGTTGTGTTCGCACAAGTACAAATGACGCTGAAAGTTCTAGACGGCCAACTGACGTCAATACACCCGAAAATGACGAAAAAATCCACGATATGGTGTAGGCTGATCGAAGAATAAAAGTGCGTGAGATTGTTGATGCCATAGGCATTTCATATAGCAGTGTGGTTTCGATTTTAAATGATCAGTTGGATTTAAGAAAGCTATTTGCAAGATGTGTTCATTATGGTCAATTGACCATAATGAACACACGTGTGTAGTCCCAATTGCAAAATTCCTTGAATTGGGCTAAGAATTGGTACCTCATTCGCCATATTCTCCGGATTTAGCCCCCAGTGACTATTTTCTATTTCCAAGAAAAGAAGAGATTTAGCTTCAACGATGAAATTATTGATCAAACAAATACCTATTTATGGACCTCGAAAAATCCTATTTTTTGGAAGGGATACAAAAATTGGAGAAACGTTGGACTAAGTGTTTTGAGCTAAAAGAAGAGTATGTTGAAACTTATTGACCCGCCCTCGTAGTATCGATCTTATATGCAAATTGGGTAGCAAATGATAAAATAATTATATGCAAATTTGGTTTACATCATCGTCATAACCTAATTTATTGCCATCTGAATACTTTGGTTGTAGCAACCAAATTGTTTGCTTGTCGCAACCAAATGTATTCCTAATACAATTAAATGATATAATTTCAACCGAAATTCAGTAGTATTTACCGAATTCCGTTCGCCAGAAACAAATATATGGGTGGCTCCAATCCAATCATTCGGTTGGCACAATGAATTTGTTTTTTCTGTGTATCAATGGAAAGTTAATTTAAAAATATTAAAAGTTCTCAAACAAAAAAATTTATTTTTATCCTCAAATATCGGCTTGGGCCGATATAAATATGTATTTATACCGAAAGTTTTTAAATGGTGTGCTTTCTGTCCCCTATCGAAAATTCATCGAAGTCTGGAGTAATCTTCCAACAAACTCGTTTATCATATACCGACACCCAAGTTTTTAACACGTGCCCATATTTGGTTTACCGCAAGACCGGTTCCGAAATTCATCCACCCATGTGAAAATCGACATATATATGAACATACATGATCATACATGGTCGTATATATACGATCTGAACGCTGTGATAAAAATGCGCCTAGAATATGTTCGCCGAAATTCACGTTGCATTCACGCTACTGTATATGTGCCCGCAAACGATATCACAATTATCGCGTGTTTTTGAGGCGTATAGCGCGATTCCTTGTTATTTACTTTAAATTTCGCTCGTGTCTACTTCACGAATATCAAAAAAAAAAAAAAAAAAATGACATACTATGCCATTTGAAGAAATGACAGCACATTCCAATAGGGTGACACTTATTGCCCATTCTTGTATTTAAATTTTTATATGGGCATGGCTTTTCTTGAATTATACTTTGTTTTCTTCCTAATGATGCGGAAAATAACATTGAAATAATCTTGGTTGCCATTTTTAGAAATTTTTGTTTGTAAGCAAATTTTTAAATTCTGAATTCTTACACACAGAAAAAAAATTGGTTAGAATTCTATCGGAACTACCAAAATTGCATCGTTATTTAAAATTTTTAATTGTAACCACTTAAAGTTCTTTATCAGAATAGTTAAAATAAATTATTACTAGAAAATATATCAAATTAATCGAAACAATGTTACATCATCCAATATATTGGTTGTTTTAATATTATCTTCTACGTTAGATTGAATACCATCAACCAACCAACAATTTATTGAATATTTTGTAATTTGAACAGAATATTTGCAGCAAAAATTTAATATCAGCTCTGTTTCCATAAAAACTTTAGTTCTATCTAAAATATTACTTTTTCCAATCAATTTTAGTATAATGTGACATTGTTTATCAACATTAGTGCAATCAACTACTAATTTCCGCAATTTTGGTAATTATAACATATAAAGATTAGCAACCCAAGTTTTTATAATTATAAAAAAATGTTTAAATAAATTATATTTTTGTTTTTTATGCATATAATATATATTCAAAATTAGACAACAACTTAATGTAAGTGTCTGTAGTGCAGTGGCTAGAGACACAGCCTGCTAGTCTTAGACTAATGCCATAGTGGCCGCTACAAGTGATGCTATAATACTGTGCTATAAACCACTGCTAGTGATTTCTAATGTGCTCGCTCGAAAGATGTTAGAGTGAAAGCGAACCTAGAAGCGTGTATGTGCTATGAAGCAGGTTGTGCAATGGTTTGTAGCATCTAATCGCTTCTACTTTAGCTTCGCTTGTAGCGGTCACTCTGACATTAGGCTTGGGGTTCTGAGTTTAAACACATAAAAAAAATTATTTTATTTTTTTTAAATAAATCATTTTTTATTTTTTTTTAAATAATTTTTTTTTATTGATTAAAATTAAAAGACAAAACATATGTTGTAGCTTTAATGTTATTTTTTTTTAATTTTTTCAAAATTAATACATTTTGATTCAAACAACTATTCCATACCAATGGCTGACAATTAATGTTATTTTTTAACAAAAATATTTAAAGTTTAAACCAGAAAATATTTAAGTTTGAGGTAAAGCAATGGCCTAACAAACAAAAGGTCGCCGGTTCTAGCCCAGTTCGCGGCGTAAAAACTTTTATTTTTAAAATAAATTTTGTGGAAAGTAGTAGAAAGTAGTAGAATATCTATAGAATAAAATGTCTATTTATAGAATATTATAATCTATAAATAAAAACGCAATCAAATATTTAAATAAATATTTAGAAATTGTAAATAAAATTCTGTAATTACAACAGTATTAAAAATTAATAAAATTTATAGTACCTGCAACTACAAGAATTCGGTTGGCAAAAATAATAGATTGCAAATACAAATCTGTTTTTGGTACGTAGGTGATTTAAGTTCGTTCTTTACTTTGCATTTTTATTTACTTGTTGGTTTATAGAAAATATCCACCGGGAAAAAACATCATTAGACCGATCAGTTTTTATAATTCTCTTTGTAGATGTATATAATAAGGCGGGTCAATATATTTTACGAGCTCCTCGGAAAGAAACTTTTATTTTTTAAGAGGATTT
Source organism: Eustalomyia histrio (assembly GCA_949748255.1). Classification (NCBI taxonomy): domain Eukaryota; kingdom Metazoa; phylum Arthropoda; class Insecta; order Diptera; family Anthomyiidae; genus Eustalomyia; species Eustalomyia histrio. Next base: position 26,706,903 of record OX456524.1, on the reverse strand, counting down.
CCAAAATATTTAGTTTTTTGCGATAACCCTCAGCGATTTGTTTTTTTTTTTTTTGTTGAAAATGATCCAGCTCGCTGAAGGTTATCTCAAAAAACGTAATATTTAGGAAAATCTCAAGAAAAAAAAATAATGCCAAAGTTTAATTTTAAGGGGATACAACAAAACTTTTTTTTTTTGTCTAACGATCCACCCTAATGTATATTTGTTTATATAGGAGAGCAAATATTTTTTCTATTTTGTGTTAATTTTGTGTTCTTGATCGCTTTTTTTTTTGTGGAGTTTAAAAATATTTATGGTAACAAGCCAAAACATAGCAATGTTTTTGGATGCTTAAAAAAATAAAAGCTATAAAAAAGAGTTTGTTATTTCTATTTTCATAAGGGAACAAACCAAGCAAAAGCAAAATAATGAGAAATATTTGAAAAAATTATATTGAAAAATTATATTGAAATTTTAGAATATTGAGTTTACTAAGCATTTTGTCTCCGATTTAATTTTAAATGCTTATCATGTATTTCATTAATTAACATTAGTGTTCGAAAAAAAAAACAGTTGCTTATAATTTGAAATTGTGGTTAATTTTTTTTGTTTTAAATAATTGCAAAAATAACACAATATAATATTTTATATTTAAACAAATTCTACAAATTGCAGATAAAAAAAATATAAATTTATTAGTCACACTGTATCGGCAAAAATGCTTGAGTGTTTGTTTTTCGAATGTAACTGTTATACCAACAAACAGTTTTATATTATATTTAGAACAAAAACTATCTAGTTTTTGGCTCTTGCATATATAAAAACCCAGCAAAAACTAGTTTTAAACAAAAACTGGGTAGTTTTTTCAATTTTAATACATAAATTGAAACTTTGGGTTCTGAAGAGATTTTTTTTTTTGGCGAAATCGTTAATTTGCTTTCGTTTTGTAAATATGGAAGGTTGAAATCTCGCTATGAACTAACGAAAAAAATTTTAATTTCGTCGCCTAAATGGAATAACAAAAAAATTTTCAAAAAACATGCTGTAGTAGTTTTTGTCAGACAGATGACTGAAAGCTGTCGACTGATGACAACAAATGTCGTCACTATTAATTTAAATTAAGCGACAACCGAAATATTTTATCGTTTGAAAAAATGGAATGTAAAACAATAATTCGATTGTATTTGATATGTTTTTTCCAATGCAAATAGTTTTGCATTAATTTATTTTGTTTTTAATTTCTCTGTATTTAATTTTGATTTTTGACAGCAAATTTTTGTATTTTTATTTTTATTTATTCTTTATCTGTCGAAAAAATAAATTTTTTGCAAACAAAGTACGGTATTTTGCAACTCTGATACTAATTTTAGCAACTATGTTCTAACAGGTAACCCTAATTGACGCAAAAATATACAAAAATTAAAAAAAATATATATTTTAACTGTGTGTCTTCGCGATAATAAAATGGATTCTGTAACAACGAAAATACGCCGGACGACATGTCTTTATTTTGCTTCCCATACAAAATGTATGAAAAAGCATTTGTCGTCGCTGGGTGGATGGATAGTTGTGATTAATCTCTAACGGCCAAAAGTATATAGTATTGTATGTTCACAGCTACAAAAACTTGGATATTTTTAAATTTAAAATAAACTCCTGGTAATGTCTAGTAACCCCATGATACTTATTGGCAACATACACTTATTTTCACTTAATGTGTTTGTGGAGTTTTCTAAATTTAGCAAATTTGAAATATAAACTTTATGTATACAATTTTTCTTAAATATTGTATCGTTACCATCTAAAAACACATTACATTGGAGTTTATTGCCACCAATGCACTATGGGCATGAAGCTTAGATATATTGTAAAAATATCCAGCATAATATTATCACATACTTTCTGTCCGGTTACTGACCTTAAAAACCTAAAAAAAAATCTGTATTTTGGTCTTAATAATCTAAAACACAGGCCTATAGTGCAGTAAAATTATTCTCAATCCCTTATTACTGTTGTTTAAAAATTTTCTGGCATACTATTTGCACAACATAAATTTTCAATATTAATTTTTCGTTGTTTATTTCTTTTTGTATTTTCCAAGAAATTATTTAAATTTTTTTTTTTACACATTTTCATAAAAAACTGGAACACACATTAATTTTTATTTAGCTTCTCGCATGATGTATGGACAGAAAACGCTTGTCAAAAAACGAACATTTCACAAGTAGTGTTTTTTTTCGAACATTTTCTTTTTTTTCTCAATTTTAATTGGTAAATGTTGTTATGTGTGATTGGTTTGTTGATAAGTTTGGGCCATATGTTGTGGTTAAAAGTATACATGTTGCCACCATATGAAAATGATGACAGAAATCACAGTCAGAAGTTCTTAAAGGAAGTGATTTAATTTATTAATCTTTCTTTTTTGTTTTTTTGAAAAAAAAAACGAAACATGTGCACTGCATTACTTAACAATTTTGATTAACAAGGAAACTATATATTGGCAAAAACCGAAGATCTTATTTAAGTTTTATTATGTTTTAATAGACTCCTGTTAAAAATCGACATATACCCGTTCGTTGATTTGACGCATTGTTTAGTAGACATATATTTTGAGGTTTAATTATTTGATGAGGCGTTGTTTTGACAAAATGTTTGTTATGTAAACATCTGAACTTAATCAATTTTAATATCTATTTTGTGTGTTTGACTAATCCATTTTTTTAATATGACGGTGCATTTTATACAATTCAACCCTATTTTATAGACTTATTTCAAATTTTTAATTTTATATTTTATTATTTTTAATATTTTATCTATTTCACCAATTTTCTTCTCAGACAATTAGTGAATTTGGTAAAATATAAAATGTAATAAAACATGAAACTAGAAACTACGAGGGCGTATTAATAAGTCTGTGACATTTTGAATGATACACAGTTTTTTGCAAAAAAAAAAAAATATATTTTTCAACATAATCTCCTTTAAGCTCAATACACTTAGTCCAACGTTTCTCCAATTTTTGTTTCACTTCCAAAAAATAGGATTTTTCGAGGTTTATAAAATAGGCATTTGTTTGATCAATAATTTTATCGTTGGAGCTAAATCTCTTTCCACCGAGCCATTTCTTTAGGTTTGGAAATAGGAAATAGTCACTGGGGGCTAAGTCCGGAGAATATGGCAGATGAGGTACCAATTCGTAGCCCAATTCATGGAATTTTACCATTTAGACTACACACGTGTACACCCGTGCATTATATTAATAAAAAAGAACTTTTTTCTTGGCCATATGGGGTCGTTTTTTCGTAAATCCTCGTTAAATCGGTCCAATAAGTTGGCATAATATTCGCTGTTTATTGTTTTTCCCTTCGCTGTTTATTGTTTTTCCCTTTTGAAGGTCATCACCTAATTACCTTGGCCTTCTTTGGAGCCGGTTCACCTGGAAAAACCCATTGTTTAGACTGCTGCTTTAGTTTCCGGAGTGTTGTAATGGATCCATGTTTCATCCGCAGTTACAAAACGCCGCAAAAACTTATTCGAATTACGGTTAAACAACTGCAAACAATCCTTTAAAGTTGTCACACTATTACGTTTATGGTCAATTGAGAGCAAACGCGGCACCCATCTTGCAGACAGCTTTCTCCAATCCAACTGATCATTTAAAATCGAAACCACACTGCCATATGAAATGCCTATGGTAACAACAATCTCACGCACTTTTACTCTTCGATCGTGGATTTTTTCGACATTTTTAGGTGTATTGACCTCAATTAGCCGTCCAGAACGTTCAGCGTCATTTGAACTTGTGCGACCACAACGAAAGTCAGTAAACCACTTTTTTACAATTGAAATCGATGGTGCAGAGTCCCCATAGTATTTATCAAGCTTGTCCTTGGTTTGATTGACGGTTTTATAATGAGCACTCGAAATTCACTCTTTTCCATTTTTAAAAAAATTCACGAGGTTGTATGTTTTGAACAGCTGTTAAACGCAAAGTAAATGACGGAACTTGCTCAAAATTTCACAGTAGTCTATTAACAGGTAGTACTTGATGGGAGCTGTATTGCATTTCATATAACTACGAGGGAAGTTCGAAAAGTCACGGACTTATTGATCCGCCCTCTAATTTATAGTGTTTCTAATTATTCGACCCTGCCCGTTAATTGGTTAGGTCTTTATTCGAAAAATTAAGAAAATTGATTAAGCGGTTATTCGGGTCAATTTATCGGAAAAATTAGCGATTAATCGAACAATCGTTTAAAGCAAAATAAATGTATTTATTTCATCATTTATAACACAAAGTGCTGCCTTTTTGCTGAAATATCAAGTTAAGTCTATTGCATTGATTTCTAAAGTGTTTGTTTAGCACTATTCAAAGCATCCTGAGATTTAAAAAAAACATGTCTTATCATCTTGGAGTTTTTCAGAGGAATCTGACGACTCTTTAAAGAGAATATGTAAAAAGTGTTCTGTGGAAGTTAACCCTTAAAAATGCAGTGTAGATAGTCGGTAAAATTGGTTTTTATTTTCTTTATATGACACTGTCCAAAATAAAAAACAAAACTGCCTAAATAAACAAGAGCTGCCTTCAAAAAATTTCAATAATAAATTCTTAAAAATACGGTACGAATAGTTTTTGCGAAATTCACAAAGTTTGCTAAAACTGCCACTGTTCCCTGACTCTTTCACTACCTGGGTTAAGCTTTAGATTTAAAGAGGTTATCTATTTGAAAATATTTACAAATCACGCAAATTCCTGACAAGTCCTCACCGATTTTTCTGTGTTTGTAAAATTAAAAATTCAAATAAGCGATTTTTTTAATATTTTTAATTGAACAATTTAATTCTACTGAATTTCCTACTTCAACAAAATTTGTTAATAAATCAAATAAGAAACAAAATTCCATATTATTTTTTTATAAATTTTTTCATAGAGTTTGAAATGAAACTATTTTTAAGAAAATACAGTTTTCGAATTTAAAGCATTTTTATATTATTATTTTATAACATAAGTAACGTCATAGTGCTTGTTAGGAATATACCTAATCACGTGTTTCATTCCTAAAGAGCTAGTTGGTAGCGTGCCAGACTATCTGTGCGGGGTTCTTGGGTTCGATTCCCAGCAGAGGCTCTAGTCTGTTTTTTGCTACAACGAGCCAATAGTCTTTGTTGCTAGGGCTCTGTTAGGGTGTTGGGATATAATTTGTAATTATATGATTAATATTAATAAAATAAAAAAAAAATAATTTTAAAGCCTGCATAGAGGCTCTAGCTTTTTTAAAACTTCGCGTTCTGATGAGATCTTTTGTCAGCTCGAAATACATGTATACGGAGGTTGAAAGATCTATTTAAATTTTTGTGGGCATGAAAATATAATTTTGTATTATTTAAAATTTAGTTTTTAACCCTCGAAGTGGCACATGGTTCTGGCCAGACATATTTAATTCTCATGCTTCAATTTAGCATACTTCTATTTTAGGTACATGGCTGTAATTTCAGGTAATCTCCCAAAATATTGTTAGCTTTCGATGTATAAATTAATAATTGAAAAAAAGTCCTTGGAACAGGACAAAAAAGCCAAATAAAAAATCTTCACCTTACTTTTGGTACATGGTGTCTGACCAGACCCCTATGCATTTTGTATGAACGCATAGGCAAAGCACATGGCACGAGTTGGAAATTTGTATTTACTTTATTCTTTTATGCCATTCTTTCTTCTGATTTTGTTTGTGAGTTAGTTATTCATTGAACGTTGAACAGTGAAGAAGTAATCTAGTTTTTGTGCGGCAATTTTGAACTTGTGAATAATTTTACGCAGGTAGATTTGTTGCGTTGTTAGTATATTATGGCTGATGAACTGGAATTTATTTATAATACACGCTTGCGTAGCGCGAATTTGGAACCCCAATTGTCAGAGGCATTAGTGCGTGATTTTCAAAGTCAGGTAGAAGCTGATGAAAATTATGATGTTTTTGAAAACGATGGTGACGACACTGCTGATTATGTGCCAGAAGATGATGCATCAGACATAGAAAATGATTTGGAAATTGAACCTAACGAACTTTATGATAGTGATGAAGACATAGATGAAGAAGAAGAAAGTGGAAATGATGCTGAAGCAGCAAATGAAGTCGACTCAGGCTGTTTTTATGGTAAAGACGGTACTAAATGGAACGAAACTGAACCCCCTGCATCTCGTTTGCGCCAGCATAATATCATGCGTTTTCGATCTGGAACAAAAACAAGGCTCACCAATCCAGTTGAGGTATTCAAGCTATTTTTCTCAACCAATATTACGTTCGTCATCATTAGTGAAACAAATCGGCATGGGCGAGAATCAATTAGAAAATGGAATGAAGAACATCCAGAGTCTACCCAAAGTAAATGGATTGATTTGACAAGCTCTGAGCTAGATGCATTCATTGGGATCTTATTGGCTTCTGGTCTCAGCCATAATAATATGCAAGACTCCAGTATATTGTGGCGTTCTGATTCGCTACCCATATTCCGTGCGGCTATGTCGCACAAACGATTCATTACTCTGTCCAGATATATTCGTTTCGATAATTGTCGTACGCGGGCATTCCGACAGCATACAGATAAAGCAGCTCCTATCCGGGACCTTTGGAATTTTCTCAATGAAAATCTGCAAAATTATTATGAACCTTATGAAAATATCACCATCGATGAGCAGTTGTTTCCGTATCGTGGGCGCACAAAGTTCACCCAATATATCCCATCAAAACCTGCAAGGTATGGGATCAAAGTTTGGTGGGCATGCGATGCTAAGACTAAATTTCCATTGAAAGGAAAACTATACACTGAAAAGGAAGGAGACAATCGGGAGATAAATCAAGGTGAAAACGTTCTAATGTATTTCGCAAATTGTTACGCAAACAGCGGCAGAACAATTATTTCTGATAATTTTTTCACCTCATTGAACGGCGCTAAACGACTGGCTGCTATGGGACTGGCATTTGTTGGCACCATTCGAGCAAACAAAAGATGTCTTCCTAAGGAAGTTATGAAGAGCACCAGACGACCAATTCTTTCAAGTGTGTTTGGTTTTCATGAAAATCTTGTTGCACTTTGCAGCTACGTGCCCAAAAAAAAATAAGGCAGTCAATTTAATTTCAACCGTGCATTACACGAAATATGTTGAAGGCGTAGCCATGAAACCGGAAGCAATTTTATTTTATAATTCAACTAAAGCCGGACTCATTACACAACAAAACGGTCAACCAGACGCTGGACATACGCGTTTTTCTGCAACATGATTGATGTGATGGCATTGGCAAGTTACATTATATGTAAGCTAAATGATGAAAATACAAGAAAAGAAAAAAGACGCATATTTTTAATAAACTTGCAAAGCAATTGGTACTGGCCAACGTTGAAAATCGCATCAATAATCCGCACATTGTGGCTCAACCAACAACTCGTATAGCATTTGAAGCGTACTTTGGGAGACCTCTCAATATAGCAAACCGTAATCTGGCTTCACGCAGTGGTCCAGACACACTAGCTGCCAAAAAAGGTTGCAGAATTTGCCTGCAGCAAGGTGACAAAATACGCTGTAAGACACGCTTTTTTTGCTGCAAATGCAACAATCCTGTTTGTCAGCAACATTCAAAAGTAGATTATTTACGTTTTTGTTGCCTTCCGCAAAATTCTGAATAAAAAAATCAATGTATTCTTCATAATTATTTTCTATTTTGTCCTAAACATTTATTACTTTACCCATAATAAAGAGAAATATATATAAAACAAAAAAATTGTTGCCCTTTTCATTCCAAAGAATTTTTCAGGTCTATTTTTTCTTCCTCAGGTAGCTAATAACATAAAAAGAAATAGAAACACAAAATATAACAAATATTTTTCTGTCTTAGTAAAAAATTTAACGGCAAACAGCCCTTATTTCCATACAAATGCATGTAAATGTATAGGGGTCTGGCCAGACACCATGTGCCAGAACTAAGGGCTCAAAATATGTGCCTGACGAAGGGTTAAAGGAATTGAAACAAAAATTCTTTATCATATTTCCTAAAGCCTTTATAACATTTGCTTTGATTCAGTCGATTTGAAAATAACTTGATTGTATTGTAGTTGACCTTTTTTCTGCGATTTTCTTGCCAAAGTTAAGAAAATTAGGAAGTTTTAAGAAAAATAACAGAAAAATTTAACCGGTTAATCGAACAATTTTAATCGATTATTCAGGTCGAATAATAATTTAAGTTTTAATTAATTTGTTTCAACATTAACCGAAACAAATAATTTTAACCAAATTAGAAACACTAGTAATTTATAAAAAGTTTTTAAGTATTTGTAGATAACAAATTTGGTCAAAATTTCTAAATTATAGAAAAATTTTACTACTTAGAAGCAATTTTTTTTTAGAAAACAGTAAAATATCCTTTTAATTAGTTCATATATCATCTAAAATGTTACTGTTAGTTAGGAAATGTTTTCTGGGTTTTAAGAAAAATTTTATTTTATTTAAGTTCATTAGATAATTTTTTTTTACTAAAAACTAGGACTTTACTCCCTAAAAATAAGAAAAGGTTTTCTTACATCAAGTTAAATAGCACTTCTTTTAAGTGAAAAGTATCCTTATCAAGCTTCTATGGTAAAGGTAATATATATTACCATATATTTTAAAGTACTTTACACTCACTGTAAAAGAATTTTCCCACTTTCGGAGGACTTCCGCTTTGTGAGGACACTGCTCTTAACAATTTAATTTGTTTCTTTAAATTGAATTGAATTATACTAAACTCGTGTATTTAAAATATAAATTAAATTTCATTAGCAAAAAGGTAAACAATTAAAAAAAATGTACTGCAGGATATTCTGAAGCGTAATAAATTGTTACAAAGTCAGAAATTTTCGTAGTAAATTAACGTTTGTGCTTTAGAGAACAACAAATAAGGACGCTCTAAGTAACACACCGCATCTATGGCTAAGGAACACTGGGGGTCCTTTGTCTTCTTAAATTAACTAATTTAAGGAAATTGTTACAACAAATACAAAATATCACATTTATTGTTATTATTGTAAAATGGAAAAATGTCATAAGTTTATTTTATGACATTTTTAGCTTAAACTTTAATTGACATATACAAATTTTAACTTTTTTTATTATTAAGTGAAAAAAATAATAATTTTAGTGCCTTCGATAAATATAAAGTTTAATAGGAGCAACGTCAAATAAAGGGTGTCCCAAGAAGAACGCAATTTTTAAATCTGGCAACATTCGAAGTGTCATTGTTTGACATTTGAACAATTGTTATTGTTTGCTAGTAGAAGGTACGAGGTTAGTAAAAACGGAGCGCTACACAAATGAACAACGCATTCTCATTGTGAAATTGTTTTACCAAAATGGTGAAAGTTTTGCGGCTACAGTTCGCAAATTGCGATCAATTTGGGGTCACAATAATGCTCCAAAAGAGTCAACTGTAAAGAGATTAAAGGATAAATTTGCCGAAACTGGGTCTGTTAGTGATGTAAAGACAACAACGCGCCATCGACCAGGTCTATCGACCGAAAATGTAGCAGCTGTACGTGATGATGTCGCTCAAACTCCATCCACCTCAATTCGACACCGAGCTCAGCAAATTGGTGTCTCCAAATCCACTTTGCAGCGAATTTTGACGAAAGATTTGCATCTTCATGCATACAAAGTTCAATTGACTCAGGAACTGAAGCCAGCTGACCATGGACAGCGAAGGGAGTTCGTTAATTGGGTATTGGAGAGACAACATGAAAATGCTGATTTTGCCGATAAAATCATCTTCAGTGACGAGGCCCATTTTCATCTTGATGGCTTCGTCAATAGGCAGAATTGTCGCATTTGGGGTGAGGAAAATCCTCGAGTGATTCACGAGAAGCAAATGCATCCTCAACGTGTCACTGTGTGGTGTGGTTTTTGGGCTGGAGGAATCATTGGACCTTTTTTTTATGAAAATGAGGCAGGTCAAGCGCAAACAGTCAATGGTGTTCGGTATCGTGAAATGATAACCAGTTTTTTCTTGCCTAGAATTGAAGAAATGAATGTGGAGGGCATGTGGTTCCAACAAGACGGCGCCACATGTCATACAGCCAGAGAAACAATTCAATTGCTGCATCAGTCATTTCCCGGTCGTGTTATTTCGCGTTTTGGAGATCAGAATTGGCCGCCTAGATCGTGCGATTTAACACCATTAGATTTTTTTCTTTGGGGTTTTTTGAAGTCGATGGTTTACGCGAATAAGCCGACGACGACTCAAGCCTTAAAAGAGGAAATTGGACGCTGCATTAATGAAATACCGCAGCATTCATGCAAAACGGTCATTGAAAATTTCATTAAAAGATTGCGTGCATGCCAGCAAAGCCGCGGCGGCCATCTGCACGATATATTGTTCCATACATAACCTCATTCTGTCTACTTTACGATATAATAAAGTTTCACGTTTTTTTTTTAAATATCTGTGTTTTATTTAAAATTTAAAAATTGCGTTCTTCTTGGTACACCCTTTAGTTTATAACACCCCAAATATAAATGTTACAGTAGTCGCTCGTAGCACTTTTTAAAGACTACAGTCCTACCAACCTATTAAAAAAAAGAGCGCAGCCCACTATCCATGATAATTTGCGATGCATGATAATTTCTTTCTGATCAAATATAAAAAAATCAAGTTTTTCCTAAAATAATATAAAACATTTGTGTTTAACAGCATGCCACGCCCACTATAACCAATATTTTTACCTAAATGGCGTTCGAATTTTGGAAATCCGTCACAACACAAAAATTATGTTTTGACCAATGAATTTAATTCCTGAGCTCACTAAAGCCCGGATACATGCTACACACATAACTCATAATTTTCATATTCCTAATTGGTGGTTATATAACACCATATCAGTAACTCAGTATTGTATTGATATACTGTATTGTATTGTTTTAGGTTTCAAGTATATTCCGATATCATGTTAATTTTCGTAAGCATAAAAAAAATATATTAGTAAATTGCAAAATTTATCTATTCTGAAATTTTTAAAACATGCCAAATTTTCATAAGCAAAAATGGGTTAGAAAATTGCAAAAATTTTGTTTTCTTAAATATTGAGAATTCCAATTATATTTATCATCAGCATTTATACATACTTTCCAATGCAGGAAACGTGTACCCAATGTCTTTAGATCATTAAAATCTGAACGCATATTCTTCCAGGTCTCTTGTAGAAATTGCAATTTCTGTTCATTGGGAGTTTGTCCAAGTTGACGTTTTAAATTATCCAACTGACTAGAAAATTCATTGGCCTTTTCGAAGAATTGTATAAGACATGAAACACAATCGACACGTTTCAAAACTAAGTCCTTTAATTCAATCCAATGTTTATGTAAAGATTCAGCCTTGGAATCAACATCGTAACGTTGTTGGGCACTCAACGATTCCAAGTGCATTTTAATGGACTCCAAGAGTAGATTTATCAATTCACCTTTGATCTGTGAAATTAAAAAGGAATATTAATATAAATCAATTCTATTCTATTTATAAGAAATAACCAAACCTCTAAATCCTGCATAAGTTCATGATGTTGTAGTAAAAATTGTTTACTTTGTTCCAAATTTTTACCCATGTAAATATTTTGTTGTAGATATTGTTGACCCGAAGACATCAGCCATTCCAATAGATCGTTATATTGTGCTAAGAATTCTTTAAGAGCCTGTTGTACTCTTCGCTGATCCTCATTACTGTTGGCACATATTCCCTCTATGTAGGCTTTACGATTTTCAATTTCATCCAATACTCTCTTAATGCCCTGCGTCTCGGATTGGGTACGACCCACCTCATCGAGTATGCTGTAACCCAATCTTAGCGGTTCTTCGGTAAAATTATTTACATCTCTATTAACTTTGGCATACATAGCAAAACTTTCTGGTGAATTTGGTGGCAGTTTAACATTAGACAATTCAACTTCTAGTTTTTCCAAAACTTTTAAAGTATGATCGGCCTTTGAGAAGAAATCTCGTGATTGGTGCAACCAATGTTCACGCTGATCGACTAAATCTAAATGTTCTGTACATGAACTCAATATGTTGTAGGCTCTGGCACATGCCTCATCGCCGGTAAATGTTCCAGATGCCTGTAATTTCTCTTTCGCTCTTGTTATTTTGAGAGCACGATCACGCAACATCAGTGCCTGTTGTTTCCATTCACGATAGTTGTGTAAGGCATTATTGGCCGTATGTTCACATTCTCCCAGACTGAACATAGATAACACTTCATTACGCTGCTGCACTAAAGTTGCCTCAACGTCGATAAGTTCTCTTCCCAACATGGCCAATGCCAAACATTGTTCTAGTTGTGTTTTTCTCGTTTGCCAAGCAATTTCCAAAGCATTGCGTCTGTCGTGTAAAGCCTCCAACCATTGTTGCACTTGATGTACCGCCCTTGTGGCATCACGTTTTATATGATCTGGTCGTGTATCTAATGTCTCCATATTCTCTAATTCTTGTAGTTGTGCCAACAACTCATTGCCATCTTTTAGGGCTGCCATAACAGCTGTCAGCATATCGATACGCAGTTGTTTAAATTTATTGAGATACTCTTGTACGGTTGTCACCTCAACCGGTATCATAGTGTCTATACACGCTACTTCCAGCTGATCCATGCGTCGCTGACATTGTTGCATTTTGTCATGAAATTGTGTACATAAATGTAAAATATTTTGACGATCCTGCAACAGGTGTAAAATGTCATCCCATATGATATTTAGAGTATCGGCCATGGCATTGACTAGTTCAGAACTGATGCGTTTACTGGCGAGCAATTTATCTGCTTTATGTACAAATTCTTCCATGGGACCGGGTAAATTCTAGATAAATCATGAAATTGATGAGGATTTGTTGAATTGTTAAGGAACTGGTTTAGTTTTCCAACTTACCTGTATATTCCTAAGAGTCTCATCGTGATTTTTTTGTAGTCTTACAGATTCATCAAGATTAGCACCTAATGTTGTTATCTTTGGTTCTAGTTCCACAACTTTAATATATAGTTTTTCAGTACTCTAAAAGGTGGGGGGAAAAAGAAAATTAGAAAAAGATGTTTTCTTACATTACAACTACTAAACCTTGGATTAGAAAAGTTTTGATCAATTGTTGGCAAATATCTAAAAATAATTATAATACACTCTGCTAAATTCATAGAAAATACCAAAAAAAAAAACTGGTTTACTTTTTTTCCTGCCTGTTTCATTTACAAAAGTTTTGTCATTTGGAGGAAGAAATTTATCCCTTCTTACATGTCACAGCACTTATCTGGAACATGTCACCCAACTGTGTTTTATATGAAAATTCAGTGACCTGTACGAGAGAATTGATTGCAAACTGTGCAGTTTCTTTAACTTAAAACAGGCTTGCAACTAAATTCAGCTATAAGTTTCTTCTGGCAGTCAAATTCACATGTAATATTTCTTATTATTTTTATTTCTCCGATATTTCTGCTAGTTCGAATTTCATGGAAACATTTACATGCTAAATCGTGGGCACTGTTTACATAAAGTATCCTATTTTAACGAATACATTAGTTTTACGAAAATTTTATTTTAAATGTCGTAAATTCAACACTTTTTTGGCAAAACCAAAGATCCAAAAAGGGACGTTTTTTTTAATCCTCGCTAAAAAATGAATTTAACTAAAACAAAAGTCTTCTAATTGGTTTACACTGGCGGTCATAAAAAGCGCACCATTGACAATTCTTCAGCAATTTCGATAAAAGTTCAAAACACCGCATTATTATGGGCATTTGCTTATTAACCGTTTTGTAACGAATCAAGCAGAGTCTTCCAATTTTTTCTAAGAACGTAAAAAATGTCTACACGGTATAAGCAATTGTCGCATGACCAAATGGGAAGAAATTTTTATTTTAAAGTATATGGGAGTTCCTTATCGTCGCATAGCACATAGAGCGGGATTCTTACATTCAACCATTATAAGAATCAAAAAAAAAATCATTTGGACCCGTTCGCAAGGACGAAAGGATCAGGAAGACCTCAAAGACTACCACCTAGACAGACGGCGTAGTACGAGGAATAAGTTTGAAGGATCGCTCAAAAGTGCAGTCGAAATAAGGGCTAAAATGAAGAGCTACCACAATGTGGATTTAAGCGCGGAAACTTTGTGTAGAAGATTTCGGGAGTGGGGACTATATGGAAGACGACCGGATAAAAAGCCTTTATTGACGAAGCGAATGAAATCCAACCGCTTGGCTTAGGTCAAAAAATATCGAAAGTGGACCCTAGACAACTGGAGAAAAGTTTTATGGTCTGATGAAAGCAAATTTAACTTGCTATGCGCAGATAATCTACCATATGTTCGTCGTTCAGATGATGAAATATACAAGGATAACTGTGTAGTTTAAAGACTGAAATTTCCAGAAAGCCAGATGGTGTAGGGTTGTTTTTCCTACTTTATCCAAGGTCCCTTATTCCATATTCAAGGAACCGTGAAAGCTGAAAAATATGGACAAATTATTATGGACCGCCCTTTCTTTTTTTCTTTTCTTCAAATTTCTCTGTAGTGCGGTTTTTATGACCGCCAGTGTATATGGCGATTGGACCAAATATGATCCGATTTTCTTTTAAAAATTTTTAAACTTTCGACACGTTTTCCAACAAAAAACGTTCCAATAAGGGAAGGTTTTCTCTCCCCGGTAAAAAAATTATTCGACTTACATCGATTTTTATTCTTTACAGCGTGTTGGTATTTAACAAAAAAAAACCTTCTAAATGGGGATTGGACTCCAATAAGGGGCGACATTCTCTCCCCGGAAAAAAGAAATAAAAAATCATTCAACTTACGACGACTTTCTTAAGGAAATGGCGTTAAAAGTGCATTTATGTAAATATCGGGAAGGTGGTTTATATAAGGGATAAACTTCAACTCAAATTTCAACCAATTCGAACGTGATTATATGTTAATTGGTTGGCAGGTTATTTGAAGTAGGTCTTAGTCCGATATTTTTGGTATTATCCACTCAGAAATAAAAGTTAGTAAAATCTATAAACGGTTTTCAATCCCAATTTAATATTTCTGTACTAATTTTTAGTAAAACAATTAGCAAATATTTTTACTATTTACATTTTACAAATTACAAAATTTTCACAGGATATTTACAAATTTTCGTTGCTAATTTCTGAAATAATTTTACAAATTTTTAAAAACTGATTTGCCAAAATTAGCAAAAAAAAAATTATTAATTTTGCACATTGGTAAATATTATTGATACTGAAGGAATTTTTTTTTCCTAATGATTAAAACTTTTGCTTACAGATTGAAAAATGGGGTCGAGAGTGAAGATACTTTTCACAACCGTTTCATGTCCAAAAATAGCACATCCACTTAAAATAGCACTAAAAACTTCTTAAAATCAGCTCTTAAAACAAGTTAAATTTGACTTTTAAATACAAAATTTTGACTGTAGAAAAATATTTTTTAATACAAAAATTAGAAAATTTAAACAAAATGTTTTTATTACTTTAATTTTAGTCCAAAATATTTTTTTGAAAAAAAAAAAATAAAATAAATGTTGCACGATAAAAAAAATTTTTGTGATTTTTTTTCATAAAGCAATTTTAAAATAAATTAGCAGTTTTAAAGTGCAACAAGTGTATTTAGAACTAATTCAGTTAATTTGTGCATTTTTAATATAATTTTTAATAAAATATAATATTTAGTAAAATTTGTTGCTGATCTTAGCAGATCGTTTTTAAATTGCAGTTTACAGCAATTTACTAAAATTTAGTAGCACTCACTAATTTTTTATACTATTTTCATTATATTAATATTAATAATATTTAGTAGATTTTCTGCTGGTTTTAGCAAACCGATTTTAAATTCCACTTTAAAAAAGTTTACTAAAATTAAGGAGCGGCTACTAATTTTTTCATTGTACTACACGTCAGCAGACATGTGTTGCTAAGATTAGCAAAAAAATACCGCCGGGCTCAAAAATTTTCAGTTGTCATTACCGACTTTTTTTGGTGAGTGTAATATCCACTCCCTATATGTTGATTCAAATATAGGTGTACTCATGAAAAAAGGTATATAATGGCAACTGAAAATTTTGCTGTTAAACGGGAAATTTTGCTAATTTGAGCCCAAGCGGAATTTTTTGCTAATCTTAGCAACACATGTCTGCTAACGTGTAGTACAATGAAATTTGTAGAAAAATTAGCTGCCGCTACTAAATTTTAGTAAATTTTTTGTAAAGTGGAATTTAAAATCTGTTTGCTAAGATCAGCAAAAAAAATTACTTAATATTATCAATATTAGTACAAAATTTAACATTATTTTTTTTTTCGAGCATCAACATTTTTTTATTTTATTTATTTAAAAAAAATATTTTATACAAAATTAAAACCAAATCAAAAATTGTTAAACCATAAACGAATTTATCATTTTGTTCTAATTTGGTAATTTCTGTTTTGAAAAATATTTAAGTCAATTTTATTTAATTTTAAGATTAATTTTTAATTGTTTTCAGGGTTGATTTTTAGAACAAAAAAAAACTTTTTAGTGCTATTTTCAGACATGGGTCGGTATCTTCACTTCCGATCCATTTTTTTTTAATATATGTAACATTTTAAGGCAATTTAAGTTTGTAGGTGTACGTTTTAATTTGAAATAACATTTCCTTCAATATCCACGTTTTTAAAATTAGTAATTTTTTTTGCTAATTTTAGCAAGTCGGTTTTCCGAAATTTGTAAAATGATTTCTGAAATAAGCAACAAAAATTTGTAAATATTCTGTAAAAATTCTGTAAAAATTCTGTAATTTTTAAAATGTAAATAGCAAAAAGATTTGCTAAATAATAATTGTTTTACTAAAAATTGGTACAATAATAGTAAAGTGGGATTGAAAACCGTTTACAAATTTTTCTACTAACTTTTTTTTTCTGAGTGTGACATACACCTATGCCATAGAATAGGCATATTATACGCTCTCCAATAACTACGCCATAATAAACATTCCAGTTTACCTGAAGAATTCAGTATCCCTCAGGTATCCCTTCAGTTTTCCCAAATCAAGCCCCTGCAAGCACTCCTATAACTTCCCCGTGCCAATGCCTTACCCTACTCCTTGCAAAAGCCGGTCAAAAATAAAGGAAGTGAACATCGTCCTCCCCGCAGGCCATACATATCACAGAGTCACTCTTTCCCAATTTATAAAGGTGTGATTATACTGTAGAGTAGCCTGTGAGAATTTTCATCATGTTGCCGAATTTCCTTATCCCCAGCCTTGTTCCGCCCACATCCGGGTCATCCCACAGGAACTTTTGTGATCGAACTAACATTATCGCCCATTTCAGATCTCCGTCCTCGTCATCCTAAAAGGTCTTGGATTTTGAAGGTTAACAGAGACCAGGTTTGATACATCCTTGGACAGCTCGTCAGCCCCCTCATATCTTTCCACTCAACTGTATCCGGGTGCCCATATCAACTTCAGATGTCGCCTCTTACAGTTCAGAACCGTTTTTGATTTCATAGACTCCACTGACAGAGCTGAATGCACTCTGTAATAGCCACAACCTCCGCCTGAAAAACGGAGTTGTGGTCCGGGCGCCGAAAGCATATTACCATTACCAGATCTACACAAAAGAAACCTAAACCAGTTCTCTCGTTCAGTTTTAAGTCATCAGTATAGAAATTAATTCCATTGGTATCATCCAAAATTTCTACATCCGTCTACCGCTTCCTGTCCGGAATAAGAAAATCGCAATCCGCTAATGTTTCGCCATCCTTTCACATTCCATATCCGAAATGTGATAACCTGGCAGATTTTCAAAAACTCTCCATTACCTTTTCTACACTGGATTATTTAATTTAATAGTATGTATAAGTTATATTATTCATTAATTCCATATTACTCATACTTTTAAATGGAATAACTTATTCCGTTTACATCTAAAATAAGATTCTAAATTCTTCTGCTTTTTAAAACTTTCTTAACATTTAACTACAATACCACTCTGGTTCTGGCATATTTCAAATGTAATTTGGTTACCATTGTTACTTCAATGTGATTTTATGAATAATTTAATGCT
Organism: Eustalomyia histrio; assembly: GCA_949748255.1. Taxonomy (NCBI): domain Eukaryota; kingdom Metazoa; phylum Arthropoda; class Insecta; order Diptera; family Anthomyiidae; genus Eustalomyia; species Eustalomyia histrio. The sequence continues at coordinate 26,688,840 of OX456524.1, read as the reverse complement.
GAAAGAAAACTTTTGTAGCTCAATTAACCTGTTAACACTTTAAACATATTAACTTAAAAACAATCAAAGGAAACCCTAAACCATTACTCCTTCTCATCTCTAACAACAACAACACTTATCAATGAATATTAAAGAGCAAAAAAATATACATAAATGCAACAACAACAGCAAAAAAAAAACAAGACTAGGAACTAAATAACTAAACCATCTTGATAATCAGGCAGCTTAACAAAAACATCCAACATCCAACAACAACAACAACAATGTTGTTTCTGTTTTGGACATAAAAGGAATTGTTTAAACAAGAACATTTAAACTACAAACATCTTTACAGGGGCATAAGAATTCTATTTGGAGAAACAGCAGAGCTGAATCGCGTATGAATATGGCTGGCGTATGCTCTTCGGTAGAGTCTGTGAAGTGTGTAGAATAGATAAGTTAACTCACGTATTGTTAGTAAAACGTGCTAGACAGGCTTTTTTTTGTTGCTATTTTTGGTTAAAGATCTTCGACAACAACAGCAACATCATCTACATCGTCACTGCCAGTGTTGTCAGTAGCTGCTGTTTGTCGCTGCAGTTGCAGCATCAGTAGCAACATTATCACAGTTAAGGTTGTTTGATTTTAGAGCTTCCTCAAATGTGTTTTTGTTTGCTTATTTATTTATTTATTTTTTTAGTTTGTTGTGGTTTTGTTTTGTCTGTCCATTTTGTTTATTTCTGTTTGTTTCTTCTTATTATTGTTGTTGGTGTTGTTGTAGCACAAATACTTGCAGAGATAGCAATGAAGGTCAGTTGAAAAAGTCATATATGGTAATATTTTAACCGTTAGTTGTTTTTTTGGATCATTGATCGAACATATAGGAAGTTCTAAATAAAACAGAGGCGTCGTGGTTGGCACTTGAGATAACTTCCATAATTGATTTATTCTATTCCAAAATTCTTAGTTTTAAATGAACAATCTTATCAGATATGCAAAATGGTGTAACAAAACTTTATCTTTTTTTTTATAGAAGGAGACAAAATATTAACAAATTATACAGGTTGGTTGAAAAGTTCCTGCGCTCGAAATGAAAGAATACTGTTTTTGTTACGAAATATATTTTTTATTCAACATAATCTCCTAAAAGCTCAATACACTTGTTCCAATGATCTTCCAATAATTTTATCCTATCCTTATAATGGTTTTCCGGAAGCTCTTCAAAATAACCGTCTACGGCTGCGAAGGAATTGTTTGAGATTTCTGAAGAGATAGTAGTCACTGGGAGCCAAATCTGGTGAATACGGTGGATGTTCAAGCAATTTGTACTTTAATTCTTTGAATTTAGCCATCGTCAAAACACTTTGGTGAGCAGGTGCATTGTCTTGATAAAAAATTATTTTTTTCTTCTTTAAACCAGGTCTTTTCTCACAAATTTTTTTATCCAGCTGATCCAAAAGGCTGCAATAATATTAAGAGTTGATTATTTTACCTTTCTGAAGATAATCAATCAACAAAATTCCTTTTGCATACCAAAAAACTGATGCCATAACCTTCTTTGCTGATCGTTGTGACTTCACCTGCTTTGGAGCTGAACAACCAGCTTCAGTCCACTGTAAACGTTCTTGTTTCAATTTAGGATCATGGTGGTAGATCCAAGTCTCATCCATAGTTATAAAACGACACAAGAAGTCGGTTTTATTTGGCTTAAAACGCTCCAAATTACGCTGAGAAATTTGTTTTTGATCCAGTTTTTGTTGAATTGTTAATGCGTGCGGCACTAACTTTCCAAACAGTTTTTTCATACGTAATTCTTCATGTAAAATATGGAGTACTCTTTCGTCTGAGATGCCTATGGCATTAGCAATTTCACGCTTAGTCAAACTTGGATCTTCACTAACCATATTATGTACCTGCTCAATGATTTCTGCTGTGGTTGCAGTTTTTGGTCGTCCTTCGCGTGGATCGTCTTCAAGGCTGGTACGACCACGTTTAAATTCACCAGCCCAAAATTCAACGATGCGTTTTGAAGGTGAGGACTCCTTATACACGTCTAACAATTGTTCATAAATTTCCTTTGCTTTTAAACCCTTCAAAACAAAGAATCTAATGACTGCACGATATTCAATTTTTTCCATATTAAAAAAAAATCAATGACACGTCAACTTCAAATGACTTGTAAACAAAGAAAGAATTGACAGAATGACTTGCAACTTTGCATGTGTTTCCAGGACAGTTATACCAACTTGAGAAAAAAAAAAGTTTGGAGCTAGCAGTGCCATCTCTTGGTGAGCGCAGGAACTTTTCAACCAACCTGTAGAAATTATATAACAAAAATGTTAATTTTCTTTGTCCATGTCTAAACTTTTGATCACACTCAGCAAAACGTATTACCAAATACTGGGTTTTGTGTTAAGAAAATGAACATGTAAAGCACTAAACGTTTTGTTTGCCCTTTGACGGTCAAACTCAGTGGCAACATAGATGATGTTTCAAAATAATCTCCAATGAAATAACACCCAAAGAAAAAACTAAAATAACAACAATCAAATAAAGGCCAAAAAGTCTAAAAAGAAAAAAATTTAATAATACCCAAAAGAAATGAAATTATTTCCAAAAGATACTATGAGCTAACCTCCAAAGGTTGATGTTTGTTTCATAATGAAATTTGGGAGTGAAAGTGAAATAACCTCCAAGAAAAATTTTAAAGTTTGGAGAATTTTGTTTGGTTTAAAAAATCAACTAGTTTATAAAAACAAATAAAAAAAAACCGATTTCAAATTGAATTATAACTGTTAAAATCGGTTTAATTTTTTTTAATATTATATTAACCTTTTCAAATACTCGATGTAAATGAGCAGCCGTTATTTAAAACATTATTTTGCCAATCAATTATGATTGAATCTAATTAGATCTGATACCAAATCCGATTGATTATGATAGGATATTGTGTGTGATACACTTTAAGGCCAAATTTTATGAGATCTAGTTCCAGATCTCATTAAACACTCAGAAAAAAAGTTAGTAGAAATATTTGCAAACGGGTTTTCAATCCCACTTTTGTATTTTTGTACTAGTTTTAAGTAAAAAAATTATTATTTAGCAAATTTTTTTGCTATTTACATTTTTCAAATTACACAATTTTTACAGAATATTTACAAATTGTTGATTTGCTAAAATTAGCAAAAAAAAATATAATTTTAAAAAAGTGGATATTGAAGGAAATGTTATTTCTAAAAATTAAAATATTGAAAACAAGTGATCGAAAGTAAAGATAACACTGTCCAACAGCATTTTTGGGACAGAATAGCGATCCTATAATTCTGAAAGGGTATGTTGAGTAGATCATTTTTGTAGAACAAACTTATGGTCCAGCACGTCTGAGTATTTCTTTACAGTGGGTCAAAGTTTTCATTTTTCGGTCGAAGGGAGCATTATACTATATGAAAAAATGCTGTAAGTAAATGTCTGAGAGAATTCTTATCGTCAGAGTTGTATTGTGGAATTGTATGAGGATTATTTTTGTGGAAGATCTTAACCCTCTAACTGGTCTCTTTATGGGTCAATTTTACCCTTTTTTCGAGAAAATCAAAAAATATCCTTTAAAAAAGGACATTTAAGGATTAAAATATTCTACGAAAATGTTTGCCGGAAAATTTCAGTGGGGGTCACCAAAGACACCATTGTTGTAAATAAAGCTCTTTACGATTAATTGGCAAAATTACACGCCAACTTCTATAAAAAAATTATAATTTTGTTTTAATAGTGGTTTATTATAGTATGTATATATTTATTTTTTTGCTTCAAATTTTCGAGTAAAAGGGAATTGGGAAATAGCAGTAGTATCACAATGCTTTCCTTAATAAACTTAATATGCTTTCCTGTATTTAGCTTGACGTTAATGTTCCGATGGGTCAAGGTTTCTGTACAAGCCCCATACGTATTCAGCAAGCATTACACTTTGGGATTTCCCTTTGAATCTTTCTTCCAATACCTTTTTCTTGGAAATGTAACTTTTACATTGGCTTTAATCAAATTCCTGTTTTTCAATCTGGAACATAATATTTCAGCTTTCTCTTTTGTTAGTCCTAAATCACTTACAAGATCTTCAAAATAAGCTAGCGGCTACTAATTTTTTCAACTACACGCAGAGAAAAAACATGGTTGGGACAATCATATTCGAAGAGCATCATATATTTTTGGGTTTATGGTTGTACCAACCATAATCGTACTATAATATGGTTATCATATTATGATAATACAATAACCATAATTTTACCATAATATGATCTCTACAGTCATATGATGATTCAAAAATAACCATAGTATGATTCTAAATATACATATTATGATCTTGAATTTATTATAATATGATCGCATGTAATCATAGTATTCTCAAAATGTTATTATATTATGGTCCCCACAACTGTGTATATTATGATTTTATAATCATATTATGATTCTATAATTAATTTATTTATAATTAATATAAAATCTCATCTTTAAATAATATATGATTGTTTTTAAGACATGAACAAATTGACTGAACTGATAAAATGTTGGTTTTTATGAAAACAAGACAATATTATGACTGTAAATGTCAAAGTCATATTTTATTTGATGTATAATTATTTATTGATTGTTGCCAGCATTTTGTGGTTGCATAATTATTATATGTTTGTCACAGTCAGAGTTTTTATTACCACAGTATGGTTACAGCCAATCATGTTATAAAATAGAAGGTGGCAATCATAAAATAGTAAAATATTTACTATAACAATGATGGTAGCGACCATGTTGATGGTTAGAAAACCAATAACATGGTTGTGACAACCATACCCGATTGCAGCAAGCACAATAATGTAGCAGTGATCATGTTGCTACCATGTTTTTTCTCTGCGTGTAATTTTATTGTACTTCACATCAGTAGAGACATGTGTTGCTAAGATTACCAAAAAAAAAAAAAAAATACCGCTGGGCTGAAATCAGCAAAATTTCCTGTAATAACAACAAAATGTTCAGTAGTCATTACAGCCTTTTTTGGTGAGGGTATCTAAAAGGATATGGAAAATTTTCTGCATTTTGTGGCCAGATAGGAGCATATCTAGTCATATATGATCTTATCATATCTGATACCAGATATTGTACCAAATCTAAGCCAATCAAGCTGTTTTAAAATGCAAAAATTTCACTTTTGACAAAATGAATTAATTACCAAAAAAAAAAAAAAATTAAATAACTCCCAAATTAAAATTATATAGTCTTCAAACAATTTTCATTTTGTAGTTTATTTCATAATGAAATACTCTCTAAATTTGATAATGAAATAATCTCCATATTAAATAAAATAACCACCAAAGATTTTTAAATTATTATACAATTATTTAAACCGGTTCGTATAAATTTTGGTGAAAAAACTGTTTTTTTTTTGCTATTTGCGGCCAAACCAAAGCCTGATAATAAAAATAAGTACATATTGACTAAATGGTCGCAGACGACATTGTCTTTAACGATTTTTGTAAGACATTTTTAAATTAGTCCCCTGTCGCTGAAGTTAGCTTTAACGATCATGTGTAGGAAATCTTCGGTAATGACAAAATTAACAACAAAGACCTGAAAGTTGTCATCTTTTAAACATTATTAAAGACAAGGTGAGCGTCTACATCTTAAATATTGTATTCATTATTTATTCTTATTGCGTAAACTACCACGATTTCCTCGACATTTGTTCGATGAAATCGTTGAAGATTTGTTCCGGCTGTCTTACATTTGTCTTTGAGGACTTTACATTGTCATGCACCCATCATTGAGTGTACCTTAAAGACGTCGTCAACGGGGTATATTAATCAAAAATCCTTTACAACGACAAAGCTTGTCACTGGTATATAGTTACTTCAGATTAACTACAGACTAACTAGTCTATAAGTTTCTACGGGCTCAAGGACAAACTCCATTGAATTTAGCTAGAATCGGTAAATACTCAGATCTACCTCCCATAGAAAAGTCCTTTCTGAATTGGGCTCAAATGGTATTAACACAAACAAAATCCTAGATGTCTAATTGGGTTTTGAGTATTATATGAGAGACAATAAATCATGTTTTTAAATTTAAAGAAAATCACATCTTATTTGGACTTAGTCGCCATATAAACTCTCAATTGTCTTCAGTATTTTCGCTATATTTTAACATTGTTCATAAATTTTAGAAATTTGGACCGCTTTTCGAAAAATTATCCAAAGTTATACTTAATATAGGGTATCATATAGTCGGCATGCCCGACAGTAGTCTTTTTACTAGTTTAAATTTATTCCTTATAATTTAGAAAAACTGGAAAAATTTATCGAAAAATGTTTTTCGGTTAGGACAATTATATACGAAATTTTTGTCGGTTTAAGCTCAAATTTATATAAAATATGCCAGTTTATGTATTTCAATCGAGGAAGTGGTAACCCTAGGGGCGAAAACAAAAGCAATATTGCAAATTTGAGTTTCTTTTTGAGTAGTATGCACAAAAAATCAAAATTTTGTAAATTTCAGACATGGTTCCATACAGAAAATGGTAAATTTTGGCCCAGCTTCTTAACCCCTTAACGTGATGCTAAAAAATACGTGTCTCCTTTATTTTTATCCTTTAGCAAATATCCTTTAGCAGAAAACCAATAGAAACACGAGGGTGGATCAAAAAGTCCGTGACTTTTTGAATGAAACACAGTTTTTTTGGCAAAAAAAAAATTATTTCGAAATAATCTTCTTTAAGCTCAATACACTTAGCCCAACGTTTCTCCAATCTTTGTATCCCTTCCAAAAAATAGGATTTTTCGAGGTCCACAAAATAGGCATTTGTTTGATCAATAATTTCATCGTTGGAGCTAAATCTCTTTCCACCGAGCCATTTCTTTAGGTTTGGAAATAGGAAATTGTCACTGGGGGCTGAATCTGGAGAATATGGCGGATGAGGTACTAATTCTTAGCCAAATTCATGGAATCCTAAGAAATTGTCACACCATTACGTTTATGGTCAATTAAGAGCAAACGCGGCACCCATCTTGCAGACAGCTTTCTTAAATCCAACTGATCATTTAAAATCGAAACCACACTGACATATGAAATGCCTGTGGCATCAACAATCTCACGCACTTTTACTCTTCGATCGGCCACCACCATATCGTCGATTTGTTCGACATTTTCGGGTGTATTGGCCGCCCAGGTTAATCGTCATTTGTACTTTTGCGACCACAATGAAAGTCAGTAAACCACTTTTTTACCATTGAAATCGAAGGTGCAAGGTCCCTTAGTATTTATCAAGCTTTTCCTTGGTTTGGCTGTCTGTTTCTTTTTCGCAATAAATAATGTTTAATGAGCACTCGAAAGTCACTTTTTTCCATTTCAAAACAAAATCCACGAGGTTGTATGTTTTGAACAGCTGTTAAACGCAAATACTGTTTTTGTTACGAAATATATTTTTTTATTCAATATAATCTCCTAGAAGCTCAACACACTTGTTCCAATGATCTTCCAATAATTTTATCCCATCCTTATAATGGTTTTCCGGAAGCTCTGCAAAATAACCGTCTACGGCTGCTATGGCCTCTTCATTCGACGAAAAATGCTTTCCACGAAGGAATTGTTTGAGATTTCTGAAGATATAATAGTCACTGGGAGCCAAATCTGGTGAATACGGTGAATGTTCAAGCAATTCGTACTTTAATTCTTTGAATTTTGCTACCGTCAAAACACTTTTGTGAGCAGGTGCATTGTCTTGATGAAAAATGATTTTTTTCCTCTTTAAACCAGGTCTTTTCTCACGATTTTTTTCATCCAGCTGAGCCAAAAGGCAGCGATAATATTCAGAGTTGATTGTTTTACCTTTCTGAAGATAATCAATCAACAAAATTCCTTTTGCATCCCAAAAAACTAATGCCATAACCTTCTTTGCTGATCGTTGTGACTTCACCTGCTTTGGAGCTGAACCACCAGCTTCAGTCCACTGTAAACGTTCTTAGAATCATGGTGGTAGATCCGAGTCTCATCCATAGTTATAAAACGACGCAAGAAGTTGGTTTTATTTGGCTTAAAACGCCCCAAATTACGCTGAGAAATTTGTTTTCGATCCAGTTTTTGTTGAATTGTTAATGTGTGCGGCACTAACTTTCCAGTTAACAGTTTTTTCATACGTAATTCTTCAAAAAAAATATGGAGTACTCGTTCGTCTGAGATGCCTATGGCATTAGCAATTTCACGCTTAGACAAACTTGGATCTTCACTAACCATATTATGTATCTGCTCAATGATTCCTGCTGTGGTTGGTTTTTGGTCGTCCTTCGCGTGGATCGTTTTTAAGGCTGGTACGACCACGTTTAAATTCACCAGCCCAAAATTCAATGGTGCGTTTTGAAGGAGAGGACTCCTTATACACTTCTAACAATTGTTCATAAATTTCCTTTGCTTTTAAACCCTTCAAAACAAAGAATCTAATGACTGCACGATATTCAATTTTTTCCATATTAAAAAAAAATCCAATGACACGTTAACTTCAAATGGCTTGTAAACAAAGAAAGAATTGACAGACTGACTTGCAACTTTGCATGTGTTCTCAGGACAGTTATACCAACTTGAGAAAAAAAAAAGTTTGCGACCAGCAGTGCCATCTCGTTGAGCGCAGGAACTTTTCAACCAACCTGTATATGACGGAACTTGCTCAAAATTTGACAGCAGTCTAGTAACAAGTGGTACTTGATGGGAGCAGTTTTGCATTTCATATAACTAGGAAGTTCGAAAAGTCACGGACTTATTGCTCCGCCCTCATAGTTTTCTTGTAAATTATTAAGAAACATGTACTTGGGTATTTCAAAAAAAAACAATAATAAACATTTTTATCACATTTCCATATTTTTGTTTATCAACAGCAATTAAAATCATCTTTAACTTGTCTACCACACAAGTACTTTTATAAATGATTATTTATTTCACATGAATCCCACATTTTCACAGAAAATTAAAAAAAATATATATAAAAATAACAAGAAACTAATGTTGAAAAATTATGATTTGTGTTATTTGCCGGTCGTCTTGATCAATTTATATACATGTGGCATATAAAATAAAAAAAACAAAATTGTATACGCATAAAAGAAGCACTTAAAACATAAAATGTTTTTTACATAGAAACATTTTACATTTTGGTGTAGTGTAGATAGAAGAGCCCAGAGGCGCTTTAATTTTTACGCCAATTTAAAAAAATGATTTATGCCACAAATTATGTACAACATACACTCAATACAACTCAACAACACCCAAAGGGGCCAAACTATGGTCTAAACATGCTGTGAGTATTAAATTACTATAATTGTGGTTATTTTCATTTTTTTTTTAGTTTGTCCATATTCTTATGAAAATTCCTTAAAAAAAGTGTAAAAATTCAATGGAATAAAGAAAAACATTTACTAAAAATAATGACTATTATTAGAATAAATTTACAGAATATATTAAGTTTTTTTTTCCTGTAAAATGCTATTTTTGATGTAAATTTATTAAATAATTCTAAAGTCTGGGCTATGGGAAAACTTTTTGTTTAACATTTTCTTGGCGCTAAAATAGTTTCGTTTTGTATATTTTTTTTTTTATTTTCTTTTTTGAAAATGACTCATTTGTTTGTATGGACTGAAAATTCTAAAATTGTAAATTTAAGTACTCAATACAGTTACGCATTTAATATACGCATTTAATGTACTCATACATGCAGTTGTTTAAATTTGTTAATTGGTTTAGAAATACAAAATAGATTTTTGTATAATTGACACAAATCAAAAGTCAATTATTTTTTTTTTTTATTTTGGCACACCCTCATTATTATAAGAAAGTGAATGGTATATTTAATTATACACATAAATGTGGGTGTTTTAAATATTTTCTGATTTCTTTTTTAATAATCAATCCTTTATTTGATTTGAACAATTTTTAAGCAAGTTTTAATTTAAAGTTTTAGAAAAACGTTAGATGTGTTTAACTGGCTGATACACTAACTCATCATCGCCCAGACCAAAATGTCTGGAGCTAGAAAGCTGAAATTTGGTACATAATTTTCTTTTCTGGCGTAGGCATCAGCTAAGACGGTTGGGGCAAAAAGGGGAAAAGCTTGCCCCTGAAGGCTTGCCGAAATCTATTTGACTAGAAACATGAAATTCAAAATATATCTTCCCTGGAGTTTGAACTAATATACTGAAAGGCTGATTTATGTAATGTCCTTCAGGAACGTGGGGGGTTCAAAAGGGCAAAGTCTCTCCCTTCAGAGCACATTGGCAAGAGGCTTGAAATTGTATACCGTCTAGAAACCTGAAATTTAAAATATGTGTTCTCCAGAGTCTATACCAATTCCGCGAAAAGGTATCTTTTGGAATTTTCGCCAGGAACGTGGTAAAAAGGGGATTAAATAGTAAAAAATTTCTCATTTAACGGTCTGCCGAAACCTTTTTGCCTCGCAGCCCGATAAGGTACTTTTTGGAATATCTAATTGGGATGTAGTAAAAAGGGACTTTTAATGAAAAAAAAATTATCCCCCTTAACGACCTCACCAAACTTTTTCGGCTAGTAATCTGAAATTTAAATTATGTGTTCCATGGAGTGTGGGCTAATTTATTTATTAGTTACTTTTTGTAACTTATGACAGGCAGATAAAAATGGGGGTTCTAAGGGAAAAGCTTTAAAGGCCTGCCCCAATTGCTTTGGCTAGAGACTTCAATTTTGAAAAATATATGTGTTCTGGTTTTACTAATAATATATTTTTTGAATTTCCGTCATGAACGTGGTAAAATGTAAATTTAAAAAGGGGGAAAGTTCACTACTTAACAGGCAAATCGCTTTGGCTAGCAACTTGAACAAATGTAAATGAAACACTTAAATTTGAAAGCAAAATGAAATGGAACAAGGAATGAGTGAAACTAAAACACTAGACAAGGGGAACGAAATGGAATGGGAAATGAGTGGAATTGAAATACTAGACAAGGGGAGTGAAGTGGAATCGAACAAGTGGAAGTAAAACTAGAAATGGAATAAGGAATGAGTGGAGTTGAAACATTAGACAAAAGGAACGAAGAGCATTGGAACGGAGAATTAAACACCAGACAAGGGGAACAATTGTAATTGAAATGCTAGACAGGAAATGAATTGGAATGGAAAGGGAAACGAGTGGAATTGAAACACTAAATATAAAAAACGAAATGCAATGAAGCGAGCCTGGTTTTGAGTGATATTTGTCGAGTTGTACATTTATTTCTATTTAAGCGCTTTTTCAACATTTTTACAGTTTTTGAAAACTTATCATTATTATTGCTAATGAAATTTAAATCGATTGTCATTAACCAAAAAAATCGAATCCATAAATCATTATCATTAATTTTTAATCACCGAGACAGGATTTTAAGAAACTTCTATTAGCAGGGGCAAATTGGAAAGGGCAAAACCCCTTTGCCTATAACGCACTAAAGAGATTATTTGTAGAATTTCCAATAATCAGTCATTAGCCATTTATCATTCATCTCAAACATGCTAAAAATGATGTTAAAAGGACGAAAAGTTCCTATTAGTTCCAACTAAGCTGTTAATCTGAAACTTGAAATTGAAGCTACAAAAACGTTAAACAAATTTATTTAAAAATGAATATCCTTAGAAAAAGAATTTAATAGATATATATATAAATACATTTATTAAATGTATCACAAAACTTATAACAAATTTTGAAAATAAATTGATGCAGGCTGGTCTCTCTCTCTAGATTTTATTCTTGCCTAAGGAAATCATCAGGAGACTACGGTTTTAGAATTTCTAGAGATATTTGTTAAATTAAATTACAAACTTAATGAGAATTTTTTGTTCTCGTCCATTAATCACCAAAAAAATCATGTAATAGCAACTCAAAATTTAGATATTATTACGAGAAATTTTGCTAATTTGAGTCCAGCGTTATTTTTTGCTAACTATAGCAACACATGTCTGCTGACGTGTAGTACAATGAAAAAATTAGTAGCCGCTTCTAAATTTAAGTAAACTTTTTTTAAAGTGGAATTTAAGATCGATTTGCTAAAATCAGCTGAAAATCTACTAAATATTATTAATATTAGTACAATGAAATTAGTATAAAAAATTAATAAGCACTACTAAGTTTAAGTAAATTGCTGTAAACTACAATTTAAAATCGATCTGCTAAAATCAGCAACAAATTTTACTAAATATTAGTGAAATGAAAATAGCAGGAAATTGTAAAAATTCTGTTCAAAGTTTATTAAAATTAATAATTTTTTGATAAATTATAGTGAACTAAACTATATGAATTGTAAATTTATAGAAAAATTTGAATTTATAAAAAAAAGTATTAAAAATGCACAAATTAACTTAGTTATTTTAAAATACACCTGTTGCACTTTAAAGCTGGTTATTTCTTTTAAACTTGCCTTACGAATGTTGCTTGACGAATTTATTTAATTTTTTTTTTGTCGTGCAACAACATTTTTTTATTTAATTTTTTTTTTTCAAAAAATATTTTATTTAACATTTTGTTTTAATTTGGTTGAAAAGTTCCTGCGCTCGAAATGAAAGAATACTGTTTTTGTTACGAAATATATTCTTTTATTCAATATAATCTCCTAGAAGCTCAATACACTTGTTCCAAAGATCTTCCAATAATTTTATCCCATCCTTATAATGGTTTTCCGGAAGCTCTGCAAAATAACCGTCTACGGCTGCTATGGCCTCTTCATTCGACGAAAAATGATTTCCACGAAGGAAATGTTTGAGATTTCTGAAGAGATTGTAGTCACTGGGAGCCAAATCTGGTGAATACGGTGGATGTTCAAGCAATTCGTACTTTACTTCTTTGAATTTAGCCATTGTCATTGATGGAAAATGATTTTTTTCTTCTTTAAACCAGGTCTTTTCTCACGAATTTTTTCATCCAGCTGATGCAAAAGGCTGCAATAATATTCAGAGTTGATTGTTTTACCTTTCTGAAGATAATCAATCAACAAAATTCCTTTTGCATCCCAAAAAACTGATGTCATAACCTTCTTTGCTGATCGTTGTGACTTCACCTGCTTTGGAGCTAAACAACCAGCTTCAGTTCACTGTAAACGTTCTTGTTTCTATTTAAGATCATGGTGGTAGATCCAAGTCTCATCCATAGTTATAAAACGACGCAAGAAGTCGGTTTTATTCGGCTTAAAACGCTTCAAATTACGCTGAGAAATTTGTTTTCGATCCAGTTTTTGTTGAATTGTTAATGTGTGCGGCACTAACTTTCCAAACAGTTTTTTCGAACGTAATTCTTCATGTAAAATATGGAGTACTCGTTCGTCTGAGATGCCTATGGCATTAGCAATTTCACGCTTAGTCAAACTTGGATCTTCACTAACCATATTATGTACCTGCTCAATAACTTCTGCTGTGATTGCAGTTTTTGGTCGTCCTTCGCGTGGATCGTCTTTAAGGCTGGTACGTACGACCATGTTTAAATTCACCACCCCAAAATTCAACGGTGCGTTTTGAAGGTGAGGACTCCTTATACACTTCTAACAATTGTTCATAAATTTCCTTTGCTTTTAAACCCTTCAAAACAAAGAATCTAATGACTACACGATATTTAATTTTTTCCATATTAAAAAAAATCAATAACACGTCAACTTCAAATGGCTTGTAAACAAAGAAAGAATTGACAGAATGACTTGCAACTTTGCATGTGTTCTCAGGACAGTTATACCAACTTGAGAAAAAAAAAAGTTTGGAGCTAGCAGTGCCATCTCTTGGTGAGTGCAGGAACTTTTCAACCAACCTGTATGTAGCATTTTAAGGCAATTTATATTTGTAAGTATAGGTTTTAATTATTAGAAATAAAATTTCCTTTAATATCCACTTTTTTAAAATTATTAAATTTTGTTGCTAATTTTAGCAAATCAGTTTTCAAAATCGGTTTGTAAAATGATTTCTAGAATTAGCAACAAAAATTTGTAAATATTTTGTTAAAACTCTATAATTTGTAAAACGTATATGTATAACAAAAAAAAATTACCAAATAATAATTTTGTTTACTAAAAATTAGTACAAAAATAGAAAAGTGGGATTGAAAACCGTTTACAAATTTTTCTACAAACTTTTTTTCTGAGTATACTAATATTCAGCAATTTTGATTGCTGATGTTAGGAGAGTAAATTATCATTTGCAATTAACTAAAACTTAACTCAAATATGTATAACTAAAAACATTTTAAAATTTTTTTTGTTTGTAAATTTTATATTACAAATATTTAGTAGACAAATTATATCGATTTCAGCAGCTTTTTCTTCAAAACTCTCTTTAACATATTTTTAGTAGCATTCTCTGCTATTTGTATAGATTTATTTCTATGAGTCTGTTTATAATATCATCAATGCAGTCTAAATGTATTATAAGAAAACATTCAAATTAGACCGCTACTTCAAAGAAGAAATTTTAAAAATCTACTACAGCAATTTACAACCACAACTCATGACTTCAAAAAAAAAAAAGCAAGAAATTATATTCGACCAGTTATTTGAAAACATAAATGCTTTCAAAAAGAACAAATTTATTGCGTGTATATTAAAACTATTTAGACAAACTCAAAAAGTTTTCAAAAAATCACCTACGCTTTAAAGTAACTACAGTAATAACGATCTTTAAAACAAGTTCTAAGGAATTTTTAAGTTTAAGTGTTCTACTCTCTGATGCTCTACTACTCCACTCCAAGAAGAAAACAAAAACATGAGAATGCAATGCGGAACTACTTGATGAAAGTAAATGGATACACAAGTATGTATTTTAGTGGTATGATATTGATGTCTAAAAGATGCTTTAAAATTAACTTTAAATTTAACAAAGTGTTACCTTCAACAAAATAACAATTTTTGAATATTTATGCAATGAAATTTTATAAAAGCAGACAAGAACGGGTGCAATTTAATTTAAAGTGTTTACCATTTTTATTGGATAAAATAAAAAGCAAATTCTTAAGAAATGTAAAATGTAATTGGCGTTTATTAGATTGATTGATTGATTGATGCAACAAATGTAAAAATTGTAATAGGAAAGTAGAAAATAATTAAAAATTACTAAACACTTACAAGGGATTTCCCCAAACCCTTACACACCGATTTCATTTACGTTTTTACCTTTCAAGTATTATATGTCTCGTTAGCTTAGTGGCTCGAGCTCTTGTCTGACAAGCCGACGGCCTGGGTTCAAATCCTACCATAACCAAAAATGCAATTGAACTTTCGTTAATATCATTTTGGATAATCTTATTTTACACCGGCTACTTTTTGGCTTTAGCATAGTTTTGCCAACACTTGAAAAAAATTGTTTCCCCAGTTCAGTAATTTAAAAAATTAATCTAAATTTTATAAAACGAATATTTTTAAATTTTGGGAAAATCAAAAACAAATATAGAAAATTTTGAAATAAATTTATTTTTTATTGTAATCATAGAGCCCATATTCCAACGAAGGAATCAAGATATATAAAGAAAAAACTAAAATCGAGTTTCAGTTAAAATATTTGTAAATACAATTAAAAATTTAATTAAATTTAGACCATTTGTTATATCAATTAAGTTTTTTTTGTTATAATTAATTGAAATTTTTTAATCATTTTTTAAATCATATCAATTAAATATTTAATTTAAAATCTTCAACATTTGAAATTAAAGTTTTAATTATATTAATTAAAACTTTTATTCAAATTCTAACCAAAAATCAATCAAGACTTTAATCAAATATTTAATTAAAATTAAAATTTTAATAAAATTTTCAATATTCTTATGCTTGTGTGTAATTCATCAAACGCATAAAAATTTCTAAATACTTTGTACCAAATAGTTCGTAGGACCACATAAATTATTATGGTATCATAACTGGTGCATGCGTATCCGCAGTGTTGCCAAAAAAGTTTGTTCTCATGTTCCCATTTCCAAAGTTTAAATTCCCAAAAATCCTTAACAAATTGTTAAATAGTCAAGTGTTTCTTTTTCTAAAATAATTTTTCGCAGGGTTTGTTTGCTAAAAATTAGAAACTTTTAATAGAAATTAAACAAAAAATCAAAAACAAAAAAATTAATAAAATTTTTTTGGCAACATGTATTCAATTAAATGTGAAAAGTTTACACTAAATTTACACAAAAATAAGTACCACTAGGCGTATTAGTAACACATCTATCAGTACTAAATTGTATTATCCATAATGTTTAGTCAGTAAGAGTTCGGTAGAATATGAAAAGCTGCATTAGCTTTCATAAAAGGTATTAAATATTTATTTCCCAGCAAAACTTTGCGTTACCTTGTAATGATAGCTCGTTAGCTTTTTCATTATTTACAAGCATAAAGGAATAAGTTACTCATTATTGATTACGTAATATATGATTTATAAATGTAAAGTAATAATTAAAATATTTTTGGAAATCTATTTTTGTTTTTGTGTTTTTTTGTAAGCAAAAGGGTAATGTATGTTTGTTTTGATAACACTAGCGAAAAAACGAAGCGCAACAATTCATTTTAGTTTAAAGCAATTAAATACTATATGCGTCGATAGCTCAGTAGGAAGAGTTCTTGGCTAGCAACCAGAGTTCCCTGGTTCGATTCCCATCTTGACCACATTATTTTTAATTACAAATATTTTAAATAAAATATTTGTAATAATTTTTTTTTTTAATAAAAATTCCTCTTTTTTAAAAATCTATTTTTAGTCACATTACTTTTTCCATTCTCGTAACCATATAAGTAACCCCTTACATTATCACCTCTAAAGTAATGGGTATATACATTACTTTGAGGCTCATCGCCTATAAAATTCATCAATGAAGTAAGGTGTAAGGTAATCCATCGGCCCCTATGGCTATACATTACTTTACCCATTATTTGGTAATGTGTGGTTTTGCTGGGTTATAACATATACTATATGACACATTGCATCATATTCACGAAAGGTTTCATTACATTAAGAAATATTTAATTAATTTATATGACGTTGTTTCATTATATACAAATGTTTATAAAACTTTTGTTTTGGTATTTAAAAATTCGTTTCTAACTGATATTATTCTTACTCAAAAAAAAGGTGACAATAAACATTTTAAAACATTTACTGCTACACTAAGTAAAAAAGATAAAATTCTAGTTTTAAAAGCATGCATGAACATGTTCTAAATTTCTATAACGATGTGCAAAAGAAAAAGTTAAACTTGAATATCTGTCGGCATATAATGGTGACAATTTGAAATGTTAAAAAAAAAAATTAAAAACTTGTTAAAAGAAATTTTGCAGCTAATTGTTACACTTCTTTAAGATAAGAATTAAATGTTTAAAGTGATTGGAATAATAGGATATTAATGGATATTTGAAGTGCATATTCTTTGTCTATAGTTGATGCAAGTTTGCAATGGGCGCCAATACATTATTGGCCTTTCGATTCTACCCTGTACTTTTTCATAACGATTAATGGTTTTTACATTAAGCAGACTCGGTTGGTGTCCAATGTAAAAAGTGAATAAAAGTAATATGTTATATAAAGGAAGTACACTCTTAAAATATATTTACAAGAAATGAATTTTCTGTGACAAAATCTTATGAAAATTTTTCTGAGCTTACAATATTTTTTTGTTTTGTTTTTTGGGTATTGCTTATTTTATCTCCCAAAAAACAAGTTATTTATGAAAATCCTTGGATAAATTCCGAAGTTATCACCAATTAGAGACAATTTAATATAAAGAAATATAAATTCACACACTCAAAATAGTTTGTAGCTTAAAATAATGAAAAATGTAATTAAAAATATTAAGTATTACTTAAAAGCTGGCCGGTATACTTACTTTTTAATTAAATCAAAAGAAATTTTCAGTTATTTTTAAATGTTAATAAGTTAACTTACAATATCCGTAAAAGTTAATGATTATTCATTTATTTTAACTGTTAACAAACAAATGATTTTTGTTTTTACCTGTCAACTAATTAACTACGAAATCTGTAAAAGGTAGAGGTGGGCACGTGACACGAACTGAATGCACGTGAATCACGCATGAGCGTGAGCCAAATTTTAAATTACTCACGTGAGTGCGAAAGCGGTAAAAAAATTTTGTGAGCGTGCGTGCTTCTATTTGATGTCGTGATTTTTCGGAATTTTCCTTTATTACTTTTTAGATGTAATTAGCAAGACTATATGGTGAGGCTATATATCAGTTTGTCATTCCGTTTGTAACATAAAGTATATATATTCGTGATCCTTATGCGATTTCAAGTCGATTTAGCGATGTCCGTTTGCCTGTTGAAATGGCAATCACGGCGCAAAGACGCAGCAGGGGTACTCTTTTTTAATTAGGTTAATGGACGTCCTCCCGAGCAGTTTACTATTGAAAATGAGCAAAACCGGTCCAGCGGTTAAAAAGTTATGAGTGAAAATGTGATGGTACCTATACATTTTCCATACAAATTGGTGTATTTTTGCATAGTAGCGACCGCAAGTAAAATATTTCCTCTTGTTTTTTCACCAGTCAGTTGGAATTGAATAATATTTTATATTCACCTCAAAAAATTTTTTTCACCACTACCATTTTTTTTTCACCACAAAAATGTTTTTCACTTCAAAAATTTTTTTCCACCACGAAATTTGTTTTCACATCCAAAAAAAAAAATTTTTACACATCAAAAAATTTTTTTTCATCTCCAAAATTTTTCTTTAAATTTTTTTTACATTATTTGTATCAAAAACAGTAGAGATCACTTTTTTAGGATATTGGTAGAAGTTAACTACAAAATTCGTAAAAATAAATGATATTTCAGTTATTTTGCTCATTTAAATATCATTATTTTGTTGATATTAACTATAAAAATAAAACATTTTTTTTAAACAAAACATTTTAAATGAAAAAGTTATCTGTACCAGTAAATTTTTATATATATTTTTATATATATTTATATTTAATGTTAAAAACAAATTTAAACATATATTTCTGGCTCTGTGAATTTTTTAAATTTTTTTTCTCTATAATTTACTAATAAAATTTTCATGTTTCTTTGCAATAAAACAATTTATAAAAAATCCTATTAATACTACTCATTTACCAAAATATATTTCATTCAGTTTTAACTGAAGAATTTACTGACAACTTATTAATAAAATACAGTCAGTTAAGTGGCCATACCTTCGAAATCAATCCACGGATTTTCTTGAATTATGATTTATTTTGTTCTGCATATTAAAACACATTTGGTCGCAAAAATATATAAAACAATATAAAACTATAAACCTAATCGACTGAACGATCGCCTATTCTTGATATTCTTAAAAATTAAAAATATTTATTCCGATTTTCTAGTTAAACATTCAAAGTATTTTAAAATTTAGTTTGTAATCTGATGGTTAACTAATATTTCCTACTTATTTAGCAATAAACCACAACTGCCTTTATTTTTCTGTCCGTGTAAATTGTTTAATAACCCTTCATTATTATTGAATCACAAAGTAAGAACACAAATATAAAATCAAAATTGATGTAAATATACATTGATGGTAAAAGATAATTTATCAACCACAATCTTCGCCTCAAAGACTATTGAAACCTGATGATGACGAAAAGACAAAAGCAAGTCCCTGGTTGTCTTCTTTTTTTTTTAGAAAAAATGAATACCGCTTAAGTACTGATGTATGATGAAAAATTTTATGACATGTTTAAAACAGTTTAATAATGACCATACATTAAAGAAACTGTAAAACAAATATGTACTTGTAAGTTCTTTTAAAAAACCGGAATAGGGCAAATAATTATTAACCCATTAAGTTGTAGAATAACTACCCTGCAGGAAAATTACATATCCCAGGACACGTCACGTGACCAGCTCATTATGATGGGTTCGTCCATTTTAAAGAGTATCCCTCCCTCGTATTAAGACTGTGATAAATAATAAAGGATCAAGAGTGTCTGTATAACAGGGGGCATTAAGGGAATACAATTTCACAGGATAATTTTTTCAGTTGTTTTTTATTATTGTTGTTGTTTAGTTGTTGTAATTGTTTTTAAAAACAATAACTGTTAAATTCACTTATAATATTCCACAATAAATTTTATCGAAAACGTATTTTATCTTTTTCCGATATTTATTGTTCATCGGATTTGAACGAAATTTTAACGAAGTCCTTTTACTTTTCCCAACGAACTTGGCAAGCATGTGCAAAAACTTAGTCAATTTGAATATCAAACTTTTTCTTTTGAAAAGTATATGATTTTTATGTTGAATTTTAAAAATTTTAAGCAAAATTTTGAAACAAAAATTGGTTTATTTTACGAAAGTTTTTGTTGTTTTGTCATTAATTTCGTATTTTTATGCATGAATTCATAAAAATCGCTGGGTAAGCGGTGGCAAATATCCAGTGTAAAAATTATATCGTTAAATTTATGTACAGTTGCAGTTTTAAAAATGTTTACTGTAATTTCAGTTAAACACTTAAAAATAACTAAATTTTAGTTAAAAATAACTGAATTTAAATTTCTGTTGATTTAAAAATAACTGCAGTGTAGACTTTTTAACTCCCGATTACTGTTAATATTACCGACATAATTCTTTGAGTGTGTTTTGGTTCAATATTATCCCAATAGAAATCGGTTCTATTGCTTCAAAGTAGAACAGATTGCTGTAGAACCAGTTGTGGAGTTACTACACCTCCATTAGCGGGACTATCCCGTTTATTAACTGCTGATCCCGCCTTAAATTTTTATGCCGCTTTTTAAACAAAAATTCATTTTTTTTTTTCAATATTTTAAAACTTCAAAATATATCCATTCTGAAAAATACAAACGAAAAAGCGCTAGTAAAAAGTGCTTTCCAAATCCCAAAATAAGACCATCATGAAACAAATGCACCGGCTGTTTTAAAGGCGTCAAAAAAGCTTTTTGAACAGCCAGAGAAATACAATTTTTAACGTTGATAAAAAATAGATTTTACAAAATAAGTTTAGAAAAAAATTGGAAAAACGAAAAGAAAATTGGTCTTAAAAAAGCTGTTCCACAAACAAGAAAATTAAAAATTATAAAATAAAAATTATTAAAAAGTTGAAAAACCATTAAAAAATTTATGCCTGTAATCGGTTTCGAACTCGAAACCTTCTGATTACAAATGCTTTGAAGACTTAAAAACGAAGTTTCTCTGGAGGAATTTGGCCACTGTGGCCGAACTGGGCGGGGTACACATATGAGTCATACCTCAAATTAAAGGTTTAACCATGTTCTATCTAAATATCACGGCAGTTTATCTGAATTATTTTTAAAAAACTTTGAACTTTTTTTTAAAATCACACATGTTTTTAATGTTGATAAGGAAATTTCTCTGGAGGATTTTGGCCACTGTGGCCACATATGAGTCATACCACAAATTAAAGGTCTAAGCATGTCCTATCTAAATATCATGGCAGTTTTTCTGAATTGTTTTTTTAGAAAACTTTGAATAATGTTATTTGGGTACAATCTATGATTAAAAATTGAATCTTTAAATAATTACAAAACTTTGGCTCTTTAGAGGGTTAATAATAATTAAGTTTATTTATATTCACTTTATAAAAAAATTCTTGTATATACCACAACTGAATGAATGCAAATTTCTAAAAGAGTGTTAACTGATCTTGTCACTTGATCACACAAACGCACACATACTGTTGTCGTTTGGAGTTTTCTTCTGAGCATCTCTTGATCAAGATCATTGATTTTGATTGTCATCTTCATTTTACATCAAAGTTTTAAGTTTCATTTTATTTACTTAATGGTCTGTTTTTTGTTGTCTTTTAGATAGCAAATAATTGTTTAACCTTTCAACTTGTATCTTTGCTATTTTGTTACTTTTTTCGCCCATTGAATGCCATCATCTATCTTTGACTTTTGCATGTTTCTAATTTTAATAGCAGAGGATTTTTTTTATTTTTTTTTTTTTTTTGGTTTTGTGTTGTCTTCTCCAGCATCATCGCCGTCCGCATCTATGTCTTTAATTTCATATACAATAGTCAAATGTAGAAATTGTTTGAGTGGCTTTAAGATTACAATCATTACGTTGTTTGAACAACATCAGACAATATTGTGGTTTTATGTTGCTTGTTACATTATGGCTTTTGCCATTGATATCATTTTACATTTTCAGACGACGACGGTGTGCCAACTGGCCAATGAAGAACAATACGCACGCGATTGTGTGTTTAGCAGCAGAAAATATGCTGATATTTGAGTAGCTTCTGCTAGATATAGGGTAATTGATTTTTTTGTTTGTTTGTTTTACTTGTTGTTGAATGATCTTTTGACATTAAATTCCATTCCATGAGGTAAAATTAAAATCTAGATACCTTTTATTTTATTAAAAGCAATAACTTTAGAAAATATTTGTAATGCGATGGAAATAGAATATTTTAAAGAATTTAGTGTTTAATAATCCAAAAAATCACAAATTTTGTAATATCTAGGGAAAATATAAATTATAGTTGATCAAGTCCGATCATGAAATACCCTTTATAATAGTACGATTTGAATCCTATCCTGAAAAGGACGGAAAACTTAACGGTACAATATATATAGTGAAAAATCTAACTGAAATTGTTAAAAAAACAAGTTCACTCGGAACAAATTAAATGAAAAAATTCCAATATAAATACTCTGAATTTGTTGAAATTTGGCTTTTGTGCCACCTCGGAATTTCAAGGGGTCAAAAAGGAGTATCCAATTGGTATTTCTTTCGTTTTTTAGTTTTTTAAGGTATTTAAATTAAAGAAACTATAAGTATAACTACAAGTGTGGTATCATTGAAAAGGGATTTCCGAGGCCTGTTTTTTCGGTACTAATTAGCTCAAAAGAACTTACTGGCTGTGGCTGCCAAATTCACATATTTTATTCCATATTACATTTCAGCGGACACGTCCCAGCAAAAAAAAAGACCTTGCCAAATAATGGGTTTTAGAACGAGCAATCACTGGTTGAAGTTTGCCTGCTAAGATCATTATTTTAACATAGAGCTGTCATTAGAGGTAACTAGTTACCTACAACCTTACGAGTAGGGAGTTAAACAACTAGTTAATGGTAAGGTTAAAATTACTAGTTATATGTAACACAAAAATAACTGGTTGCAATTTATATAATAAAAACTGATGGCTTGAAGGTAGTTAATAACTGGTTGCTTATAAAGGGCATAGTAATAAATTACGTAAGGAATGGAAATAACGCATTATCAATAGTTACTGAAAGAGTGGCTACATATAATGAGTTTATAAATCGTTACAGAACTGATAACAAGGAAGTAGCTAAATAACTACACCATTTCCAATTAAGTTTTAAAAAAATACCAACTATTTCAGAACTATTTATTTTATTTCAGATATTAAGAATTTTATTTCAGAAATTAATACAATAATAACTGAAATGAAATTAACATGTGTGAAATAAAATTAATAGCATCTGAAATGAAATAAATAACTTTTGAAATTAACTGATTAATCTGAAATATTAAATTGGAAATTACTTAAATTTTTATTTAAAACTAAATTGATATT
Organism: Eustalomyia histrio; assembly: GCA_949748255.1. NCBI lineage: Eukaryota > Metazoa > Arthropoda > Insecta > Diptera > Anthomyiidae > Eustalomyia > Eustalomyia histrio. Next base: position 26,665,293 of record OX456524.1, on the reverse strand, counting down.
TTCTGCAAATAATTAATAATTTCCAATAATAAATTGGAAACGGTGTAATGGTGTATAAATAAATAATATATTAAACATTTTTTTATAAAATGTATATTATATTTATAATGTAAAAAACTTAAATACAATATATGTACATATATTTTATTAAATTCACAAAAAAAAAATCAACTTTCAGATTAATTCATTCAAAATTCCAATTCAAAATAGTATTGGAAAAATCCCATTTCATTAAAATCATTTAAAAACCGAAATATTTAAAATTAAAAAACTATTTTTATTATGTTTTAATTTTTTCTATTAATTTTTTATTTGCTTTTAATTTGAATAGATTTATGATAATTTAAAAAAATGAAATAACCAAACCAAAAACATATTTTAACTGTCAAAAATAAGTACACTCACAAAAAAATTCTGTATTATTAACTGAAAATTTTGCTGTTATTACGGGAAATTTTGGTAATTTGAGCCCAGCGGTATTTTTGCTAATCTTAGCAACTCATGTCTGCTGACGTGTAGTACAATGAAATTTGTAGAAAAAATTAGCTGCCGCTACTAAATTTTAGTAAAGTGGAATTTAAAATCTGTTTGCTTAAATCAGCAAAAAAAAAAATACTAAACTACTTTGTCGAGCATCAACATTTTTTTATTCCATTTATTTTTTTTTTTTTTTCAAAAAATATTTTAGACAAAAATAAAAAAATCAAAGACATCCACTTAAATAGCACTAAAAAGTGCTATTTAAGTGGATGTCCTATTTTTAGATATAAGTCGTATCTTAAGTATCTTCACTTTCGCTCCTTTTTTTAAACTATGTAAAATTATAAGGCAATTTAAGTTTGTAGGTGTAAGTTTTTATTAGAAATAATATTTCCTTCAATATCTACTTTTTTAAAATAAGTTAATTTTCTTACTAATTTTAGCAAATCGGTTTTCAAAAATTTGTAAAATTTCGGAATATAGCAACAAAAATTTGTAAATATTCTGTAAAAATTCTGTAATTTGTAAAATGTAAATAGCAAAAAGATTTGCTAAATAATATTTTTCTACTGAAAATAAGTACAAAAATAGTAAAGTGGGATTGAAAACCCTTTACAAATTTTTTTTCTGAGTGTAGTTAAAACACATTTTTAGTAATTTTCACATTGAAAGAAATGTAGTATGCAAGGAGCTGACATGGATTATCAATGTCTGTATATCACATTATTAGTAACTCATTATTTTCACTTTAAAAGTAATGCAGTGGGTATGGGTAGCTCATTATTGGTAATGACCTGCTATTATTTAATTTTAACTGGGGTATTTTTTTATTTTCTTAATATTGGTTCTGCTTTGAATTTTATCGAATTTTCCACAAAACCCTGTTTTGATACGTTTTGAAACAACTTGATAACCCTTTGCTGAAACATGGGCATTATGTACATGGTGTCCCACAAACATTCAGTCGATGTTGTAAAACGGCATAATTAAATTTTTATTTGGACCATTAAGTGTTTTTTTCCATAAATTTTCTTTCCATTAATTTTTAAAGATTATATCGGTCAACTGGGAGCCGTCATTGTTGACCCATGACTTCAAAAAAAAAAAAAAAAAACCCAAAGAAAAAAATGTAAAGCTGCCACATCAGGCGATATTCAAAATGTCTATTGTAGCGCTAGCTATGTGTCCTGTTGGAACCACATGTTCTCCAGTCCTAATTAACAATTCGTGGTAATAAAAACTCGTTGATCATGATTCTGTATCGCTCACCAGTCATTGTAATCGAATCCCACCAGTCACACCTCTGGTGTAAATCGCGCACCATGCAGTGACTTTGAGTGGATGTAATGGCTCTTTGGATTCCACAGAAGTTCAAATTTTGTTTGTAGCCCTTCAGATATAAATAAATTAGGGCAAACATTGTCTTTTGCAGATTGACTATTTTGCATTCTTGGGGTGTATAGCCTTACATAGCGTATATTCTGTATCTGTTTACTTCACAAATATTAAAATTAAACTGACAGTTGCCGTCAAGGCTGATATACCTTATATTTATATCAAAATTCCTTATTTCCTCAATTTCTATATAGATTTTCCTACGTTTCCTACATGCTGCCGATCAAAGAAGTACAAAAAACTGTCGAAAAGTGAGATTTACTTTTCCTTTCATACATCTAACTTTCATAAAAATCGGAGTGTTTAGCTTGGAGTACTTTTCTTGTAAGTAAAAATATGTGTTGATTTTTACAACCCAAATATCAACCGGATATAAAAGTTTTCGAATTTTAAGCCCAATTCAGATAGGACCTTCCTATCGGTGGTCTTATTTTTACCAATTGCAATAAGGTTCGTTGTTGGTCCCAGAGAAGTACATGTGTTATAATTTAGCTAAATATCTCTTATCTATTTACAACTTGTAGTTTAAGCCCAAGATTTACATGAACAGACGGATGGACATCGCTAAATGGACTCGGAAAGTGATTCAACGATTTGTGTAGTATAAGTTGGTTCTAGTGCCAGTATTTTTAGTAGTTACAAACATCAGCACAAATCCATAATACTCTGTACCACAGTGTAGTGTAGGGTATCAAACCTATTGTCGGACAATTCGGTTTAAATTAAATTCTGGATGTGTTATTACGAAAACCTTCAATCATAATAAACTTGAAAACTTTCAAATTCTGAGTAAAACAGAGAAGTTAAGATAGCCCTAGATTTTTGCCGCTAAAACCTTTTATCCAATCGCTGCTAGATAAGAACTTTCCTTAAAAATAATTGCAAAAATTCACTAAATCTTTGCAACTATCTTTTGGTGTTTAGCTTTGTTTAAAACTTGTTTTCATACATATTTTTTTTTACCAAAATCTATAAATCTCTATAAATTGACACATTCTTAACTAACATACATCATCCAAGAGAGTAAAGTTTAACACCCAGTTGTTTGTAACTCTTTTTAAAATATAAATCAAAATTGAAAAATAAACCATAAAATAATCTGAAGTTAAGAAATGTCTAAACTAATAGCCAACCAAATAATCATCTTTAGAAAGCTTAACAAATTAAAATCCTGTTTAAGCTAAACTTTAAAGACTATTAAGCTTAATGTAAGAAGTTATAAGGAGTTGATATTACAAAGCTAGTGGTGTTTTAACTCTTCGCGTGTGTGTGTGTGTTTGAAAAAGCAATTAAAGATTTTGTAATATAAAATAAATAGTTAAGTTAGTCAGTCGGTCTATAGTGGTGTTTATAATTACAAAAGATTAAAATTCTAATGGTTAAGTAAATACAAAATAAAAAATAACCAACATTTTGTTGCATTCTTAAAACGTAGTCTGTCTGTTTATAACCATTAATCCTTTTGAAATTGTTCTTAGAAAGTATTACTGTATTTTATTTTCAATCGCTAAACCTTTTTTAGTTTTTATCAAAATTTAAGATTTATTTCTTGTTTTTATTGCACTCCTTTTAATAAAACTAATTGCAAGAACACCTAGTACGTTCTCTTGCTCGTTCGTTCATTCAGTTCGTTTGTTTACAAACATTTTTAATACACACCTGAAGATTCATTCTACAGATGACGCACTTTTCCAATTAAAATGGTACATGGTTACTACAAAATAACAATAACAAAATTTACACAATTTGTTGTTTATTTATCTAGTAAAACCATCATAAGGAGGGGCTGCTTGTTTCTGTGTTAAGCACATTTTAAAATTAATAAAAATAAATAATTTTTACCAGTGTTTGTTTAAAAGGGATGTATACCAAACTAAAAAGTTGGAATAGGGTATTAGATTTGGAAGAAATATTTTTAAAATACACAAACTGAGAAGGGAACTAAATACTTTAGGTCGAACTTTCAGATTTTAATGAAAATAAACTATCGATTCAAATTGAAATCCTTAACGAATTGATATATAGTAACCGTTATTTTTCAAAATCCTTTAGTGTAAGCGAAAAAATTACCAAAATTATACAATTTCTGCGCAAAGATTTTTACCAGGACATTTAAGGCAAGATATCCGTTCTTCAACCTAATTTGTAGTTTCTTCCCGTAAAAATTTCCAAAAATTTTACATTGGTGGATGTTTGTGTCAGAGAATATGCCGAATTCCTAAAACTAGCGTTTTAGACTAAATCTAGCGTTTTGGACTCTATCACTTGTTTAATATTTCAAAAAATATATTTTTAGTGAGATCCTATACCCCAGGGAACACACACAGCAGAGCTCGGATTAAAGAATTATATATTTTCAGCCCCATTTGTTATCTGAATTTTACTTTCCTTAAACATTTCTATAATGTGAAAATACACTGCAATAGTTGACACACGCTGACACTAGAAGGTTCAGCAAGAAAAAATTCTCGAATTATTTTCTCATTAAAATTTTTCTTCATATTTTTTTTTACCAATTATTCGTTATATCGAGTATTTATGTTCTGTACCGAGGTTTCGTTAAACTGTATATTCGTTATACCGGGCTTCGCTTGTATATTTTAAATTTCTGATTTCCAGCAAAAAGAGTATTTTCAATTATGAGTGAATTAACGTATAATGCAGCGAACACATATTTTAAATTTCAGGTGAAAACTTTTGTCTTTTTTGCCCTTCCCCATAAAAATTTCTCAAAATCCCTTCTTTTTTATTATTTCAAATGGCACTGAGCACCGCGACCATAATAGCTCTTTTGTGCTGCCCAAAACCACCCTAAAGGTTCAAGCTTTTGATGAAGCCAAGAACCTTTCCGGGTGATGTGTTCCAAATATCGGAAGGCGACAAGAAACGGTTACCCAAGAACCTGATCCTCCTGACACAAAGCGCAGGACAATCACAGAGTACATGCTCCGATTTCAACCCACAAAACCTGCACAGCTCAGTGTCCGATTGACCCTTCTTGTGCCCATGGTACTTAGGCCCACCACTGGGCATATATATATAAATCTCTTGACCAGTCGTTAGCCACGAGATGTTTATAAATAATCACAAAATTTTGACTCTCCACATCCTGAGCTTTGCCCTAATATAGACTAAATCTAGCGTTTTGGACTCTATCACTTGTTCAATATTTCAAAAAATATATTCAGGGTCTACGGGCACCACAGTTGGCCAGACAATCCGTTGGCCAGACAATTGCCCTCATGCCTCTCATGGCCCGTAATCCATCCCAGGGTAAGGGAGTTGCTCCTACCGAGTCGGTTGAGAGCCGTAATACATTTCATGAAAAGTTTAGATGACACCTCGTGGGACATAAGAGCCCTGAGTGCCGCCTGACTGTCAGAGAGAATGTAGACACGAGATCTGACTACACGCCTCCATAGGCATTCCTCCACACACATATGGCGAAAATTTCCGCCTCGAAAATGGAGGGATATTTGCCCATGGGAAGGACGCGCTGAAACCAGGGCCCTTGTTCAGTTGTTTCGAGCCATCTGTGAACCATAACTGGGCCCCAACTTCAGGTTCCCAAGTCTGGTTGGTCCACATGCTCCTATCAAAAGATATAGCGTCAAAGTACCTGACTAAAATCTGTTCCGGCAGCATCCTATCCGCGAGCTTTGTGATTGGATCATTCATAAGAACCTCGGCGATCCTCATGTGTCCCCTTAGGTCACCGCTTCTCATGCTAATGAATTCTCTGAGTCTAGTTGAGCCCATGATGGCCGCCTCCATTACATAAGATATGCAACGGTGGAATTCCCAACATGGTATTGTAGATGTATACGCAGGAGGAGGAAACTTAAAGCCAAGTATCACGTTCCTTGCACCAGCAAATTATGCAGGCCGTTTAGGGAACACATACGAGGGCGGACTAATAAGTCCGTGACTATTCGAACTTCCCTAGTAGTAATATGAAATGCAACACTGCTCCCATCAGGTATCACCTGTTAATAGACAGACTACTGTCAAATTTTGAGCAAGTTCCGTCATTTACTTTGCGTTTAACAGCTGTTCGAAACATACAACCTCGTGGATATTTTTAAAAATGGAAAAAGGTGAAATTCGAGTCCTCATTAAACATTATTTTTTGCGAACAAAAAACCGCCAATCAATGGTAAAAAAGTGGTTTACTGACTTTCGTTGTGGCCTTACAAGCACGGAAGATGCCGAACGTTCTGGACGCCCAATTGAGGTCAATACACCCGAAAATGTCGAAAAAATCCACGATATGGTGTTGGCCAATCAAAGAGTAAAAGTGCGTGAGATTGTTGTTACCATAGGCATTTCATATGGCAGTGTGGTTTCGATTTTAAATGATCAGTTGGATTTAAGAAAGCTGTCTGCAAGATGGTTGCAGCGTTTGCTCTCAATTGACCATAATGAACACACGTGTGTAGCCTCAATGGCAAAATTCCATGAATTGGGCTACGAATTGGTACCTCATCTGCCATATTCCCCGGATTTAGCCCCCAGTGACTATTTCCTATTTCCAAACCTAAAGAAATGGCTCAGTGGATAGAGATCTAGCTCCAACGATGAAATTATTGATCAAACAAATGCCTATTTTATGGACCTCGAAAAATCCTATTTTTGGAAGGGATACAAAAATTGGAGAAACGTTGGACTAAGTGTATTGAGCTAAAGGAGATTATGTTGAAAAATAGATTTTTTGCAAAAAAAAAAACTATGTTTCATTAAAAAAGTCACGGACTTACTGATCCGCCCTCGTATTTCACATTTTAAATATCCAACCAAAGCGATTTAGGCAGATCGTTAAGGGGGGACCTTTCCAATTTTAAATATTTTCCTGGCTATAATTTCAAAAAGTCCTTTTCACTGCAATAGCCAATACTCCAGGGAACATAAATATAATTTTATTTTTAGATTTCTAGACAGAGGTTTTTGGCCTTTTTTGAGGAACATATCTGGGGATGATTCTAAGATTGAACCTTAATAGCCTTTGGGCCATACTGAAGACTTAGAGGGTGAAAATTGGCCACCGTCTGTTACTTCTTAGTTTGGGAATAATATATAAAATTAATTATATAACTTTATTTGATCTTTTTTCAATATTAATATTTTATTTATTCAGCTAAAGATCTTTTCTTTTTTTATAAAAATTCTTATTTTATTTTCAATATTCCGCTAACAATTTGTTAGCATCTTTAGGAAAAAAAGATAAAAAATTTTGTTTTCCTGAAGATGCTAACAAATTGTTAGCGAAATATTGAAAATAAAATAAGAATTTTTATAAAAAAAGAAAAGATCTTTAGCTGAATAAATAAAATATTAATATATAAAATTCTTCAAAAGATACAGTTTTATAAAAATATTTAATAAATGTTTTCCCAGCCTTAGTTAAAAATTCGATAATTCGGGAATAAAAAAATCATAAAGCGTTTTTATAAGTTTAACGAAAAAGTGTTACTGCTTATAGATCGCTTTCTTTACTAGCTATTTTTGTTAGACGAAGACGTTTTTATGATCAGTCAAGCGACTTGATATTTAATATTTATAGTTAATTACAAAAACAATGTGGTATTGGTAACTATTTATTTCTTAACTGTTAATATGTATATGAGTAAGTATTATTATTTGTAACTTTGTTACCACTTAATTATTACATTTTTATAATGGTAAGATGTTGCACAAATTTTGTATGTTTTTTCGTGCAGCGAATATTTACAACTATTACAAATATTTCGTTGTCGAATAAAGATAATGAGTTTTGAAACCGAATTATATGCAGTAGAACCTAATTACACTGCATATTAGTTTTTTTTTTAAGAAAAATCTTTATGTTACGTATGAGTAATATTAATTATATTATATAAAATATTAATCATACCGTTGATTAAATAATTTATTAATAAAACTTAAAGCAAATCCATGAAGTTACGGTATATATCCTAGCAATGATTAAATGATTGCATCTTTGGCGCCCACACAAGTCAAATCAAAAACCATTTTCATAAAAACATAAAACCATCTTAAATTAGACATTTCAAATCATTATTCAGCTGTCATTCACATATTCATATTATAAACGTTTATTCGTTTCTTTTTTATTTAAATCATTTGTTATTGAGACAGACTTGATTTAATAATTCTATAAAAACTTGTACTAACTTTGTAGTCAAATTTAAAGAAAAACAAAATCAATTAAAAAAAAATGTTATTACTACTACAGATAATTTCAATTATATTTTATCACTCTATTTGCATGTTCATTGTCAATTTGGAAAAAAATAGTAATAATAATATTATTCTATATAATAGTTACATCATAACAAGCGTTGCCAGATGTCCTGTCGCCTTTTTCCAAAATTTTCTTAAATTTTGTGTAAATTAAAAGATAAAATTTAAAAAATATAGAGATCGAATTATATCCCAGCAGAAATGTGGTTATTACAGGTCGTTACTGTGTAGTTTACCATGTAATGATATGTTGTTATTTGTTTCATTACTTTAAACAACAAAATAATGACCTTCTGATAATGGGTAAAAGAAGTACTTATATGTAAACGCAAAATAATGATTTACTGTTAGTTGTTTTTTACTCTTAATTAATTAATTTGTTTTGGAAATGTACAACAAAATAGAAAATTATCTGCTGTAAAATTGATTTTTTAAAAATTTTAATATTTAAATTTTTAAGTTCAAAAAGTAGATATTTACAAGATTTTTTATAATTTAAATACAAATTATTCTTGACTATTTCTTTAAGTACGCAAATTTTACTTAACTAATTTACCCTATTGTTTTATTAAGAATAACTAATTACTTTATTATTGTAGGTAACCACTTATTTCTTTATTATGAGTAACCATACTGGTAATTTATTATTCTCACTTTTTTTGTAAGCAAGAAGGTAATGACCTATGAATTTTGGGACATCGCGAACAAAAGTAATTGGAACGGAGCCGCGAATGTTAAAAAAACTTGTTTATTTCCAGATTACCGTTAGAATAGCTATCTTTTATGACTTAAAAATGAAATTAGGCAAAATTATGCAGGATTTCGTTATCAAAATGCAATCTAAGTAAGTGTCAGTGGGTTACACCTACAAGTTCTAAAACGTTTTTTTCGATTTCTCAACAATTTCAATTTTGTCGCTTACAACGTTATTCGCGGCTCTGTTTCCATTAAACGAGTAAATAGTCTGGTAACTAGTGAGACACTTTGTGTGCTACTTACTCCCTTAATTACTTGGTAAAGTCTGTTTTTGCTGGGTATACATATACAAAATTTACATAAACAAAATAAATTTTTAAAACTCACTTTTGCAGAAAAAAATACCAAACTTTGTATACCTACTGCTTAAGTTTAATCCAAACATTTTTAAATAAAGCTCTGAAGCACTTAAAAAAATTAAAGTTTAAAGAAAATATATTTGCCAATTTACGGGAATACACACTTTTTACACAAAAACAACTCATATTCGATAGAAGTAATCTGTCATGGCAAACATCAAGTCATTTGTTCAAAAGGTTTCGGAACGGCGGTCGATCAAATAAAAAAATAAAAAAATTAATACAAAATTTCATTGTTTTTCCCGCTTTTCTTCTCTAGCGATTTCTCATTCTTGCAGTAAAGGAGCTTGATAATATAGTTATCATATTATGATAATAAAATAATCATAATTATATCATAATATGGTCCCTACAGTTACATTATGATTCAAAACTGTGAAAAAGTTCTTTGAATTTAAGAATATTTATTTAAGAAATGTTTTTCTTAAAGAAAAAAATTTGATATTAAAGAATTTTTCAAAAAAAAAACTTCTTTCATTCTAAGGACTTTTTTACCAAAAAAAAGACAGATTCTCTAGACTTTTCCTAATAGAAAAAATCTTAGATATTAAGGGCATTTTAAAGATTTTTTAGATAGTCTTTTTAAAGTCTCAGAATTTTCCTTAGAATCTAAAAACATTTTACTAGAAAAAGTTCATAGAAGTATTCTTCATAATGAAAAGTCCTCAGATTAGTGTAAACTATAATATTATATGTATAAGGCATTTTCGAAAATAAAACCCCCCAGGTGAAATTGATCATATATTTTTGATCATATCATTTTTCCATGGGTGACTGATTTTTTTTTATGAAAACAAAACATAATTATAACTGTAAATGTCAAAGTCATATATTATTTGTTTTATAATTATTCATTGATTGTTGTCAGCATTTTATATAGTTCCATAATTATCATATATTTTTTTTTCATAGTAAGAATTTTTATTACCACAGTATGGCTGCAACAAATCATGTTATAGAATAGAAAGTGGCAATTGTGGAATAATAAAATATTTACTATAATAATGATGGTATCAACTTTATTGAAAGTTTGAACCTATTTATATACCAATAACTTCTTTGTGGCATTCGTACCCGAATGCAGCAAGCATAGTATATTAGCAGTCATCATGTTGCAACCATGTTTATTCTTTGCATGAATGTTCCCCTTTTTGATACCACAAAAAAAACATCTGGCAACGCTAACCATAACTATATTTATGGTACAACTACAATAATTATTTAAATATTTAGAAGTTAATTTATTTTCAAACATGTTATTTATCTATTTTGTTTATAAATAAATCTATATACGGTATTGAAATTATTTATAAATTCAATATTTCATTTTTAGTCTAGTAGTTGAACCAACAATTTAGTACGTGTAATCTAATAGTAGTGATGTCATATGAAATCACATTTTCTCCTCTATGTGTGTATGAGTTTTTATTTCAAACCGTTTTCAGATCATATTACAGTTAAAACATTAAAACGTGCTTTGTATAGAAAAATATATAAAAACAAATTTTTAATTACTCGTGAAAATATAGAATAGAAAATATATATTTTGTGGTTGAGTTAAATTTTGTTTATAACATTATTTACTGGCTTGTATGATTTAATAAATTCAAAATGATGCAAATATGGTTTGGTAATAAAAAACAAAAAAATAAATAAACAAAAAACAATTGTTATATTTCTAAACCGGTAAATTATTGTTAGTCATATAAAGCTGACAAGTGATCGTATTGAAATTTTTAATAAAATTTAAGAATTGACATAAATTTTAATAACCATAATTTAAAACCTAAACATTTTTTTAAATAAAAATTTAAAAACTTACAAAATTGAAATAAAATTAGATATATTTCATGAAAATTAATTGATGTATGCCAAAGCTATTAAAGCACTCAATAAGGTTTTGTACAAACAAAACCTTTTTTAAAGTATTTTTTTTTTTTTGGCCTCAGGAACATGAATCTGAAGTCAAATGAGTTCCATCAAATTACTTTTCCGATATATTTTTCGTTCTTTTTTTAAACCCGTGAACCAGCGACTTCTTTGCACAGACTTCTACCAAAACTTTTTAAAAGTGTTTTGGCCTCCTAAAAATACGTCTGTAGTCACAACATTCCCAAGAAATCACGATTTTTAAATATGGACCTTTCCTTTTTTAACCCCTAACCCCTAATTTATCAACTTGTTCCCCAAACTTCTGCAAAAACTTTTTAAAAGTATTTTGTCCTTCAAAACAGGAAATTTGTTTGAATATTTGGGAAAAGTGTTTCAAAATCTTTTGTTATTTTTACGAATTTAAATTCTTGATAAAATTTAATTTTATTACTATTCATAATCATGGCGAGAAAAATTTTATAATTAAAAATTTGAAGAAGGTTCCTTTCAATTTTCCATACAAATTTATATATTTTAGTACAATATCATAATAGCGACTTTTGAATAAAAACATTTTGGCATATTTTTTCACCAGACGCTAGAAGTGAATACTATTTTATATACACCTTAAATTTGTTTGCACCTCAAATTTATTTTTTTTTCCACTACAAAAATTATTTTCACTTCTAAAAAAGTTTTTTATTACAAAAAATTTTTTTACCTCGACAATGTTTTCATAATTTTAGTTTTTTTACTCAATCGAATTTAATGCTTTTACGTTTTTTTGTCGATTTTCCAACAAAATTATTAAATTTAATTTTCAAAACTAGTATTTTATTGCTAAGATTCCGGGTGGTTAAAGTTTGAATTTTGTGGGTAAATCTATGTTTAGTTTGAAGGTTGGTTTTTTTGTATACAATCTACATTTAGTTAAAAAAATATGGAGTGAGGAATATCAGAAATAAAAATGGAAATGTAGTATGTTGCAAAAATTTGCAAATTTTGTTCAAAATTTTGACTTATTTTTTTAAATATTTTTAAATATACTCAATGGATTTGCAAGTTTGATTCCTGTGTTACTCTTTAAAGTGTAAAATATTAATATGGTCTAAATGCCTTTAAATTTGTTAGTTCTTAAAACAAGGACACTATAAACCAGGATGAACAAACTACCAAACTTTTAGCCACCCATGATGCCAAATGGTGCGACTACAAAAAAATTCTTAGTCGAGACCACGAAATTCTTGGCCGTTTTACAGAAAAACTTAGCCTCTAGCAAGGGTTGTACCAATTCAAACATGTATACATTCACATTACAATCACTGTACTTGCGCTACAACCCTTGCTAGCGGCTAAATGTTTCTGTAAATCGACTAAGAATTTCATGTTGTCGCCTAAGAATTTTTTGTAGTCTCGTAATTGGCATCATGGCATCTTGAGTGGCTAAAAATTTGGTAGTTTTTTATACTGGTTTATAGGGTCCTTGCTTAAAATACCCTTAAACATTTCTTTGACTTAATGTCACTCCAATAAAAAGTAATTTTATCTAGAATTGAAATCCGTTAAGAATTATAACAGATTTTAAACTACTTTTCCCCAATATTTAATAAAAATTATCAGAAACGTGATTCGATAGAACTTTTTCGTGTTAATAAGGACAAATTTATTTTAACAAAAGATTTAGTAGAAATATGTGCAAAAAAGTCGTCTTTGTTGAGTAGTGTTATTTTCCAGAAAAATTTTTGAAAAAAAAAACGTGTTAATATTACTCATATCAATAAGGCCATGACTTTTCGAACTTCCTTCGTAGTTTTATGAAATGCAAAATTGCTTCCATCAAGTACCATCTGTTAATAGACTACTGTTAAATTTTAATCAAGTTCCATCATTTACTTTGCGTTTAACAGCTGTTCAAAACATACTACCTCGTGAATTTTTTTAAAATAGAAAAAAGTGAATTTTGAGTGCTCATTAAACATTATTTTTTGCCAAAAAAAAACCGTCAATCAAACCAAGGAAAAGCTTGATAAATACTATGGGGACTCTGCACCATCGATTTTAATGGTAAAAAAGTGGTTTACTGACTTTCGTTGTGGCCTTAAAAGCACGGAAGATGCCGAACGTCCTCGACGCCCAGTTGAGGTCTCTACACCCAAAACAATTGTAAAAATTAACGATGTGCGATAGATTGTGGAAGACATAGGCATATTACATGGCTCAGTGGTTTCAATTTTGAACGATCGCTTGAGTATGAGAAAGCTTTCAGCAAGATGGCTGCCGCGTTTGCTCACAATGGACCGACGAAATCGTGTGACGGCAAAAATCCATAAAGTAGACTACGAATTGCCCCCTCATTCGGCTTATTCTCCGGATTTAGTCCCCAGTGACTATTTTCTATTTCCGAACCTAAAGAAGTGGCTCGTTGGAAAGAGATTTAGCTCAAACGATGAAATTATTTTATGGACCTCGAAAAATCCTGCTGTTAAACGCAAAGTAAATGAGGGAACTTGATGGGAGCAGCTTTGCATTTTATATAACTACGAGGGAAGTTCGAAAAGTCACGGACTTATTGATCCGCCCTCGTATGTAGTTATATGTTTCCATTTATTAGATTTTCATATACATTTTCTTTGCATATAAAAATTACCATCGATGCAAAGTTTCCCCATAAAAAGCAACTATAAACAGGTGTTTTTTTTTAATACAATAATAATCTGTTCAACTTTAAATCTGTTTTATTTTTATTGTGAATTTTTTTTTTGTTTAAATAAAAACAAAAGACTTAAGGTGAATGTACCACATGTCTATGATGATATTATTTAATTCTTGTAAATTGTATAAAAACTCATGCGATTTGAATAAAAATCTGAGAATTAATTAAGAAAACAATTGTATGCGATTACACGTACACAATTTTTATTTTACTTTTAATTTTAACCTATTTGTTATGCATGAGACAACAAAACAATGTATTTTAAAATTTTTAAGTATAAATCATTTTGTGTGTTATTGTCACAAAGACAAAATTTAAATGGATTGAACATGAACAAAAATTCAATTTCACACTGATGTCATATTTCGGTGACAAAAAAAAAATAATAAAAAAAATTTAGGGGTTTTGCAAAGACCTTGAACAAGAATAGGAATTTTTTAGAAAAATTTTCAAAAAGAATAAGGTTTAAGAAAAATGTTGTTATTTCATTTCATTGATGCATTTATTTGCACACTGGGTAAGACAAAAAGAAATCCAAACGAACACAGACTTTTTTAACTCTGTTTTATCCTTCATATCTCAGAAGATTAACAGCGCACCAGTTTCGAATTATCGCATGGAACAAAGAAGAGAATTTAAAAATGAAATAAAAACTTGATTTCAGTTTTTATTTACACTTTTTAATAAGCGCTGCATGACTTTAAGCAAACAAAATTTTTTAAGTTACTTTTCTTAAAGAAAGCTCAATTTAACACATTCCGGGTTATTTTAATGCAAATTTTAATTTTGGTTGAGGTAGCCGAGTTGGTCTTTAACCTTCACCGTGAGTAAAATTCGCTTAAATATATCTCTGGATAGGTTTAAATTAAGCCTACTTTTAGATAAATAATTAAATAAAGAGTCTTTTTTTTTAAATTCCAGCCATTTAAATTATAAATATTTCTAACACGCCAACTTTAATCTTTACACCGTATTGGGGTTTTTATATAAAACATGACTTCCTGTAGATGTCAGCGTGATTTGGCTTTCGTTAAAGAATCATCACTTATTCGTTAATAATTACATCATTTTTACAATAATTAATAACAAAATTTCTGCTAACAGTATTGTTTTGTTTACAATAGTATTAATATATAACACTAATTTACAGCTAATTTTAGCACTCTCTCTCTCTCTTTCAATACTAACAGACACAGTTTCTAAAGAATTTAATAGTTCATTCAATTTTCAATTCTGAATAACTATGGAATGATTGAATTCTCAAACTACTCTTTTTGAAAAAGAATGAATTCTCAGTTGGTCTCAATTAATTTAATTTTAAAAGACTTCGTTCGTTGTTCAGCATTCGATTTGTCAATCACTGAATTCAATCGTTGGAAATTAAATTAATGGAAATTTATACAAGTTTTACTCAATTGATTTAAAAATTTGAGACTTATTGTTGATTCCACTTTGTTTCATTTGCTTGATTTATCATTTATTTTGAAAATTTAGAAAATAAAGGAAATTGACTAAAAAATTAAATAAAAATCACCCAAATTGAAAAATAAAATTGAGAAATTGAAAAAAAAAAATCGCCAAAATTAAGAATATCGCTAAAATTGGAAAAATCGATGAAAAATCACTAAAACTGAAAAATTCGCCAAATTGGAACAAATCACATAATATAAAAAAATATAATTAAAAAATTGCTACAATTCGCTAAACAAAATTTGAAAAACGCTCAAATTGAAACAATAGTCAAGATTTCAAATAATCGCTAATATATTAGTTTAAATTAAGCTTAAGATCTTTTTTATTTATAAAAATTAATTATAAATATTTATCCCTATGTTTCGTCACCACATTGGGTGACTTTTTTAGGGGAAATTTTTTGTTTCTATGTATATGTAATTAATAAGTGAAAATTATATATATTGAAAACTTATATATATTTAAAAAAAATCGTCGATAACAAAAACGCTATAATTTAAAAATCGCCTTATTTAATAAAGATCCTAATAAAAAAATATTTCAAAACCAAAAATCCTAATATTAAAAAAGCTATTTAATCAAAAATGCTTAGATAGAATATTTATCGTCCATATCTCGAAACTAAACGCGCTAATTTTTCCATATTTTTTTTTTTTTAATTTTGGCGACTTTTTTATTTTTTAATTTTGCCGATTTTTTTTTTTAATTTGTAATTGATCGATTTGTTTCCCCAATTTTGTAATTTTTTTAAATTTTAACGATTTTTTTAAATATTGACGTTTTGTAAATTGAGGCGTTAAAACATTCATTTCAATTTTAGCGTTTATTCGATTTTGGCGTTTTTTTCTTTAATTTGAACAATTTGTTTTATTATGAACGATTTTTTCGAACTAGCATTTTTTTCTAATTTTGATTTTTTTTTTAATTTTGCCAATTTTTTTTATTTTAATTTTCGCGATTTTAATTTTCCATTTTTTTTTTAAATCGAAAGTCATTCCCAAATTGCTCAATCTCATAAAACACAATCAAATGAACAATAAATCCCAAATTTGTAAATCGATTGAAAAACGAATGATTGATTGAATTCCCAAATTTCAAATCAAATGAGGTAGAAATCGAATGAATTCCTAATGATTGAATTCAATGATTTGTAAATTCGAATGAAATAAATTGTTTGAATTCCTTAGATGTGAATTCGATCAATTAAAATCCAAAGAATGAATTCTCGCAAATCTTTAAAAAGCTATTTATTCGATTATAAAGTAAATTTAGTTCTAGTTTTAGGCAATTCATTCAAAATAAAATTTAATCTTCGAAGCTCTGGGGGTATATGAGAGTCGTCTCATGCTTATGATTTAAATTTTTTAAACACAACATTTAAGTTCTCGGGAAAAGTTTTGATTTCCGTATTGTACATTTCTTGAAAACAGCGTTACCACTTAATGAAAATATTTAATAAACAATTGATAAACCTGAAATAACACAAATACCACGAAATATATAGATTGTTGTAGAGTAGTGTAAACTTTGATCTGTGCTGATGGCTAGGAAAAAGTATGTAGTATCAATATAATAGAATTGCTTTAATAAATATTCATTATTTAGCCAAAAGCTGCTTAATATCTGAACGCAGCTTTTTGGTTATATTTGTTAAAGCTTTTTCTGCTTATTTCGTTTAATTTTCCTTGTTTTTGCTTATTTTTTTTTTGCTTATTTTGCTAATATTGGCTTAATTTGACTTTTTTATTTTAAAATTTAGCTTATTTCAGCTTTTTTCTTTCCAAAATAGAGCTTATTTTTGATATGTAATTTTTATTATATTTTATTTTAATAATATATATATTTTTTTAAGTCGACCAAAATCTTCTTTAGTTTAAAATTCAACTTTTTTTAAAAAAAACTTTTTGATTTTTCTACCTTGAATTGCAATATCAAATATGTCTCAACCTTTTTTTGGTACAATGGACATTTTGTAGTCAAAGTTGCAAGGAATGTTGCATCAAATTAAATGCAAAAATTCCTTTATAAAACGATTTTTATGCAGAAAATTTTTAAATTTAATTGCTAAATTGCTTACCTTATTGTTTTTCGAGCTTTTTTGAAAAGTTTAAAACATTTATTTTAGAGCATTTTTTTGGATGGCCTACTGATGATTTTTTTGGAATAAACTACATCATTGTTATCCCGATTTGCGACCTCTATTTCGAAGCGTGGAGTCAAGTCACCACTTTTGTCGACTGTTTTGGGTGATTTTTTGGGTGACATAGTCAACAAAGCGTCTACACTTTTTACATTTCCTTTTCTTGGTGACATTGTCAATCAAGCGTCTACTGCGTTTTTTACCTTCCTTTCTTTGCCGCTGCAAAGCTGTGTTTCTTTTTGATTTTTTATTGCTTCCCTTTGTTGTACAGTCTTTTGAAGATTTGTCTCCTCCAAAATTAAATTTGCGCGAAAAACTTATTTACTTTAATCAAATTTATAAAAAATTTTGTTAATAAAATATCTAATTTGCTGAAATAAATGCACCTAAACTTATTTTCCCTCCTAGTGTGGAAATCTAGTAAAAAGTTTCAAAAGTTTAGACTATAATTACAAAAATGTACTAGTGAATCTCTGGTTCCAATGTCTACACCCAGTCAATAGTTGTGTAAATTCGCAATAACAAGCACATGTTAAATGTCTACAGCATAGAGCGTTGTCTGGGGCATAATTAGTCAGCAGTTCTGGGGACAAAGTCAATAGTGTATCAGTACAGTTTCACTATCGGCATTTCCTTCAGGGACGCTTGTGCCAATGTTTAATTTATTTTACATCTAAATATATGAATTCCTCTAAATTATTGTGATTTTTTTTATTGTTTCGTTTTGTAAACTTGTGTAATTGGTGTGAAATTTTTTTTTATTATAAAAAACTGACCCTGAAATATATAAAATTAAATAATTTACTACGTGTGTACAAATACAACATAAACTTTGTATTAGTTTTAGATTTTTTGCTTTGTTGTTAGTATAATTTCTTATTATACTTTTTTATTTTTTTATTTATAAAGATGAGTGTGATGTCATATTATGTCAGTTTTCGTTTTCTTAATTGTTTGTTTGTTTTTTA
The DNA here is from genome assembly GCA_949748255.1 of Eustalomyia histrio. Classification (NCBI taxonomy): domain Eukaryota; kingdom Metazoa; phylum Arthropoda; class Insecta; order Diptera; family Anthomyiidae; genus Eustalomyia; species Eustalomyia histrio. The sequence goes on along the minus strand of OX456524.1, from coordinate 26,646,897 downwards.
GCGAAATTTCTTTTTTAGGTACGATATTTAGCAATAATTTAGAGCTGTTAATTTTAAGTTATTCTTTTGTTTTGTTTTCTTTTTATTTTTTTTTTTTGTCTAAAATCCTATTTCAGTTTAAAGATCTTAAGCCGGTTATAATAAACAGAACTTGAAAGAATTAATTCTATTTGGAATGAATTTCATTAAAATTAAATCCAATTATTTTATTTAAGGAATTAATTCGTTTATTTATTTATTTTATTTACACCTGTGAGCGACTACAAGGAATTCAAAATTAACGAATGAATCTTCTAACCAAAACATTAAACGATAAAATTGATGAACTCATTCAATAGCGATTTTATTAAAATCTTGTTAATTCAACTATTTGTCAAGGAATTAATTTTCCCTACTGAATGAATTAAACACGTATTTTTATTCATGAAGTAATTAACTTTTTGATTTAATTCCCTAAATTTAAGTTTTCACTTTAGGTCTAAGGGCCGGTATTAAAAAATTTTAGAAACTTTTGTTTGCTATCGGAATAACATAATTTTAAATTAAAATTAACTCCTTTGAAGCATTTGTGGCCAATTTCATGAACACCGGCTAAATAAAATATTACCGGTAAAAGAGTTAAGAATAAAATATTATTGAGAATAATTATTATTGAGAATAATTTATTCGTAACCAATTTAAAAACAAAACCCAAATTTTATATCATACACATCAAAAAAAAATTAAAGTTTAACTGATTAAACCTACTTTCTTATCTCAGAATAATCAAAGCTTAATGCCTAACCATAGTTATGAATATCAATTTTATATGGAAATATCTCTGGTTTACATTTTACTCTTGTTATTTCTTAGATAAGTTACCCGCCCTTAATGTCATACAAATATTTTGAAGTCTTGAGGTGGATCAAATACTTTTTAAAAATAAAATTTTGACAAATAGAACTACTATTTATTTAATTTTATATATTTCAGGGCCAGTTTAAAATTAAACTCAGGGATTAGAAGAAAAAGTTATTTCCTGAAGGGGATTTACCAAAAAAAATAATAATAATTCCTTCAGGGAATTGTACGAAAAATTCAATTCCTTGAGAGAATTAAGTGAAAACTTTAATTCCTTCAGGGAAATAAATACACAAACTTTAATTCGTTTGTAAAAAAGATACAGGTTGGTTGAAAAGTTCCTGCGCTTACCAAGAGATGGCATTGCTAGCTCCAAACTTTTTTTCTCAAGTTGGTATAACTGTCCTGAGAACACATGCAAAGTTGCAAGTCATTCTGTCAATTCTTTCTTTGTTTACAAGCCATTTGAAGTTGACGTGTCATTAGATTCTTTCTTTTGAAGGGTTTAAAAGCAAAGAAATTTATGAACAATTGTTAGAAGTGTATAAGGAGTCCTCACCTTCAAAACGCACCGTTGAATTTTGGGCTGGTGAATTTAAACGTGGTCGTACCAGCCTTGAAGACGATCCACGCGAAGGACGACCAAAAACTGCAACCACAGCAGAAATTATTGAGCAGGTACATAATATGGTTAGTGAAGATCCAAGTTTGACTAAGCGTGAAATTGCTAATGCCATAGGCATCTCAGACGAACGAGTACTCCATATTTTACATGAAGAATTACGTATGAAAAAACTGTTTGGAAAGTTAGTCCGCACACATTAACAATTCAACAAAAACTGGATCGAAAACAAATTTCTCAGCGTAATTTAAAGCGTTTTAAGCCTAATAAAACCGACTTCTTGCGTCGTTTTATAACTATGGATGAGACTTGGATCTACCATCATGATCCTAAATTAAAACAAGAACGTTTACAGTGGACTGAAGCTGGTTGTTCAGCTCCAAAGCAAGTGAAGTCACAACGATCAGCAAAGAAGGTTATGGCATCAATTTTTTGGGATGCAAAAGGAATTTTGTTGATTGATTATCTTCAGAAAGGTAAAACAATCAACTCTGAATATTATTGCAGCCTTTTGGATCAGCTGGATGAAAAAGTTCGTGAGAAAAGACCTGGTTTAAAGAAGAAAAAAATCATTTTTCATCAAGACAATGCACCTGCTCACAAAAGTGTTTTGACGATGGCTGAATTCAAAGAATTCAAGTACGAATTGCTTGAACATCCACCGTATTCACCAGATTTGGCTCCCAGTGACTACTATCTCTTCAGAAGTCTCAAACGATTCCTTCGTGGAAAGCATTTTTCGTCGAATGAAGAGGCCATAGCAGCCGTAGACGGTTATTTTGCAGAGCTTCCGGAAAACCATTATAAGGATGGGATAAAACTATTGGAAGATCATTGGAACAAGTGTATTGAGCTTCTAGGAGATTATATTGAATAAAAAAATATATTTCGTAACAAAAACAGTATTCTTTCATTTCGAGCGCAGGAACTTTTCAACCAACCTGTAAATTCATTCAGTTGGTAAAAAATTCTTTGACCAAAAGTTAAAATAACTAAAGTTGAATGAATTCTTCAGGGAATAAATTCATAAAATTTTCTAAATGAATTAGAAAAAATTAATAAAATTTTTTCACGATAAATCGAATGCAATAAAAAGGAATTTCACAAAATTTGTTCAGGGAATTAATTCACTAATTCCTTTTAGATCAAAAAAAAAAAAATGAATTAGTGAATTAATTCTTTTAAAGTTAAGCTATAAGTTTAAAAAATTGAGAATTGAAAGTGTAGTTTTTTCAACAGACAAAATAGGAATTCCAAGCATTTATCCCAATTTGTTAAAACTTGAAATCTAGTAAAAAAAAACGCTAAATTGACATTATTGATCATAGTAAAATAATAATAACAATAATATTGTTAAAAGTTTTAACATTCAAAAATGTACACAAATATGTATAAGAAAATGTAAAGAAAAAGTCAAATACTAAACAAACGTGCATTTGAAATTGTTTTTAAACAAAACAAAATTAAATTAAATTAAATTCAATAAAGAGAAACACTTGAGTGAACATTTTGTAAGATTTCATAAAATAAGTGAGTGGTAATGAACCATCTAACTCCCCACACAACACACTTATTATGACTACGGTATCCGTACGCAGATAAAACTATGGACTAGAAGTTACTTATTTTGAAGTTTAAAGAATTTAAATTTTTTATTGAACTTTTAATATAATTTTTAACTGATCTCTTTATTAAGTGTTTGGAAAACAAATTCTTTTGCCAGTTTTGTTTCATATTGTAACATACAAATGTAAAATATTTCCATATATTGAAAAAAAGTCTTAAAATGTTAAAAGTTTTCTATTGAAAATTTGTCGCAGAATCTCAGAATTTTTCTATGGAAAATAACACAAACAATTTTTTATAGGAGTTCATCTTAGAATCTGACTAGAATATAGGAATAGAATAGATATAGAATCTATAGGATAAGTTTGTTTTTTATCAAGATCTGAGAGTTTTCTGTAAGAAAGTATCTAACGTTACTTCAAAACATGATCAAAAAATTAGCAACTCTGTTTTAAAAAAATTGAAGTAAACATTTTGTGAAAAAGGGGAATTTATTTTAGGCAAATCCTATTTAAACAAAAACTACTATTTACACGCAGAAAAAAAACATGGTTGGGGCAATCATATTCGAAGAGCATCATGTACATTTTAAATATTATGATTGTGCCAACCACAGTCGTACTACAATATAGTTATCATATTATGATAATTAAATAACCATAATTTTACCATAATATCATTCCTACATTTATATTATGATTCGAAACTATACAAAAAGTCCTTTAAATTTAAGACTTTTTCAAGAAAACTTCTTTGATTCTATCGAATTTTTTTAGAGAAAAACAGTTAAAAAAATTTTAATTTTAATGACTTTTTTTTATAAAAAAAAACATAGAAAACATGTTTTATGGGCTATATTAGGGAGAGGCTCAGGTTGTGGAGAGAGTCAAGATTTTACGTGGCCAACGACAGGCTAAGAGTTTTATATCTATGCCCAGTGGTGGGTCTGGGCGACTATTAGCCCTTGGTCGAAGGGACCTAATGACCCTGACTATATACTTTACATGGCATTGTGACCTTAGGTACCATAGGCACAAGAAGGGTCAATCGGACACTGAGTTGTGCAGGTTTTGCGGGTTGAAATCGGAGACGTCACAGCATGTCCTCTGACCGTTTCTTGTCGCCTTCCGACATTTGAAACACTTCACCCGGTAAGGTTCTTGGCTTTATCAACAGCTTGAACCTCTAGGGTGGTCCTGGGCAGCACAAAAGACCTATTGTGGTCGCGGTGCGTAGTGCCATTTGAAATAACAATAAGATTTTTTTTTATATAGTCCTTAGAGCCTCGGAATTTTTTTTACAAAAAGTGCTTAGAATCTAAGAATATTGCTACTTGAAAATGGTCTTAGAACCTCAGTATTTTTCATGACGAAAAGTTCACAGAATCTAAGAATTTTTTGGTATCTAAATATTTTTTAAGAATCTGAGAACTTTACTTTAAGGAAAAGTTCATAGAATCTAAAAATGTTTCTATCAGAAAAAATTCTAAAAAAACTAGTATTTTGTATAAGAAACCTTTATGCGCAAAAAAAATCTTGGGTTATACAGATTTTTTCTTTTAAAAAATTATTTTATTAATATTCTGGGTACATTTTCCACAAGAAAGTCGTTATTTTGCAAGAAGAAATTTTTTTGACAATGAGTAAAATAAAATCAAATAAAAACCCCCAGGTGAAAATGATCATCTATTATTATTTTTAAATGGGTGATTTAACCGTTACTGTAAATGGTAAAGTAATAAATTGATTGCTGGCAGCCTTTTTTGGTTTCATAATTATTATATTTTTTCATAGTCAGAACTTTTGTTACCACAGTATGGTTACAGCCAATCATGTTATAAACTAGAAAGTGGCAATCATGAAATAATAAAATATTTACTATAATAATGATAATAGCGACCATATTGATGGTTAGAATCTAATTATAAACCTATAATATGATTGTGACAACCATACCCGTATTCAGCAAGTATAATATAGTAGCAGTTATCATGTTGCAATCAGGTTTTTTCTCTGTGTGTGTATCCAGAATAGGGTCCTAAGCATTTATAACGAATTCATTTAAAACAAGCTAACTCTTTATCAGATGGCGGACAACAACTGTTCTAAGAATTATCATCTCGCGCAATTACGGTGTTGCCATATTTGAAGCCCTTAATCTTTCACCACCTTTCATCTCTTCTCTATCCCCTTTCCAAAGAAAGCAACACATTGTCAATAGGAAGAATTTCCTGAGTTACAAAAAAAAAAGGAAAAAAGCCGACTCTCTTGATATTTATTGTTGAAAAAGTTTTTCTAAAATTCCACCCCATAGTGCATTAGTACCAGCATATACACGCGTCGAATGCATTATGTTGTTGAAGCTTAAACACACTACATATAGTCAATTCAATGAAAAGATTGTCAATCATTGTTACTTGACAGTGAAGAAGTAAAAAGAAAAAAAAAATAATGAAATAAGTAAACTTTATAAATGTTCATATAAGCATTTAAATGCATACATATTTGAACCAGTGTAATCTTAACTCACAGCAAGATGTAAGTTTTTCTATAGTTTTTTTTTAGTATTTTATGACAGTTAACATATGATGACTCTGCAACATTTATATGTTCATAAATATGTTGTGACTATGAGGTGAAACAGAAAAATACAAGAAAAAAAACCAGATATTTACTCAGTCTTAGTTTATGACTACACTAATAAGAAAAAGTCAGTAAAATTGTTTGTCAAAACAGAAAAGGCTGCTGAATTAAGCAGTTTTTTTTTTTTTTTTTTTTTTTTTGATAAATATCAGTATGATAACAACAGCAATATTTTAGTTATATCTGAGCTAAGTTTAAGTTAACTGAAAATAACAAAATATTCTGCTTAAATCAGCAAAAAAAAGTGTTTTAATAAATGTTCTGGTAAACTAAAAACATCACAAAAATTTAAATTTTCAGATTTTGTTAATGCAAATAAAAATTATATTTATAATATAAATATTAATTAATATAAATTAAATATTCTACTGCTTTTTTTTTTTGTTTTATCGTGATAAATTGTATTTTTCGATAAACTAAAATTTAATTCAAATATAAAACTTGCCTTAATTATAGTTAACGGTTCTATTTTTGCTGTTCCTATATTACTAAGATTTATCTAAAAAAAAAAACTACCAACTTTAGCATATTTTCTGTACTGTCATTTTTAATTAATTTTTTGTAGCTTTTTCTGTTATTTTTGCAAAGTTATTTCGATGAGTGTTTAACATGCGTTTCTTAACCAAGTCATAAGTACTTTTCGTCGGGTGATTTATACATATATGTAAGTAAATTTCCTGTCATAGGACACTTTATTTTTTCTTCTTCTTTTTTTTTTGTTTACAAGAAATATTTCATACAATGTGATTGTAGCGATAACTTGGCATGACTCTTTACACTTCAAAGTAAGAAATTGTAACATTGTTTATTTGTACAAATTTATGATCACACCGCAAACATAAATATCAGACCAATACTAAAAGAAACCAAAAAAAAAAAAACAAAATTTAATGCTAGATATAAACTATGGACAAAATTAGCAACCAACTTTCAAGGAACTGAATACCTTTTTAGTGCGGTCCGCGGCGTTCTGTTCACATTTTGTTTATGCATTAAACGTAAAATAAATACGCACACATTTTATGTTAACAAAAAAAAAAAACAACACCCACTATCAGACATACAAGATGGTTAAAATGAAATTCAACAGGAATAACAAACACTCGGTGACTTACTAAAGAAAGGCCCTAACTTGATTATTACTTTTAAGGAGAAGGAAGAAAACTTAAACAATTTTAAAAGAAATGCTGTGCATAAAATTTCTTTGAATACAATTTTCTATCAAGACTATCAATAATATAATAAAAAATTGCATGCAATAATTTTTTTTTTTTTTTTTTTTTGTTTTATTCTTCTTTTGTTAAACAATACATAAAACATCAAGTTGTGGCCTTTATTTATTAAATCACCCATATAGCAATGGGATGAATGTAAAGTAAATCCTAAAATGGATTATTTATAATTATTATTATGTATACCACCTGAAATAAGGGGATAACCTAGCTAGCAGACCAATCATTTTCCCTTAAAAGCAATCAAAATTGTACTATTTAAACCTTTCTTCGAAGGTATTCCCTTATGAAACTTGTTTAAACTTAATTAAAAAACAAGTTAAACTTAACAAAAAAAATTTTAAAAATTACAGATTTGTTTGTGGTAACAATATACATCAATCTAAAGGTCTTTTATGTTAAGTATATTACTTAAAAGGAATCTACACCAAATCGTACACGCCGATTTCAGTATTACGAAGGCGGATCAATAAGTCCGTGACTTTTCGAATTTCCCTCGTAGTTATATGAAATGTAACACTTCTCTCATCAGTGTACCACCTGTTAATAGACTAATGTCAAATTTTGAGCAAGTTCCTTCATTTACTTTGCGTTTAACAGCTGTTCAAAACATACAACCTCGTGCATTTTTTCAAAAATAGAAAAAGTGAATTTCGAGTGCTCATTAAACATTATTTTTTTCGAAAAAAAACCGTCAATCAAACCAAGGAAAAGCTTGATAAATACTATGGGGACTCTGCACCATCGATTTCAATGGTAAAAAAGTGGTTTACTGACTTTTGTTGTGGCTTTACAAGCACGGAAGAAGATGTCGAACGTTTTGGATGCCCAGTTGAGGACTCTACACCCAAAAGAATTAAAAAAATTCACGATATGGTGTTGGCTAATCGGAGATTGAATGTGCGATAGATTGTGGAATACATAGGCATCTCACATGGCTCAGTGGTTTCAATTTTGAACGATCACTTGGATATGAATAAGCTTTCCATGAAGTAGACTACGAATTGCCCCCTCAATCGCCTTATTCTCCGAATTTAACCCTCAGTGACTATTTCCTATTTCGAAACCTAAAGAAATGGCTCGGTGGAAAGAGATTTAGCTCCATCGATGAAATTATTGATCAAACAAATGCTTATTTTATGGATCTCGGAAAATCCTACTGTTAAACGCAAAGTAAATGACGGAACTTGCTCAAAATTTAACAGTAGTCTATTAACAGGTGGTACACCGATGGGAGCAGTGTTTCAAAGTAACGGACTAATCGATCCGCCCTCTCCGAATATATAGTCTCCCAATAAGCTTTCCCTCAACAGTGACTCCTGGTAAAAGATAAAAAAAATTTCCGTCGGCATTCCGTACGTTTCGGCGGCTATTTTTGGCCACAGGAACCTCCACCTCCAATCCTGCAGTGATCGGGAATTTTATACGACTCCTTGATACCCACTCGACAAAAAAAATGCAGCCCCGACTCCCTCCCCCATCTTAGAACCATCTGTAAAGAAATTAAAAATCCTCTGTGGTCAATGAAATATCCTGGCAACCATCCGTATTCCCCCCAAAGTGATGCCGCCCCGCCCTTCTACCCGTATATTACACCACATAGTAATAGTATCCAGGTACTTCCCCGTGACGATAACTCGACTGCGTTTGGTCAGGGTATAATGAGTTAGTGCCGATGTTTGGACCTTGACCCACCTTTAAGTAATGATATCAGTCCGTCTGTCTTTTTTTTTGTTCGCTTGCTGCATGTCGCAAATATATGAGTAAAGATATTTTAGTCAAATTTGCTACACTTTTGACACAAGAAAGAAGCCTATTGAGTTGGTCCATGTTTAGACTAAGTCCCCATAATTGGTTCTTTCACTGACTCATACAGTCCCAAGGACAAAGCCTATTGATCTTGGTAGGAATCGGTTAGAATTGCAATTTTTCTAAACCACGGTTACTGTTAAAACTGGGCTGTTAATTATGTTTGACGGTTAATCGCACTTAATATGAAATATTTTCAACCCAGTTGTATACAAAAAAATAATTTAATATTTAATACAAAAAAACTGTGATTTTTTTTGTAATAATTTATTAATCTTGAGTACCTCTTTAAAAAAAATACTTTTTAATCGCGGTTGCGATTAAAAAGTCCGATTAACCGCGGTTTCGGTTACGGTTAAAACAGAAAGACAAACTCTTGAATTGGTCAATCTTGAAGGGTATTCTATAATCGGGCATGACCGACTTTTGTCCTCTTTTTTTTTTTGCTTGCAAGTAGTCTCATATTGTGAGCAGCTAATATTATATAGGCTCCAAACTTTTTGAATAAAATTATCTAATTTTAACTAGCTCGGTAGCTTTTTCTAACATTGCTAGTACACTCAGAATATTATGTAGTTAACTGTTTGTAGTTTAATAAAAAAGTTTTCCGTTTCATTTAAAAATAAAGGAAAATACATTTATTTTTCAAAGAAATATCTATATTAACTTTTTTATACATTTATTCGAAATAATTCACTATCATTACCGATTTTTTTCAGTTTCATTTATTTTTTTCATTTGTTTGAAATTTAATAAAAAATTACCCACAAAACGGAAACTTGTGGTTTATTTGTGTCCGTAACAGTTATTACAAATTTAAATTTTGTTTGCTGTATGTTTCAAAAAAAAATATTCAAAAAATTTCAATTTGTTTTTTTATTTAAATTGGTTGTATATATACAAAAATTTTCAATACAAATTACAAGAACTTCATAAACACACATACATACACAAATACATTCACACAAAAAGTGTTTATAGCTTTATATGCATACATACATTTTGTATTGTACGAGTATATCAAAAAAAAAAACAAAAAAAAACAAAAACGGAAATAATTTCAAATAAATGAAAATAACATTTATTTTTTAAGGATTGGTAGGTAAAATTTTGACATTTATTTTAACTGATTATATCAGTTGTTTCTTACGGATGTGTCAGTTGATTAATCAACATTTAAAAATAAATAACAAATGGCATTTAATTTAAATGAAAATTAAGTAGACCGGTTTTTAAATGAAATATCATTTCTTTTAAATGATATTTTCAGTTATTTTAACTTACAAACTTTTTTAAGTGTATCTCCACTAAAATTAAATATACGAATCCTTATTAAGTTTATGCAGACACTTTTTATGTGTTTTTTCGATATTCGTGCTTTTTTGATTTAATCGAGGTTTTACCAAAGAGCTGCTTTGAGTGCTGCGTAAGCAAAAAATTTAAACTTCATATTTCTAGGAGTACTTTACATATTAATTTTATTTTTTAAATTTGAGATATGCTCTCAACGTGCAGAAAAAAAATCGATTTTCCATTAAAACTTGTTTTCATATGCAACATCCGACTTATTTCCTAATAAGTTTATAAATTTTATAAGTTTTTCCATTATTCAAATATCTTGAACATACCCTCACCATATATGGTGGAGGGTATAAAAAACCTATTATAACGTATATTTTGTTCCATTCTTGTCTTCCTAGCAATATTTTTCTAACAAGCACTATGACGTTACTAAGATTATTTATACATGGAGATTTTTTGTTTGTTTGCTTATGTTTATTTATAACGAGCTTCCAACCTCACTGCACAGATAAAACAGATTCGTCGTGACAACCGAATTTCTTGCCAACTCTGTATTTTGGTTGCAGCAACCGAATTATTTGGTTGTCACAACCGATGGTTTTTCTGATACAATTGATATATGGTTTCAATCGAAATTCTGTTGCATTAACCAAATTTCAGTTGCCGCAAACAACTATAGCGGCTCCAACCAATCGATTCGGTTGGCAAGAAATTCGGTTATCTCAATGAATCTGTTTTCTCTGTGTAGATTTACAAAAACAAAACAATTTAAATATTTTTAGCTAGGTCGTTCTGGGAAAAGTTCTCTTTGGAATCTGAAGTTTTGGAAAAAGGTTAAAGCCTTCAGAAGAGAGCATATACAAATAGTTTGTAAATATATTTTTTTAAATAACCAAAGTACATAGCGGTACTAGGTCTGATTCCGTTACATTTCTTTTTCACATTATTTCCAGCGTTTTAATTGTTTCTATAGTGTTAACATCACTGACTGCACTTATCATAACATCTGATATTTATCAACAAATATCATTAATGATTGCATGTTATAGCAATGTTAACCAACAATTTCTTTAAAAGTTTTCTTGAGGATTTGCCAATGAAAGTTTTTCTTTCTTTCTATTTTTCTAATAAATTGTCCATAAAATTGTTTACTAATTTCTGTTGTCATTTTATTGGCATTTTTAATGCAACATATAGTAATTTCGCCAACAAATTACTCATACATATTTATGAACAATTTTTGTAATCTTTCAATTAATTTGATAATTTTTTTTCTTTTTCATAAATATTTTTCTTTAATATTTTTCAGGTTAAATCTCAATTATAAAATGTGAAAGGTAAGTTGTTTTAGAAAATTTTTTAAATTGAAAATTCTAATATCAATCCCATAAGTTTTTATTTAAAAAGTTTGAAATTGGAAAATTTTTATCTAAGAAATAAATTATTATTAGAGTTTAGCTTCTAAAATTTGCATTAAATTAATTATTTGTAATTACGAATGCGGATCAATAAGTCCGTGACTTTTCGAACTTCCCTCATAGATATATGAAATGCAACACTGATCCCATCAAGTACCACCTGTTAATAGACTACTGTCAAATTTTGAGCAAGTTCCGCCAATTACTTTGCGTTTAACAGCAGGATTTTTTGAGATCCATAAAATTGGCATTTTTTGATCAATAATTTTATCGTTGGAGCAAAATCTCTTTCCACCGAGCCATTTCTTTAGGTTTGGAAATAAGAAATAGTCACTGGGGGCTAAATCCGGAGAATAAGCCGAATGAGGGGCAATTCATAGTCTACTTCATGGATTTTTATAATAGAAACTAAGCTGTCAGACGATTCCGTTGGTGGTCGACTGTGAGCAAACGCGGCAGCCATCTTGCGGAAAGCTTTCTCACAAGTGATCGTTCAAAATTGAAACCACTGAGCCATGTAAGATGCCTATGTCTTCGACAATCTATCGCACATTAAATCTCCAAACAGCCAACACCATATCATGAATTTTTACAATTGTTTTGGGTGTAGAAACCTCAACTGGGCGTCCAGAACGTTCGGCATCTTCCGTGCTTGTAAGGCCACAACGAAAGTCAGTATTTTTTTCGCAAAAAATAATGTTTAATGAGCACTCGAAATTCACTCTTTCCATTTTTAAAAAAATCCACGAGGTTAAACGCAAAGTAAATGTCGTAACTTGCTCAAAATTTGACAATAGTCTATTAAAAGGTGGTACTTGATGGGAGCAGTGTTGCATTTCATATAACTACGAGGGAAGTTCGAAAAGTCACGGACTTATTGATCCGCCCTCGTATGTAAACTTTCATAGTAAATATAAGAACTTTCATATATGCACTAAATACAGTTTTCATTTATTTATATGTTTCTTTTATTTAGAAAATCTAGCTTTCATTGATTATCAGAAAATTGATTTACTTAATGAAAAATTTAATTGGTCAAATTCTAGTGAAGCCTCATTAACAATATTTAAATTAATTAAAAATATTTTAGATGTAAAATCAATAATAAATTAAAAATTAATCATGTTGTTATAAACAATTTAACTCAATTTCACTTTTTTCTCTTTCTTGCCACACAAATCATATCTTAATGGTATGAAACCATACAATTTTATAAATACAGCATTCATCTTACAAAAGACATGCCGAAATCTGATAAACTTACAAAATTACACGTGTAGACGTTGTAAGAAAACTTAAAATATTTACACAAAACGTTTTACTTTGGGCCTTTTTAAACCCCCCCCCCCCAAAAAAAAAAAAAATAACCATAAAAAACATTAAGAAAGCAGACCTAAATTACAAATTTCGTTGTGTTTTTTTTCCTTCTTTTTTAAATAATGTTTATTACAACTGGACCATAACAGATTGCCTACTTGTTGATTTAGTTATTTGGTTGAGAAAACTAAATTCGAAAGAAAAAAATTTATTAACTTGAATGTTTATTTATTTTCTGTTTGTTTGGAAAATTGCATACATTTTCTTCTTATTAAATTTATTTTATCGTTACTTTGGTGGTTTCTAATGCATACAAAAAAAAATTTTTGATTCTATAGGAAGTTGCGTGTTGATTTTTAGGCTCTTCAAATGTGGCGGCATTTTAGTGGATTTGTCTGTAAGCACCGATAACTTCTTTTACGCGTTACAATGAAAATACTTTATACACTTTGTTTATATACTACTTTGTTTATAATTTTTGATTAAATGAAAGAGAATGGATCTTATATTGATAAATGTTTTATTTAATATCGGCAATTATGACCATTGTAATCCTGGCTGTATGATGCGATGTGGCACCGTCTTGTTGAAGCAAAAGCATGCAGTTGTGGCGTTAAAAAGTTTTCAATCATTTCACGATATCGCTCCCCATTCACAGTTACCGTTACGCCGTTTTCATTTTCAAAGAATTAAGGTCCAATGATTCCTCTGACCAAATTGCACACCAGACTGTCACTTTTAATGGATGCAAAGGTGACTGATGAATAATTTGAGGGTTTTCCATTGCCCAGAACCGACTATTCTGTTTATTCACATATCCATTCAAATGAAAATGTGCCTCGTCACTCATTATGATTTTTTCATGAAAATCGGGGTTGTCATGGGCGAGCTGTAGCATCCTATTGACATATGTACGGCGGCGTAAATGGTCTTGTGGAAGAAGCTCTTGTGTCAACTGAATCTTAAATGGAAACAAATGCAAATCCTTGTGGAAAATTGTGGCCAAAGTTGTTCATTGAAGACCAAGCTTCTGAGCACGGCGTCGAATTGAGGTTGATGGATTGTTTTGAACACTTTCTTGAGCAGCAGTAATGCTTTCAGCCGATCTTGCACTACGTTGTGGTCCATGCTTGGGCCTGTCGCCTACAGACCCTCTTTCTTCGAAATCGTTCTTACAAGATAAATAGTGCGTTTTGTTGGCACGTTGTTTCTCCCAAAAATTTCACGTAACTTTCTCATCGTCACAGTAATCGATGATTGATTTTGATAAAATGTTTTAACGACTGCCAAATATGAACTGTCAAGACTAATGTTTACCAAAATGGCGACATCCTGTATTATTTACAGAACACTAAAAAAAAACAACGGAAAAACAGCATTTTGGTTGCTACAATCAGAGCATCGAAAGAATTTTTTTTCATTTTAGCTTAATTCAGTTCAAATTTAATTCAGCTTTAAAGAAAATTCGCTTACTATTCCATTAAATTATTTCCAAAAAAATGATTGGATATTATTCATTTCAAAGGTACACAAACACTTTTCAAACTAATTCTTTAATCCATTCCAAAATATTGTAATAGAATAAGGAACTAAAACGAGCAGTTATGCTTTATTAGTTAATATATTCAATACTTTCTGTAGAATTCATTCGATATCGAAATATAATAAACTTAAATAATTTTATTTTTTTCATTAATAAGAAACTGTTATAAAATAGCTGAAGAAAATTTTTCTTTCATTCCATTTGTAAAAGATTTTATGTTTTTTTTTTTTTCAATTACTCTTGCCAAACAAATAACAGCTTTTGTTTTTTCAATCAATATTAGACATAAACCTTAAATGTAACACGATGCGATTCAACAAAGACACAAATCATAATTTTAAGGTGCGAAAATTTATTTTATTCTATTACAAAATGTCTGATAATCTTTCAGCTAATTTGTAAATGATTTTTTCTAAGAGAATCGACACTAAGAAATTTCTTTCTTTTAATTAATGGGTTGCTTTCTTTGGAAATGGTTTAGAGGAAAGATGAAAGGTGGTAAAAGATAAAGTTCCAAATATAGTAACACTGTATTTGCGCCAGATAATTTTTTTTATTTTTTATTATTAATATTTTTAAATTTTAATTTTAATATTACAGATTGGAAATAAAATAATACTACAGATTACAAAATATGAAAAAGGCCATGTTTTGTCTTCGTTCCTTTTTGTTCTTAAGATTCAGGGGGCCGGTTAAATTTTTTTATATAAAACTTGTATGTGGTTCAATTGGCAATTTAAATAATACTAAAAATTGGGAAATATCAGAAAAGCCCAACCTTTAGACACAGAATCTTAACAAAATAAAAGTATGGTTGCCAACGATGGTGAGTTTCTTATTGTTTAATTTGCCAAGAGAACTAAGTACAGATTGTTAACAAAAAAAATTAACCTTTGTCCTCCCGGAATCTTAAGAACAAATAAGTATTGGGCCAATTAATGCTATTTCCTGATATTTTCCAATCTATAAGATTATTTAATTAGTAAATTGAACTAAATGCAAATTGTACTCAGAAAAATATAATCTTTGATCTTTCTGAATATTTTAGAGACAATTTTAAAAAATCTGCGGTCTCTAAAAAGACTTTAAAATTTTATATAGAATTTAAATGCTTAATAAAAAAAAAAAAATTGAAGCACTTCTCACCAATAGTAGGTGTAAAAATGTTTGCCTTTGGGTCAAGGGTGTTTAAAAAAGTTCTAGTAGATCGCTGTGCAAAAACTTTATCGAACAGTGTATTCAGTTTTATGGTACCAACTGATTTTAATGCAAGTAACTGAATTTCGGATTGAAACAAATACATATTTTCTCTGTGTACACTGATCAAAAAATCATCAGAATAATCACGATACAGTTATTCTTAGTAATGCCTAACAAATCAGAGATTTAATCTAGTGCTAGCAAAATTTTTTTAAAATTCACCATTTTTTATAATCAATTTCAGATTGCTGGAAATTTTGGCAATTTTGTTTTCGCTTTTCATTCTTAAAACTTACCAATTCTTGAGTTATTTAAATCATCGTTAAATTTGTCGGTAAAAATAGCGATAAAACCGTACAACATGTTAGTTGTGTAAATTTTTGGTTGGTAAATCTTGTGGTGTTATAGTACACATACTCGTACTGTTTATTTTATATTTTTAATGTTGTTTAGTGACCTGATTTTTTTTTTTTTTTCCTTTACTTCGTTTTGAAAAAGTTTAATATGGAAAAATACAATACTATACAAAATTTCTTCTCAATTGATTAAAATGGATTTAGTTTTGCTCTGATATTTTTTTTTACTGCAAAATATTTTGTTTTTGGTGAAATTAATTTAAGATTTATGTCTTAAAAATGTAAAGTTTTATGCTTTGAAAATTTTTTATATTACACGCACAATTTCTTAAAAAATATACATATGTATGTATTAGGGTGGGACAAGAAATAGAAATTTATGAATTTCGACAGCGGCGGGTTTGAAAAAGTGTGGATGGATATTTTTATAAAATTAAAAACAAAACTAAAATATTTTTGAAACTTCGAATATAAGAAATCGTTGCAAAAAAATGATAGTCATTCTGTGACCTATTTTAATTTTTAAAATTGTGAAAAAATTATTTTAAATTGCCCAAAAATGTTTTAAAATTGTGCAAAAATTATTTAAAATTGTTCAAAAATATTTTAAAATTTGGGCCCCGGTAGGCTAGTTGGTAGCGTGCTAGCTTATCAGTGCTGGGGTCGTGGGTTCAATTCCCACCAGAGGCTCTGGTCTGTTTTCGCTACAACGAGCCGAAGGCCTTTGTTGCTAGTGCTCGGTTAGGGTATTAGCATATAATTTGTAATTATATAATTAATAAATAAAATAAATAAATAAATATTTTAAAATTGTCTAAAAATGTCTAAAAATGTTTCAAAATTGTACAAGCAGTTTTTAAATTATCTAAAAATATTTTAAAATTTGTCTAAACATCATTAAAATTTTTGAAAAATGTTTCAAAAATGCTTTTTCACTAATGCAGAACTATTTACTTGTTTTGATAAAGAGTATTTGTATATCAATGCATAAATTTCGCTTCTTTACACTTATTTTTGTGCATTCTTATGAATTAAATTTTCATCAAAGCTTAAATACCACAAAGTTTATGAACATTTTCCACTCATGCATCAGAATATCTAATCATTGTATTATCATTGCTTCCTTAGAGTAAAGTATGAGTAATGCTTGTAGCTACATTTGAATACTTCCATCCTATGGCACACTATTGTTAAATTCATCGATGGAACCATCAGAAAAGAAGTGATGCCTTCGCCACAGTAGTGATGCTTTTATTGCTTCTTTGGCAGCTTAATTTTGGCTGGGTACACTCCAGAAAATACGTGTGTTAAATAATATTTTTTAAGGTGAAAAACGTTTTGAATATTTTGGGTGGTAAAAAAAATTTCGTTCAAAAAAACAAATTTTTTTTTCGTTTGAAAAAATTTTTTTGAGCTAAAAAAATTTTAAGGTATTTAAAAATATGACAAAATTTTTTATTCACCAGACGCTATTATAAATTTGTACTATAATACACAGAAAAAAACTAAAATCGAGTTTCAATTAAAATATTTGTAAATACAATTACAAATTTAATTGAATTGGGACCAGCAAAAGAATTTGTTATATCAATTATTTATTTTTTAATTATTTATTTTAATGATATTAATCAAATTTTTAATTAAAAATCTTCAACATTTTCAATTAAAGTTCTAAACAATAATCAATTAAAATTTTAATCAAATTTTTAATTGAAATCCCAGTATTTTAATAAAATTTTAATAAATTTTTTGATTAAAATTCCAGATTCACACAAAATAATAAAATTTTCAATATTTTTTGTCATATATTCATATGTTTGTGTGTAATTCATTGTGTGTACCAACTGTATCATAACAGGTGTATGCAGTGTTGCCAAAAAAGTTTGTTCTCATATTCCCATTTTTAAAGTTGAAATACCCAAAAATCCTTAACAAATTGTTAAATAATAAAATTGATTTTTCGTAGATTTTGTTTGCTAAAAATTAAAAATAAATATTCAAGAAAATAGGGTGGCCTCATAAAAGAATTCAAATTTAAAAAATTTTTTTCAATTTTAATATAGACCTTTTTAAACATGATTTCTCGATTTAATTTTTAAATCCGATTCAATTTCCAAACAATCGATTTGCAAAATTCTGTTCATTGTTGCCAATAGTGTTTATTGTAAACTATAATACTTTTTTTTTTGGCAATAATTTTGTCTGTGTACCTAACTTTAATGAAAAAGTTCATCTGCATATGACTTATTTTTCTATGTGTTAGAATCGGAATGACAAATTTATTAAATTTAGTTGAGGCGCAGTTTGAGCTTCTCCTGCATATGAAATCGTTCGGCTTTTATACGGCTTTTCCCGAAGAGCTTGTTTCACCTATATTTCAAATAAACCATATAAATGGCAACCCTAACTCTACGATATAGATAATATGAGTATCAGACATGTTATCATAAAATAATGGCGTAATTTTTAACCCTGAAACGAGATTGTGGGTTGCTAAAAATATCGAATGTATTGTTTTCTTTTCCCTTATCGCAAAAAGTGAAAAATTACCCTAAAAATAGCACTAAAGGATTAAAATAATTAACGAAAATATTCTCGTAAAATTTTGTTAAAGCAATTTTTTTAGAAATTCATTTACATTGCTATTTTGCAGGACTAACATTGTTAAATTTTAATTTAGCTATCTCAGCATTTTACATTTACATAGCACATTTTCCGTCTTTAGCAATCCCTATTGAAATGTCCCGGAGAATATATTCGCAGAATATTATAATACTTAAAATGCCCATTTTGTAGGGTAGTGCCTATAAAAAAGGAAGGTCCTTCCGATTCTTTGGAAAACTTGCGTCCGATATCTGTCCTTCCGATTCTGTCAAAAATAGTTGAGCATATTATTAAGGATCAAATGATTCTACACCTTGATGGGAACTCTTTAATTCACCCATCTCAGTCAGGTTTTAGGCATGGGTACAGTACAAGTGCACTTCTTCTTGGTCTAACTGATTCAGTAAGGAAGTTTCTGGATAATGGTAAAAGTGTAGCTCTTCTGTCACTAGATTTATCTAAAGCTTTTGACCGAGTGATACACTCAAAGCTTGTGGACAAATTGTTTAACCTTTTTGATTTTTCATCACATGCTTGTAAACTTATAACCTCTTACCTGAGTGGCAGAAGTCAGTTTGTTTCGATTGGTGAATCTCTTTCTTCAACGAAATCAATAACCAGTGGAGTCCCTCAGGGTTCTGTAATTGGTCCACTTTTATTTATGATATACCTGAATGATCTTCTTACAATTGGTAATGGTCTATCCTGTAAGTCCTACGTTTATGCGGACGATGTTCAGTTTCTTTGCTATGCGGATGCACAGTTTGTAGATGTTTTGGAAGAGGGTGTAAATTTCATCATACGTGAGGTTTTGTCTTGGTCTTCTAGCAACGGTTTTGCTGTCAATCCAAGAAAGACGAAGTTAATGGGGTTCGGTTTCGGAACTGATAGTATAATGGTTACTCTCAATGGTATGAGAGTCGAATTTGTTGATAAATTGAAGTGTCTGAGTTTTTATTGACAATAATTTAAGTTTCTCGTCGCATATTAACAGCGTTTCCTCGAAGATATCATTTTTGTTGAGAAGGTTATACTCTCTTGATTTATATCTGCCTCTCTCGATTAGGATACGTGTTGCTAATGCCTTGTTAATGCCTCATATATTGTATTGTGTTGAGGTGTTTTCTGGTACCATAGATACTGAATTTAATAAGTTTTCTAAGATTTTTAATAGAATTATTAGGTATGTTTTTGCCCTAAGACTTCGGTCCCATGTCACACCCTACGTGGTCAAATTTCTTGGGTGCTCTTTTAATAATTATGTAGGTATGAGGTTACTGATATTCTTTTACAAGGCAATGGTGAATGGTTTTCCGGACTACATAGTTGACAATTTTGTCCTGTCTAATTCGGAAAGGAATCCCCAATTAGTATACCCAGTGCATCACACTACAATGTTTGAGCGATCCTTTCAGATTAGGCTTTCACGGATATGGAATTCCCTACCTACGAACCTGAGGGGTTTCACTTTTTCAGCCCAGGTATTTATGCGGAAGCTGAAGGATTACTTTCATGTTAAATAGCGGTTTGTGCTACCTTTCCTTTTTTTGTTATATATACATATCTCTCAAAATTTAAATTTAATTTTTTATTAATTTTTTTTTCATTTAATTCTTTAAGAAAAATTAAATGTCTAGCTAAAGTTTTTTCTTGTTTTGTTTATTTTATTAACTATTGCTACACTTAGGGAAACTTGATAATTGTACTGCTATTATGCTATATATATTTTATTTTATTTTTATTTTACTTTATTTTTTAATAATTATTTTTTTTCTATTATATAAATTGTTATATTTATTTTTTATTATGTAGCAGCTTTTATTAATCATATATGGCCTTAGGGCTTTGGTTATGTAATTTGAAGAAAATAAATTCTATATTTATTATAACAAAAAAAAAAAAAAAAAAAAAAAGATTACATATAAGACCAAAACCGCCAAAAAGTCATCTTCGGATATTAAGTGGATTTTGGATTAATAATTTTTTATTGAAACCATATTATGTCGATAGAGAACATAATTTACTAATTTTTCGGCCTTCAAACTCTTTTATGTTCAACGAACGATTTTCAAGCGAGGACAATGAACGTCAAAATTTCGTAAACTTGAAAAAATTAACCTATTAAAACACATAAAAACTAATTTAAAAAATCATTAAAAATATATTTAAGCTCGGGCATACATAAGAAGTTCAGAGTCTCTACTTGTAAAGTTAGTTACTACTTTTGATCCAAGACTCACAGGACTCCATGAATACCAATATTCCTCTAACTCAAAAATCAGCTCATCGATTTTTTTGGATATCAAGCTCAGCTAATATCATCTGACTTTGCAGTAAGTACACTCACAATATATTTCCCGTTACTGACTGTTGTTTATATAAAAAGTATCTAGGTAAAGTTTGTTTTTAAATGAATAATCAATTGAAATTCATAGAAATATATTTTTTAACTATTTAAATCAGTCATTTAAAAACAAACTATAAAAATTTACAGGCATTCAGTAGAAGTTGATGTTTTCTGTTAAATGTAAAATTTTATGTTTTCTGTTACTAAAAATTGAAATTTATATTATTCTTTTTTGTTAATAAAAATTATAAGAAAATATTCAAATATACATACACGTTGTGTTTTGTAATTATATACAAATAAAAAATACTTTCAATTTGAAAAACAAACCAAAAACGTAGTTTTTTCTAACGTTTTGTCAGTTAAAAATTTATGGTTATTTTAAACGACTTTCGATTGATTTTACTAATTTTGTCGATTATTAAACAATGATTGTAAACAAACAACAAAATGGATTGAATATAATGAAAAATCAGTTGTCCTCTTTTTGACTGTATTTTCGATTAATTTAATATGTATTTAAATTTTGTTTTTAACGAAATAATATTGTGAGTATATAAACAATTTCTTTAAAATTAATGTTTTGCTAAACTTCGAAATTCTCAAAAAAAAAAAATCAAAATCGCTGTAATGTTAAACATAACACTAGATCAACATTTTTCGATACCAAATTTTATTTTCTGAATATTTATAGCAAAAATCGAAACTCCAATAATTCTTCTTATTTTACACAGTATTGGCCAAAAAATTAAAACTTTAAACCGCCATATTAAAAAACTTTACCTAAGTCGATTTCTTATATCAAACTTGATACCAAAAGACAAAAGACAAAAAGCGCATTATTTAAGAAATGATACAATTTTTGTCGTTAAAATTGTTATATTAACCAGCTGCCTTCACGTGCAATAAAATGATAGCAAGCAATCGCCAAATCGATTACAGAAAAATGTCAAAACGATGAACTATTTTCCAAATCAACACAAAATTTTATCAAAAATTTTTCCCGTTTTTATTTATCATTTTTTTATTTCTAAATTGAAATGAAAGCAAAAGGTGACTTTTGATGGCAGACGTCATAACAAATTTCCATATATGATCCAAATTTCTATATATTTCCGATAATAACAGACTTTTATGATCTATTCCGATTTGGCAAAAACTTTCCAATATTTTTTAAAAAACTTTAAAAAAAAAGCAAATTTGGTAAAAATATTTGGATAAAAATAAGTCTTATTTATCCACTATTTAGTGTTCTAGACTAATATCGGTATTTTTGCTTAATTTTGGCCATCAAAACAAAAAATTACTCAAAATACATAAAAAATATTTTTAAAATAGTACTTTAGCCTTGTAATACATTTTTAAAATCATACAAAAATATCTGCAAATTATGAATGAGTAAATTTAATGTTTAACGAAACAAAATTATTGCTAATGCCAAAATACAATTTGCCAAAAACAAATATAGAACAACATTTATGGCGGCGATAAAGTAAACATAAATTTTACAAAATTTAAAATATTCAATCGATTCAAATATTTAAAGATTAATCATGATTTATAGCAACAATGATAATGATGGAAAGGAAATGAAAAATACAATTAATTGAATATTAAAATGTTCACACAAGTTATAGTAATTTATGAAAATTAAGCAACAAATGTCAAGAAAAAAAATATATTTTTTCACGTTATTTAAACTAACATTAATGGAAAACCTATATATATATATATAAAATTGTTGCAAGTGTGTTGTGACTTTATAACTCACTAACGGTCAAACGGAATTTGATTAAATTTTTAGGGTTTGTTCGTATGGTCGTGTAGATGGTTTATCTAAAGTTTCCACGAAATAGGTCGACGCGTTCGGGGTTATGACTTTTCATGTCAACATGTGATTTTGTCCATTAAAAAAAAAAAAACAACGCATACACATTGACAGCTGTCAGCGAGTGATCATTTTAAGGTTCTTTTTAATCGAACTCGCGGGTCGAGAAACCAATGAATCAATGAATTTGATTCAATGTTAATATTCATGCATAGCGAAGCACGCCGGGATCCGCTAGTTTTATATAAAATTTGTATATAAAAAGAAGAAACAAATTTTCAAATAAATTAACGATGTATTTATTTATAAAACGAAAAACGTTACTTGGAAAAAAATATTAAAGTTTTGGTATGTAATATTCTACAAAAATCACTAAAAATTTAAAATGTATGTTTGTTTTTTGTACAGAATTTTTTTTTTAACACAAATTTGTATACAATATTCAAATAATTATCAATTTCACCTTGTATTCTTGTTTTAACTTTAACCAAAAAAAAAAAAAAAGTACCACAATATTATGTTATCGAATCTTTAAAAATACAACATTTTATTATTATTTCAATATCAAAATTTATTTATATTAAACATTTTTTTGTTTACTTTTCGGAATGTTACTAAAACATTAAATTTTCTTGCGTTTATACACATTTCAATCTGGATTGAAATTGTATGATTGTGTCAAGTTTTTCATTTTATTGCTTTAAACATGTAGAAATTCTAAAATTATTTTTGTAAGTGACTCAAAGCAGAAATATTTTAATTGTAAGCATATGGTAAAATATCGGCATAATATAAATTTATTTTAAAATATACTGCGATATTTATAGTAGACTGGACCAAATTAAAAAAAAAATCCATTCCACAGCAGAGAAGTTGTAAATGTATATTCCAAATCGCGGAACACATAATTTTGAAAATCGTTTAATGTCTTCCATTTCTACGGTTCTCGAGAACCGAAAAATTTTGTAATACATATTTTCTAGTTAATATTGTTATGCTACAAATTTGCCTAAATTCTTTAAATCGGGTAAAAGGTTTCAAAAATATTTTTTTGATAATGAAAATTATGTTATTGGTGCTATGAAGCAAGCAATCGAACTCCACAAACTATTAAAGTTCAAAAAAGGTGACCATCTGAGGTTCCTTAACGAGGCCAGTTCCATAAAGAACATGACACTGTGTAGTGATCAAACAAATCCAGTTATTGAACTAGGAAGAAATACAAAGAAGATGCACAGAAGTGGTATACTGTCGGATCCAAAACTTCTAGCGGAGTTGGAGCTGGTGTATACGGACCTAGGTGCAGAATTCACATATGTACCTCTGGGCAAAGATTCAACTATATTTACTTCAGAATTATATGCTATCTATACAGCAACGACCAAACTTCTGGATAGGAATCTTGTAAGGACAAAGATAAACTTAATGTCGGACAGCCAGGTTGTAATAAAGGCCCTAAAAAACCCCGTCTATCACCATAGATCAGTGCTAGAATGCCATAAAGCCCTCAAACAACTGGTAACACTTATTTGGGTACCCGGTAATAATAAGGGCATGGAGGCAATGAAAAAGCTGATGAACAAGCGAGACTAGCTGCGAAACTGCCATTTATAGGCCCGTGTCCTGAATTCGGTTTCACGAAAAATTACATTACAAATATGATATCGGATCTGATCAAGACTGAATCCATTGAATATTGGAACAAACAGAAATCACTGAAACATTCAAAGAATTTCTTATCATGCAATGAAAAGAGGAGCAGAGAAGCTCTTCAGATGAACATACCAAATCTAAGAACTCACAGGACACTATCCATGTAATTACATCCTAAACAAAATGGAACATGATCGAGATACGACATGCAGATATTGTATGGAGGATGAGGAGACCATGGAGCATGTAATGGCTAAATGTCCTGCTTTTGCATACCTACGATTTATTATATTTGGCAGACCTGATGTTATGGAGGAACAATACAAGAAACTGGAAGTGAAGAATATTGTACTGCTATTCATGGCTGCACTGGAGAACAACTAAGGAAAACAGTAGAGGGTGCACAATAGATCTAATTGGTAGCGGTGCTGGAGATACAGACTACTCAACCCAACTACATCGTAAATCGTATGTTCTTGATCGTAACCTTATGAATTTACAAAAAAAATCCTTAAACATTTTTTGGCACTGGATAATTCATTTTCAGTATACAAAAAATAACTAGAAAATATGTAATATACGATGTTTATTAACAAATAGAAATTTAGGCACTATGATAGCTAAGCGGAAATGAAATTTAATTTCTCCTGCCTCGAAATATTTGCCGATAAATTTTCCGAAGCGGCAAATCTCAAAAAAAAGCCGTCATTATCTCTTCTTAACGGGAAAAAAGTGAAGTGAAATTTGCAATCTCCAAGCGAATTTAAAGATAAATCTTACGCGTAATGAGAAAACAGACTTATTCTAACAATTCCACATACAAATCAAAATTCCTAACACATTTAAAAATGGAAAATTTTGTATTTTAGCTGATAAAATTCTGCAACGATTTTCGATATTAATCTCAATACAAATGTTCTGGTTTTTTATAAAATTTTCATACATTACGAAAGAACAGAAATACAATATTTTTTATAATTTGAAAGAAAACTTAAATATTAAAAATTCTTTCAAGTTCTTGGATTGATTCATCCCTAAATTCAAGTTCAAGGGAAAAAAACTTTATTCCGAAATCTGTTTAAAATAGTGAACTGTAGTCTAAATTGTTGGAAATAGAAAATTTCCCCAACTGTCCACAAATTTGAGTGTTTACTTCGCCGCAGACTGTATATCTGGTCCGATCGAAATTTTCGTTATTTTCTTTTTGATAAAAAAAGGAATATATCTCGTGAAGAAAAATCTTCACTTTTTTCGAAAATTTCAGACATTTACGGTTTATACCCCATTCATACTGAACACCAAAATACAAATTTTCGTTTTTTTTTTCAAGTTTTCAACTTTCATGTTCCATACAAATTTTAATTCGAAATATTTGCCGATAACGAAAAGCGTATTTTGATGCTCAGTATGAACCCTTGTACGACCTATGTTTGATTTATATCTAATATATATTTTTGTTAGTTACAATATATTATCCACATTTTCCAACCGATTTCTCTAAAAGTGGTTCGTATCGATATTGAGAATAGTTGTAGCTTTAAGATCATACAAACCACTTGGGTCAAAAAGATTGAACTTTTTCATATTTTCGGAATACATACGGGATGTAATTTTGAGTAGTGTATCCATTCAGTATCCGTTTCAGCATTATCAAGCTATTTGGAATTAATTTATTCTATTTCTTACAGGACGCCAAAGGCAACAGTATGTTTTTGTTCAGTTTAAGATATTTTTTTCTGTTCGCATAGACATTTAAGTAGCTTTTATTGGATATGATTTTAAAAAATTATATATATAGAGTTTTCATCTCCATTATTCTAAGCCTAGCCATCTCTTGTATAGAGGACGGACTTCATTGGACATACTACGAGGATGGCGGAACGAGGATCAAGAACATCAGTGTACATCGTGGCACTTCACAGGTAGGTATTTTATTACCTCTTTTGTGGGTTACCACCATACACAGTTTAAGCAATGAATGATTCGAGCTCGTCATACTACTGAGGCGAAAAGATTTGAATTATTTTTGTAGGTGGGCCTCTCAGGCACTCGATTTATCTTAAAACTGAGTAACTTCTTGGGCTGAATGTCAACCTCGATAAGACCAAGGTTTGTTCGTTCAATAGGACAAATAGAACAAAGGGGTAACGATTACTTCTCTTACTTTCCGGGCTTGAACATGGAAATCAAATATAGCATCAGGTACCTGAACACAGAAAAATAAATTGCCAACCGAATTGAAAAATATATTTTAGTTGCGACAACCATAAAATTCAGTTAGAACGCAAAATATTCAAATGTGTTTCCTGAATATTTTGGGTATTCCAACCAAAATTCAATTGTGTTAACCGAATTTTGTAAACAAAACAATATTTAGTTGTATCAATCGATTTCAGTCGTATAAACCGACCGTGTGTGGGCAATGTGTAGAAAAACAGTTTAAATTTAAAAACCAATGAATTTTAAATTTCACAAAATTTTTTAAAAAATGTCAAGTTTCTTAAAAAAATGTTTCTTTGTGTCTCCTGAAAATTACTAGTTTTAGAGATACAATGTTACTGCAGCAAACCATCGCTAGTGTGTGGGGGCCTACAATCCTCAGAATATGTAATGTAGGAAAAATCTAAAGGGCTCAGCCCTTGTGTTGTTTGGCGATTGTGGCACGACTAGATCGACATCTACCAGGGCAATGGAGATAATAATCTCCAGTCTTCAAAAATCATGGGGGCACCAACATGCACAGAGAGATCTGAAACCAGTCACGAAGGTTCTGTGTTAATACCAAGATGTGGGCAAGCCGAAGAGTGCCTATAGGCAGGCCAAGAGGGTATTGGCCAACCTGATGGAAATTCTTACAGGACACTCAACACTACAGTCACACCTTTTGAGATTGGGAAGTAGTGACTATCGTTTCTATGGCTTGTGGGGTAGAACGATGAAACCCTAGAGCACTTCCTTTGCGTTTGCCCGTCTTTCACAAAAAGCAGGACAGAACGTAATACCTTCTCTGGAGTACAATATTTGCATTGGATTTGGTGCCATCATTTTTGAGAGCGCATAGCATGCCGATTCTCCGGCATATGGCTTTATGATTCTTTTTAAGACAGCTAGAAGGATGAATATCTATATCTCTTTTCAACCTAACTCTAATCTATGTCCGTTTTCGACATGTTACAACCCATTACATTTTTCATAGAAGGAGTTAAAAAATATATTTTTGACGACACTTCTTTAAAAATTTTTGGTCAATACGCAAAAAAAAATGTTTATACAAGTTTTCTATTCACCAACCGGACAGTCTTTTTCTGTCTCTGTCATCTTTCCCACTTTTTATTACTTCTAAATAACTTTATTTATTACTTCTAAATAACTTTATTCTGTGATTGATAACTCAATACAAATTGCAATTTTTTTAATATTTTATTTACATTACCTACAACAATACACGATAATATTTGTGGCTTCTTGTACATATATTTAAACTGTTGTGGCGTTGTGTGAAAGAAACAAAGATAATATCTATCAATAATATATTGCAACTCTTATTGACCAAATAATCAAAAGCAGGTAGATAAAATAAAATAAAACTCCACAAGTTTTAAAATTACATAAATGTGGTTAAAATATCTTAACTTTATGTATCATTTGTTTTTTCTTAACAGAAGATTCAACAAAGATTTCAGAAAAAATTAACTTTAAACGCGTTTTAGTGTTAACAAAATGACCTTGAACTGTTTATAAGTTAAAACTTTTGCTTTTTATACGAATATCAAAAGAAACAAAAAAAAACACTTAAATAAAATTAGAATTTTAGAAAAGACAAAAAATACACATTTTATATAAACTTGTTTTGAATTTTTCAAAATTCTAAACTTCCCTAATATCACCACCGGCCATAGACATATCGGACGATAAAAACAAGTTTTTTTTGTGATTTTAATTCCCTTTTTTAACACACAAAAAAAAGTCGTTTAATATCTTAGTTCATTATGCCAAAAGGTGTGTTTTGTTGAATAACAACATATTGAAAATTAAAAGCAGATTATAATATCAAACAGAAATCCGATAAATTTGAATTAAAAAACACATATGATTAAGAATTCCCCTAGAGCTATAATTATATAATAGATTCAATTTAATTAATAGTAATTTTTAAATATATTTTCTTACTTATATTTACATAAAGGAACTGTACCCAAAATGTTAAAAATGTCTTTTTATAAAAAGTAGTCATATTTTTATAAATTTTTAGTTGTCTTTCTTGTCCATACACTTTAACCACTTAATAATAACACTTAACACTGGGCCAAAACAAGTCAAACATTAACTTAATTCACATGTCAAGTCATTTGTGGCAGGGAAAAAAATTACTTTAGAAAAACAAACATTAAGCCGCTTAAAGTGGTAAAAGAAAAATTGTTAATATTTGTAAACAGAGCGTGGGTATAAAGGCGATAACAGTGTAAACCAATTTAAGGCACTTACATAAATATGTATATACTTAGCCCCATATGCTTAATAACTAATTAAAAATGTTAAAACATTTATTAAATTGTTTTTGTGTAGAACTTTGACTTATAAACTCTTTTAAAATTTTAAAAAGTTTACCAAAAATCTAAAGACATTTCCTGAAAAAAAAAAATCTCATTTCGTTAGCTTATTATTGGTTTGACCCACTGACTATTTAAAAAAACTGAGTTAGGAATATAATCATATATATTGTAAATGTCCTCTTTCTCATTCGAAAGCACGTTATGCGATATCTTGTATCACTAAGATATCCAGTATCGACTTATCTCTACATGCGTAATTTAACATTTAATAAATAAATAAAAATTATTTAATATAAATAAATATTAAATATGTTTGTATTAAATAATTTATATTTATTTGATTGTTATTTATAATAAATATGAAACATCATAGTCTGCATGGAATCTTTGTATCCAGAGACTGAATGAAATCAAAATGTAAACAAGTAAGAGCGGCTAAATTCGGCTGTGCCGAATCTTATATACCCTTCACCATGGTTGGAAAAAGCTGAAGTTTATATATATATATATATATATATATATAATATATAGCTACTCAGTATTTTGTGTAGATACGAATTAAATTGAAATAATTTATTTTATAAGTGAATAGTATAGAAGGATTTTAAGATCATATCATATTCTTTTTAATTATTTTTTTTATTGTAAAATAGACAATCATCAACAAGCAATGACCGCAAAGGGAGAAGAAGAGCATGGATATTGACAAGGTTGGGTAGCGCCATCCGAAAATACTAAGTATTCTATCCTGCTGGCTCAGTGGAATTTCTCAATTTTTATTCTCTATAACTTACTAATAAAAATTTTCATGTTTCTTTACAATAAAAATAATTAAAAAGAATATGATATGATCTTAAAATCCTACTATACTATTCACTTACAAAATAACAGATCAACAATTCATAAAATTCCATTACTTTACACACAAGGATACAGTTTATAGATTTGTTTAGTTTTTATTTAAATGACAAATCTTTATATGTGTGTTGTTTGTGTATAAAAGGTGGAGATGAAAGAAAAAATTTTAATTATTAATATAAAATTTTATATAAATTAATTATTAAATGTTAAAAAAACCAAAAATAAGCAAAAAAAAAAAGTCTTAAGAAAATAATAAAAAAAATGTACAAAAAAAAAGTGAATTGACCTGACCGAGATTTGAACCTCGAACCCCGCGGCCTTAGAGAAAAAAAAAAGTATTTGTGACACAGCGTCTAGACAACTGAGCTATTGAAGCTCACACAAAATCATCGTCAATAGAGGTACATATATAAAAGTCTTCGTTCATTAGAGATTTGTTTAGTTTTTATTTAAATGACAAATCTTTATATGTGTGTTGTTTGTGTATAAAAGGTGGAGATGAAAGAAAAGAATTTTAATTATTAATATAAAATTTTATAAAAATTAATTATTAAATGTTAAAAAAAAAAACAAAAATAAGCAAAAAAAAAGTCTTAAGAAAATAATAAAAAAAATGTACAAAAAAAAAGTGAATTAACCTGACCGAGATTTGACCCTCGAACCCCGCGGCCTTAGAGAAAAAAAAAAGTATTTGTGACACAGCGTCTAGACAACTGAGCTATTGAAGCTCACACAAAATCATCGTCAATAGAGGTACATATATAAAAGTCTTCGTTAATTAGAGATTTGTTTGGTTTTTATTTAAATGACAAATCTTTGTATGTGTGTTGTTTGTGTATAAAAGGTGGAGATGAAAGAAAAGAATTTTAACACATGGATGTGTTGTTATGCTCAAAATTCTACATACATATTAAACAAAGGGATTTTACTGGAAAAATTAGAGGTAGTCCTGGTTTTTTGCTAATATCTCAGCCATTTATTAACCGATCTGTCTGATTTTTAATAGCAAACAGAAAGGGATCACATGTAACAGAAATAAAAAAGAATCAAGTCCTCATCATGTCTGGGTTCTTCGGAAAACCCATTTCAACACACAGACGGACAGACGGACATCGTTAAATCAACTTCGCTCTTCATAAGGACCCAGAATATATATACTTTATAGGGTCTAAGATCAATATTGTAGAAATTACAAACGGAATGACAAACTTATATATACCCTTCCACCTGTGGTGAAGGGTATAATAAAATGAAACATAATGAGTATTGTTTTGCTGCT
Source organism: Eustalomyia histrio (assembly GCA_949748255.1). NCBI lineage: Eukaryota > Metazoa > Arthropoda > Insecta > Diptera > Anthomyiidae > Eustalomyia > Eustalomyia histrio. Next base: position 26,615,925 of record OX456524.1, on the reverse strand, counting down.
TACACCAGTGTTTGTCATATACAGCAAATTTTGCATAAAAAATGCTTAATTATTGTTTTGCTGTATTGGTGCAGACAATATGCACAAATTTATAAATATACTTTAGTATTGTTTTGCTGCATTATCATAACAACGAATGTAGATGAAAATAAAAGAAAGAACTGCTTTTAGACGCACATTATAGTATGAATACGCAGCAAAGAAAGTTATATTTGAAAACACAAATAGATATGCAGCGCAAAACAAGAATTAATAATATAAAAGCTTCCCAGCATGGTAATGACATATCATTACTTTATACATTACTTTGTAATGTGTACTCCTTACATTATTTTCAAAATAAAAATAATGTATTACCTATAATATGTTACTTATTTTATTATTTTGGATTAAATAATAATAAGTTACCTCTAATGGCTTACCTTTTATATTATTTTAAAATAAATAATAATGATTCATTGTCAATAGTTTAAATAACTTTATTTATGTGTATTTTATTTATTAATGAATTAAAAGGGTTTAATAAAACAAATTAATATGGAAGTGAATAGGAAAAACTCTACAAATTAGTTAAGAGTTTTATTTTTTATTTTAACATGTTTGTGTTATGACACATCTTATATATTTTTAATTTTGGTATTTAGATCACGAATATGACGAACATTTTAAAATAACTTGGGGCAAAAATCGAGATTTAACTGTAGTTCCGAAATATCTTTTATATTCAAATTTTCAAGAGAGACATATGTCCCAAATTGCATCAGTATTCTGTAAGAAATGTAGTAAACCAATTCAAATACTCGTATCTCGATGTTCTAGAAATTAAAGGAATGGAATATGTCCTACCAAAATTTTGATCCTCTGTGTTGTCCAATAGGATACGAGAAAATGTGTTCCAAGAATTATGCACAAATATATGTATATTTATTTATGAATTTGTGGTGATGCTATTGGCTCTGAGACCATATTGATCCAAATGGTCAGTATTGTGTGAAAGCAACAACTATCCTCTGTCGTACAAGCCACATTTACCTTTTGGAAGAAAAGTGGATTAGAAATTGGGATTCACAACACTTCGTCGCATTACCTTATCGCTTACTCAAAGTTAAATTATAATTGGTTAACAGGAGTTAAAAAATAATGTGTTGCTCAATTTTATTAGTAACCAATTATTAATATGCTTACGCGTAATCCATTATTATTATTATTTTTTTGTTAGCTTGCACGTAAGCATAACACCTTACCTTTTGGGACATCCCATATAAAAAGTAAGAATTATAAAATAAAGGGTAATACCAATAAACCAGGATGAACAAACTACCAAATTTTTAGTCACCTATGATGCCATGATGCCAAATGGTGCGACTACAAAAAAATTCTTAGTCGAGACCACGAAATTCTTAGCCGATTTACAGAAAAACTTAGCCTCTAGCAAGAGTTGTGGCGCAAGTACAGTGATTGTGATGTAAATGTATACATGTTTGAATTGGTACAACCCTTGCTAGAGGCTAGGTTTTTCTGTAAATCGGCTAAGAATTTCGTGGTCTCGTCTAAGAATTTTTTTGTAGTCGCACCATTTGGCATCATGGGTGGCTAAAAATTTGGCAGTTTGTTCATCCTGGCTTATAGGGTCCTTGGTTATATGTGAATACCTTGAAGTTTAGATTACTAGACTCATTATTTGGTAAGTTTTTTTTTTTTTTTTTTTTGCTGTGTTAGTTAATTATGACTTATTGTATATGAATGAATGAAAATTTATAGTTTTGTTCAAAATACTTGACACTGTCGATAACGAAAATAAGAAATTATCATAAAGATTTTAAGAAAAATTAATGTAAATCGTCTATGTCGTTTTTCTCGATACCGACTTTTTGGCATAATAATAATATGACGATTTAGCTGCATATAGTTTCAGTGTGCACAATATAATTAAGCTTTGTCCAAATTATTGGACATTTCTGATCCTAAGTAAATACTAAAAATATTTTAAGTATTTATGCTTTTTATAAATGATTTCTAAAACTAACAACGATTAATTTAAAATTTTTACCAACAATACTAAATCAAATTCAAACTAAGAAAAAAACAACATAACATAATAACCTAAATGTAGAATACTTTCTTGAATGAAAGAAGTAAGTAAATCCACCAAAGTGACTGATCAAGACTTTTCCTAATTCAAGAAAATTTATAAATAATATTTCAATTTCATATCATAAACTTACTTGCAATAGAGCTATCACCAATTGTATGGGACCACAGCGTACAACAACAGTTCCAATAGTAGTAGCACGTAATCCTTGTGATGTTGTACTTGCACCACTGCCAACGCTATCATTGTGTTGTGCATTCGCGGTTATTAATTGTCCGCCAGCACCACTGGGTGTGGGCGAGGGTGCTGTGGAGGATGTGGGATAATTGTAGGATGACGGTTCTAATTGTCGTGATGGTGTTTGTGATACATTGGATCCAGAATACAATGATGACATTGATGAATCCAATGTCCGGTGACGTTCCATATTTTTTTTTTATTTTTTGTTTAGCTTGTGTATTGTATTTTTGTTAAGACTTCAATTTATAACGCGCATGTGGGATATTATCCTCTATATTTTATATTGGCATTAATTATTCGTTATGTATGTTTCGTTGTGTGGATATTTTTAGTTCAATTATTATGTATTGTGAATTTATTTTAAAACACTTTTTTATAATTTATAATTTTTTTTTTATTCTGAAAAGGCAAATTTTTAAAAATTTTATATTAAATTATCCTTGCGTATAAAATGAAAAATTTCATACATAAAATTTTAAAACACAACGTTACTCTTGAAGAATGCCACTTTTAAAGAATTAATTTCGTAAAATTCTTAACCCTATACCGCATACAACGCCAAATATGGCTTTTTACTTTTATTATGATTTCTCTTTACGGTAACGGTACTTTTGCAAATGTTTGTCTTATCTATCATTCTTTCTATGTTGTTTTCTTCTGAAATTCAAAGAGTAGTTATTTAAAAACAATATTTGCTTCTTGTTTTTGCAATTTTTGTGCGAGCGTCTCAGTTGTCCTAATAGAAGTGAGTTTTACAGAAGTTTGCCTTCAATTTTAAATATAAAAGAAAGGTATTTCTTTCGAAGAAATTTTTTTTTATGTAAAAAGTTCATTACATTTATAAATAAAACAATAATATTGATGAAAGGTAAGCATTATAAATACTTTTTTTTGCTAAAATTGACGAAGCCATATATGGCCTTCCATGCAGTTATCCCAAAAATTTTCCAAAAATGAATATACAATCATTTTATGGTAATTTGAAATATACTGATGAAATCGCTGATGGACTTCAAAGTGATGATGAAAATATATCCGATACCGATGAAGAAGAAGTAAGAGTCCCACTTCTGATCAGGACAAAATTTTTGTACCGGAAACTGATGAGAGCGATTTGGAAGACCATTGTGAGAAACCTACTACTTCAAAGAAAAAACAACCTGAAAAACCAAGAGCCCCAATTTGGAAAGAAAGTCATTTGCCTCCGTATTCGAATGAAAACTTTCCATTTCAGGGAAATACGAAACTCCCAAATATAATCGAGGAACTGGACACACCAGCAGAGTTCTTTAATTTTTTTTCAATGACGATTTGATCGAATTCATAGTTGAACAGTCGAACTTATTTGCACTGCATATTGATATAAATAAACCTGCTAATATTACTAAAAACGAAATAGAGCAATTTGTTGGTAAGTGAGACTTATATATACTATCAAAATATGCTATAAAATATTTTTCAAGAATCATTATATACATGTCGTTACTGAAATTACCATCATCGAGACATTATTGGAATACGTCGATTGGCCAAGAATTTGTACGTAGCACTATGACGTGCAACAGATGGGAAGCCATCAAGCGTTTTTTACATTTTAACAATAATGCAACTATAAGATCACCAGGTGAAACAGGATTTGACAAGCTGTTTAAAATAATACGACCACTTCTAAGCAAAATTCGTGAACAATTACTGCTTATACCCAAAGAAGAATTTTTGGCAGTTGATGAGCAAATTATACCCACAAAGTGCCGGCATCACCTGAAGCAGTATAATCCAGCTAAGCCTCACAAATGGGGTTTCAAAAATTTAGTTTTGAGTGGAGTTTCAGGATTCAGTTACGACTTCGATATATTTGCTGGTGCCCAAAGTGACACGTATCCGGAGGGAGCACCTTATATGGGAGTAAGCGGAAATGTTGTTACACGACTTGCAGCAACAGTACCAAAAGGCCAAAATTATAAAATATTTTTTGACAATTGGTTCAACAGTCCTAAACTTCAAGTCCATCTAATGAAAATTGGTTTATTGTCTTTGGGCACAGTAAGAATTAATCGAGTTCCTAACTGCAAACTCCCATCTGAAAACGAAATAAAAAAACTGGGTCGCGATAGTATTGTAGAAAAAGTGACTGAAATTGAAGGAGTCAGTCTTAGCCTTGTCTCTTGGTTTGACAATAAAGTGGTTAATTTACTTTCAACTTATGTTGGAAGTCAACCTGTTTCGACAATGACTCGTTTTAGTAAGAAGGAGAAAAAGTATATTCAAGTTAAATCGCCAAAGGCTGTTGGCGTCTATAATAACTACATGGGTGGAGTCGATTTACTCGATTCGTTACTTGGTCTTTATAGGATTCAACTACGTACGAAGAAATGGTATAAAAAAATTTGTTTCCATATGGTTGATATGTGCATTGTAAATTCCTTGATTTTATGGCGTAAAAAGTCAGGAGAATACATGCCGCTATTTGATTTCAAGCTTGCCATTGCTGAGCATTTTTGCAAGGCTGAGAAGGCCAACGACCACACCATCTAACCCTTCAACACCAACGACAAGCAAATACTGTACTCCCAGCAGCCGCAAAAAAAGGAAGATGAAAGACTTTCCATTGAATTCCGTTAGAACTGACGGTATTGGTCATTTTCCCAAATGGATGAAAACGAGACAACTTTGTCAAAATAATTGCTCCTTCCGTTCCTATACTTATTGTGAGAAATGTGAAGTATTTTTGCGCTACAACGATAAGAGAAACTGTTTTACAAGTTTTCACACTGATGCATAGAAAGCCATATATGGAAATTAGAAAATACCATTGAATGCATACAAGCCATATATGGCTAATTTTTTTTTTTTAGTAAAATATCCAATTATAAACATTTTTTCTTTCTAAAATATATAAATACATCTTAAATAAACACTTATTTGTGGTCTAAAAATTTTTTACATTAAAAAGTCGATGCTAACCCTTTTTTATAGTCAGCTCATATAAGGAAAATCTGCTAAAGAGTTTTTATGATATTTCGATATATAGGCTCAAGTTTATATTTAGAAGGTTAAATTGGGTTTCAAAATTGTACGAAACTTTCTTATTTTGGATTTTTTTTTTAATAATTTTAGATACAAAATTCCAATACCTTGTTAGATTGGCCCTCTGTAAATATTCACATGCTAATTTTTTGGCTCCTTTGCACACATTCCAAATTTTATTTAAATCTAAGTGACCTTAGTAATTAAAGTCCTTCCTATAATGTAAACTCTCCCTAATAAGAATTTGAATATAAAAGGTGATATTTTTGCTATTTGGTAGTGTAAGTTTTTTCATTGTAAAAAAAGATTCGTGACTTGTGGCAATGCCAAAAATGCTCAGCATGAATAAACTAACAAATAATAAACAGATCCATTTTTCTATTGAAAAATTGTCTATAGCGACGAAGCTCATTTTTAACTCAATGAGTACGTCAACAAACAGAATTGCCGAATTTGTGTGAAGAGCAGACAGAGCCAGTTTAAAAGTTGATAATGCACCCTGAAAAATGCACTGTTTGGTTCGCTTTGTAAGCCGGCGGCATCATTGGATCGTACTTCTTCAAGAACGATGAAAATCACAATGATGCAGTCAATGGAGCAAGGTAGCGTGCGATGATTACAGACTTTTTTTGCCCAAATCGAATGAATTAAACATGGTTGGCATGTGGTTTCAACAAAACGGTGCCACATTTCAGCCCTAAAAGACAATATTATAGCTGCTATTGATAAGATACCGACCAAAATGCTGGAAAAAGTAAGGCTAAATTGAAGCTAACGAATGGACCACCTACGGCGTAGGCGCAGGCAATATTTAAATAAATTAATTTTTAAAAAGTAAATGGCAGGTGTTTATTTATCGCTCCAAATAAATTTTTCATTCACTTTTGCAAATCTTCTGTGTTTTTTTTTAATTTTCTTATTATAGAGGAAACAAAATTTACAGACCATTACAGTTTTCTTTTCGGCTCAGTCCCAAATTTAAGAGATAAAAAAATAATGTTGTTGTATAAGAGAATATCTATATCGTTCCAATTCGGAAAGAAACTTACTTTTGCTGTTTAGCAAAATGTTTGACATATAAATTTTCAAGACCCCCCAAAAAAAACTTAAAATGCACGTTCGCCATTTTTGGCTTATCTCGAAAACTGTCCAGCCGGTATTTACATGATGTATCGAACCTTACAAACAGCATATCGTCTGGAGACCCGATACACTCCTATGTTGGAGAAATCAGAATTTAAATATTTAAACGTTTAAATGTTTTTTAACAAAAATATGTTATGTTGTATAGGATATAATGATTTTGTGCTGATGGCTATTCTTACCAGATATTTTTGACCCAGGCCCACTTTTTATTACACCTGTTATATATTCTTTAGCTTCCCGAAATAAAGCCTAAATCTTATTGCGGTGTAGGGTTAGGGTATTATATAGTGGACATGTCTTTAAAACTGAGAAATACAAATAACTGAATACGAAAAATCAGTTCAAACAATAGAGCAATTAGTTCAACTGAACAATATTACTTTTAACAGAGTTTTGTACTAACTTTGTTTTGTGAGTGTATGGTTACTTTGGACTAAATATTAATAATCTCACGATTTTTAAAATATTCTTGTTCAAGGCAGATTCTGATAAATTTTTCGATCAAATACGATACAGATACTTTATTCTTATAGCGTTATGATGTTGTCTTTTTTAATACGTTTTCAAAAGTTTTTATTTTTATTTTAAAAACTAGGAATATGGTAATTAAAATTTAAGTATATTTTATTTTTAAGATATGGGCATATTTCAAAAAAAAAAAAAATTAAAAAAATAAGAAAAAATTTCTAACAAAAAAAAAATGGCGTCTTTATAGATTAATAGCAGAAATACATAAATATATAATTTCTAAAATCGTTGGTACATTTGATTTTGTTAAAAAAAAATCCATTTAAAAATGTTCTTATCAAAAATTTTGACTTTTAATAGGAAAAATGCAGATTATTTAATAAACATACGATTTTGAAAGTTTTAAAGTTTTTGCAATCACTGAATGATAGTTAATATGATATTAAAATATGGCAAGTCTGGCTTTTTTGTAATAAAAAATATTTATAAAAATTATTATTTTTAGTTTCACTAATTTGTAATATTTTCAACACATGACACTTTAAACAAAATTTTATTAATAACTTATTTATTTTTTGTTAGGTTTGATTTTTTTTTATAAAAAGTTTTTATTTATTTATTTATTTATTTATTTTATTTTTCAAAGAGTAGCGAAATATTGAAAAATAAATTAGTTATTAACAAAAGAAAAAGGGTTAAATAAAAGATAAAATTTACAAAGTTTTATTTTAATTTAATATCGTTTTAATTCAAATCAGTTAAATTTTATAAATATTGTTTTCAAATATTGTTATTTTCTCTTTAAATTCTTTTAATTCACTTTTATTTGCTATTAATTTCTTTTACTTTTATTCACCAAAAAGAATGATTTGTTTTCGTCGTTATTTTTTTTTTTTTAATTTTCGTTAAACACTTTGTGAACAAAAAAAATAAATTTCGTTAAAGTTTATTTTGTATTTTATTTAAATGCTCGCACTTTCGTTGCTCTCGTACATCTAACCGGCCTTTACGATATTATTTCAACAAACAACCCGAAAATCGTTTGGTCTTGTTGGTTGTTTGGCTGATTGGTAGTAGTTGGCTGGCTCATTTAAATTTTTGTTCGTGAATTGGAATGACTTCATACTTATTAGAGATTCAATTTTTTTAGTACCTTTACATTATTGTGCACTGTTGTTGGTATACATTTTGTGGCAATATTCATTAAAAATTATTTTAAAAAAAAATAAATATTGTATAGTATTCAGCACCCAGAATATTGAGATATTGTTTATAATGAAAATTGTTGTGTATCTGTTGCGTACGAATCTCAAATCAGTAGTGAATCTAAACATTTGCATATTGTACGTGGATTTTTGTTTTCTTCTATAACATCTAGCCCTCGGTTATGCGTGCTTTGTTGCTTAATCAGCAGTAATGTAAATTGTATTATTTTAATCGTATAACTTATCTAAAAGAAGGCTCAATTTATAGCTATCCAGAATTATCTTCATCAAAATTTAGTCATGCTTAAGATTGAGGACTAACTTCGCTACCTTAAGCAAGATTACAATTTGTATTCCAATAAATGTGGATAGTGTTTAATTGAGTCTACTTATAGATAAGTTAGCCGACCTTAAAAATTAAGCTTTAATGATTAAATCTCAATAATAATGCAAAAAGCGTTAAACACCGTTTATTGAGGGTGTACTGTGCTAAAAAGAATTTTACTTTTTAGATTTTTTTTGTTGGTCTATTTTTAACGCACAGCTACTTCGTTTTTATTCTTCTATTGCCTCTTGTTCTTCTTCTCCTTTATAGCTTTTGAGATCACAATCATCAATATACATGTTGAGAGAAGATTGTAGATGAACACAAAATAGAAATGTACATAAACAAATGAGGCAGTTGTTCTAAAAAAAATATTATGCAAAAATCTTTTTGTTTTTACTTTAACGATCGCTAAAAAAAACTATTAAAATTTGCATTTTCATAAGTATGCACAAGTGCGTAGAGAGAAAGAGAAGAAGGAATTTTGACCTAAGAAAAATCTCTTTAACTTAGAAATAATACGGATTTTGTTAAATTTTGGCACAAACGAATGTTTTTACACTACCGAAAATATATTGATGCCTTTTTGGCAATATTGTAGGGTATGAATGTAGAGATTCTCCACAGCAAAAGGATGTCATAAATATCCTTTCAAAAATTATACCATTTGTAAATTCTAAAGAGTATCGAAAAAATAAAAATTATTATTTATTATTTCCTTCCAATATTTCATCTCCACATTGGGTGACTTCTTCAGGAAAATTATATAATTATATAAGTTTTAATTGTTGAAAAAATTATATAATTTCCCTGAAGAAGTCACCCAATGTGGAGACGAAATATTGGAAGGAAATAATAAATAATCATTATTATTTTTTTTTTTTTTTGTAAAAAGATCTTGAACTCGATTTGAAGGAATAATATAATATAATATTGAAGATCGAATAAAGGAAGATAAATATAGAGTATCGAAAAATTTATAATTTACATATTATAAGTCTGATTTTGGGATCACCTACATAATATGTAGGTCATCCCAAAATCTGACTAGAAATCTGATGAGCAATCTTGAATTTGATTGGTTTTTGGTGTTTGTGTTAAGTTTTGGGTTTTGGTGTGTTCTGAAATATATGTCCAATATTTTTGTAGAACATTTCATCTCCGCCCTTCCGCTTTCTCGGGGTGTTTTTTACACTTACTGTTACTGTTAGAATAAAGCCTAAAAATGCCATTACGAGGGGGAGTTAGAGGGTTAATATGTTCTACAAAAATATTTGCCATACCATTATATACAAAGTTGGTAACATATCCTATACCTCAGATGTAAATAAAACATAGTTTTATATACCGATATGCTGCAAGAACAGGCCAGAGCTGGGAAACTGACCGCCTCTAAAATGAAATGCCGATGTGATCTATCAAAACACGTATATTTTTTTGGTCTCCTTAACAAGAATCAATCGTCGGATCCCCGTATTTCTTTTTTTTTTTTGTGTTAAACTGTGTAATTACCATACAACTGTCTTAGGGCCGTCATTCTTTATGAAAAGTATGAAATCCTCACTTCGGAAATCTTAACTTCATTAATATGATAAGTATTATGAAATGTTTCAAAAATACAAAAATCTATGAAAATGTCATAGATATGATAAAGATTTTTCTTTGTATTCCCATTTGTTCTGCCTTTAAAATTGTTTGGTATCTACTTAAATTTTAAACTTTGCAACATTTTACACATTTTGCCCCAAAATGACATACTTCGAAATGACATACTTTTGTTAAAGCAATAAATTTGCATAATTTTGAAATAGATTCTTTAAAAGATTATAATAATACTTGCCATTACATTTTTGAAGCCACTTTACCCATAAGACCCTATTTTAAAAATAAATTAACTTATTCTCCAAAAAAAAAATAATATTAAATGAAAAAAATTAGTAATTACTTGGAACACGTTTCGCTGGGCATTTTTTTTTAAGAGAAGCTCAAGAGATTCTTCCTACTTATTAATGTGGTTCTTTGTTTGGAAGGAAGATAGAGGAGATATGAAAGGTGGTGAGAGATAAAGAGCTTCAGATATGGAGGGGTTAAATGTTATGGGAACACCGATGGAGGACGTTGCGATATTTATGAGGGATAGAAAAACTGATACATATTTTTTTTTCTGAATTGATGTTGCTGTCACTGGGGATCGAATCTGCAACCTTCTGTGAAACAGTCCAATGTGCTTACAATAACCCCACAGCACTAAATTTCGCAACGCTAATAAAAAAATGCTTCAATGAGAAATTTTTGTAATTTTATTTTACTTTAACGCCCTCTAGTGAAATTATAACTAAATATTACTAAGGAATAGTAAACAATAACAGTTGGAATAGCAACCCTGTCAATTTGTGCTTCGAAAATGGTTGCCAAGGATAATTCTATAAATGAATGGAAAAAGCTCATTTGTGAAAAGGAATTTCGCATAGTTATTTTCCTTAGAATGTTTGATATATAAGCCTATTCAAACCAAGAGTTGTTTGTGGGTTGGATGGTTCATAAGGAGGCTGACGATGACCTGATCGCTCAGGTCGAAAATGTGCACTCCCTCTAGCGTCGATCCTCACAATTTTTTCCATTTAATAAATTAGTGTTTACTATTCCTCAGAAAGATTTAATTATGATTTTTGAGACTAATAAATTATAAAAATTTATAATTAAAACATAGAGATCGAATAATATATACAAAATGTACATATACTAAAAATTCGATTGGTCAAATATTTATTTCTTTCGGCATACTAATATTTAACACATGATTTGTTTTTCCCATTTTTTTATTAACTAATTTTTATATATTTAAATCATTTAAAAAAAAGTTTGGTTTTCATCGACTATGACCCAATTTACACAGTGACTTTGTTGCATTAAATTATTGCGTGCAGTTCTCGTTTGCTGGCGAACGGGGAAGAGAAGCAAGCGGGGTAACCAAAAAGGCACGGTTTTCATTTTTCGTGCATGTTTTTGTTATTTCTCTTTCGCACTCATATGTATTTTTCTTTTGTTGCTTCAATCACATTCAGTTTTCGTGCAACAAATGTCACCATATAAATATACATAACTTTGGAAGCAACTTTGAAAAGGGAATTAAGAAAATTGCACGCAATCAATTGCATCGTATAAAGTGACTCTATAATTTGTCTTTTTTTTTTTTTTTTTGATTATTTTAGATTGAATTAAGGAACATTATTTTCGCCAGCTTTCCCAACAAAAATTCACCAGCTTTCCCAACAAAAATTCACTACTACGTCCCTACTTAATCATGAACAGATAGTAAAGACAAAAACCCATAAAATCTACTAAGTATAAAAAAAATCTGAATTGTGTATATGAAAAAATAAAAATAAAGAAATATTACACATCATTTTTCTAGACACATTTTATGGAATAGACACGACTGTTGCAAAGTGTGATCAAACTATTTTTTTTCTTAACATATTTAAAAATCTTCTTTATAATCAATGATCGGTGACGGCTTCTATTTTATATTTATCAAGAAATAATTGTAAATATTTGTTATATTTACTCTTTTTGTTTTCAATCACAACTACTAGACAATATTTTTCAAAATTTTAATACATTTTAGTTTAAGATTTTCTTGTTGTATAAAAATGTGTGCCAAAATTGTGTAATTTTCTGTTTTCTTTAATTTCTTTTGATTTATTCAGAATTACATGTTTTTTGCGATATTTTTCTTTAATTGTTTTCATGTATTTCAATTTGTCTGAATATTTTTGAGCGCATTTATGGCGTACCAGTTTATGTAATTTAAATTTAATTTATGGTTTTTGAACATATTTGTTTTTTTTTAAATAATTTTTTAGAAATTTTTGCACAGTATGAATTCATTTTTTTTTTTTCTCTTTTTTGGAAAAAATACATTCATATTAAATATTCCCACACTATTTTAAATTTAACTATGACTACAATGTTTTGTTATTTATTATTTTAAATTGTATTGTTTCAATTGGTGAGCTAATTGAAAAATACAATTGAAACTGAGGGAATTGTTAAAAATTTTGCAATTCAAAACAAAATAAAATAACAATTGAAGTACAAAATGCCGGAAAATCAGCATTTCTTTTAGAGCAATGAAGCTCTTTTATCACCATCGATTTTACCAGCATAGATTTGAGAAAATTTTGACACTCTTTGAAGACTTTTAAAAAAATTTGGATCCCTACCAACAAATTTTGTAGCGAATTTATAATTCACTTAATTTCTTACCTTGGAGTCAAAATCGATTTAAATAATGCGGACATTTTTGAGATTTTATTTATTTTTTTTTTAATTATTTTTGTGTAAATAATATAATCCTTCAAAATAAATCATTTTCGACTCCATACAAAAAAGTTTTAAGTAAATAGTTTTGTAGCAAAACTTTTAAAGTTGTGTTTTTACCGACTTTTCAGCAAATTTGACTGTAATAAGGGCCATTGATTATCATCGCTCCATGTTAAGACCCAGTGTACATATAAATGTCCCCCAAAAATGAACTCTTGCTCTTGATCACCCGCTATATGTGGTAAATATAAAAATATTTTGTAGAAATTGATTAATTGAAATCGGTCTATATTTATATCCAGTCTGCATACAAATCTTACCCAAAATCGTCTATTGATTTTACCAATATCTAAAATATCTGTTTCATATTTGATAAACAATATGCACACAAAAAATTAAAGTGCCAACCGAGAAGTATATTTTAGTTGCGACAACCAATAAATTCGGTTAGCACAACCAAAATTAAATGTGATTGCTGAATATTATCGGTGTTGTCACCAAAATTCAGTTGTATTAACCGAATTCAGTTGTACCAATCGATTTTAGTAGTAGCAAACGAATTTCAGTTGGTAACTGAAAAAATTTTTTTTCTTTGAATTAATGGTAATGATTTAATGATCTGATTTTGAATTTCATTACCATTACTAATGCACCTACACTTAAAATAGTTTATAAGTTAAAATAACAGAAAATGCCATTTACAAGAAATGATATTTCATTTAAAACCTGGTCTACTTAATTTTCATTTAAATCCAACGCCTTTTGTTATTTATTTTTAAAATGTTGATTAAACAACTGACACATCCGTAAGAAACAAGTGATATAATCAGTTAAAATAAATGTCAAAATTTTACCTACTAATTCCTTAAAAAATAAATGATTTTATCATTTATTTGAAATTGTTTATGTTTTTCTATTTTTTGTTTATTTTTTAATCTACAAAATGTATGTGTGTGTGTTTATGAAGTTCTTGTAATTTGAATTTAAATAATTTTGTATATCGATGGCTTAATATAAAAAGGCCCTAACTCGATTTTTTGTTACTTGACAGGAGAAGGAAAAACTTAATAAAATACGTGAAATTTTAGATACAAAAAAGTTTTTTATGCAATTTTTAATAAAAAGAGCAACACATTTTGAATAAAAAAACAAATTGAAATTTTTTGAATTTTTTTTTTTGAAACAAGCAACAGACACAAATAAACCACAAATTTCCGTTTTGTGGGAAAATTTTTATTAAATTTAAAAAAATAAATAAATAAATGAAACTGAAAAAAATCGGTAAATCATTTCGAATAAATGTATAAAAAAGTTAATATAGATGTTTCTTTGAAAAGTAAATTTATGTTCCTTTATATTTAAATGGAACGAAAAACTATTTTATTAAACTACAAACAATAAACTACATAATATTCTGAGTGTATTAATAGAAACTGTTACCATTTTTGACCGTAATTTTATGTGAATATTTATTTATGCGGGTTAACATTTGTATATTTTATATTTTTTTATTATTTTATATATAAAGTTTCAAATCGTATAAACTTTTCTGTAAACAAATGATTTTCAATCAATTATATTATTATTTCATTACCATTAGTAATGATATTCTTAATGAAAAAATTTCATTACCATTTATTATCATTTGCATAAGTGTCAACTAATGGTAATGAAATTTCAATGGTAATGAAAAATTCCCAAGTATGATTATAGCTAAGTTTTCAAAAGTTTTATTGGAGTCTTTGTGCCCTAAGTTTACACTGGGCTCGGACAAAATTAGAATTTCTGAGTGATTTTTTTTTTAATGTTAACCCATTTATAGCAAATATTGACACATATTCATTTTAACCCATCAAAATTTCGAAACCAACTTTAGATGACCTTTAAACCATACTACTGTAGGTTAGTTGGTATAGTTGGTATGTCGAACATTTAACGTGTTTTACTCATACAGTAGTTTCATACCATTTAAAGTGGTTATAAATATTATACTTCTAAAATGTCCGGTTTGGGACAGAGTGTATTACGAAAAGTGTCCCGATTAATGGCTTTCTTGTGAATCAATTAAAGTGATAGCATTAAAATTATGGGATCAATACGGGAAATGTAAGCAAAAAATGTTTAAGGCAATCTTTAGTTCCCCAGCAACATCACTGTAATGGGTTTTCATTACTAATTTCTAATTAATAGGGCAAGGAAGTTCATGCATTTATAAATGTGTTTTATGTACATAAAATATGTATCGAAAAATATGCATTTAAAATTATAAAAAATGCATATATTATTAATTGATTAATACAATCTCAATATTTGTTTTTTTTTGTCTAAGAAAGTGGTTTAAAATTCCTGCAGTAAAGGGTTAAAATATTGAATACATTTTTTTATAATATTCATCTTATAAACTTCTTATTGATTTTGACAGTTACTGCATTTGATCTCTTTTTGGCAAAATATTTGTAGAATTTAAAACATTTATTTAAATTTTCTTTTAAAATTATATTCACTAATTACACACTTTATGATATAACATAAAAATTTTGAAGCTAATTTATACATAAAATTAAAACATAAATTGCTAAACAAATGAGGTCATAAACAAATTTTTTTACAAACAAAACTACCACAAAAAAAAAATTGTCTAAATATATTCACAACTACTTTATTCAATTTTTAAATAACTTTTTGTAAAAATTATTTGAATTTAAAATTAAGAATTTTAAAGGCAAAATCACACAATATTTAAAGCACGACATTGAAAATTGTTATTATATTCAGCTAATTCCAGAGTTGCTAATAAATTTGATAATTTGTTATTTAGCACTATGAGAACTGCGTAGACAGAATGAGGCATTTGAAAAAAAAACTCATAAACTTTTAACAAAAATTATTATTATTATTTAATAAGTATTTTAATATTATAAATATGTATGCAATGGAAGTAAACAATTTATAATTTTTTGTTGTTGTTAGTTTTTTATTTCAAAAATTACAATTTAAAATAAACAAAAGGTGTGAAAACCACACATTTGTTTAAGTAACTCGTAGTAAATATGTATTTTTAATTGTTTTTTTTAATATTCTTTATATCTTATTTGACATTTTATTTAATTTAATTAATTTCTTTTTTGTTTTTTTTTATATATATATAAATTCACACCTTTTTGATTCTTTTAAGCTTTCTTTAGCAGAACGCGTTTACGTTGAGATTTGTACCTTACACACGCGTTACTCGGACGAGACTAAACAAAATTATAGCGATCATTGTTCAACATGAATATCAAACTAAACACAATGATCACATCAAGTTTGTTCGTTTGGTTGTTGTTTCAGTTTTGGTGGCTAATGATCTGGTCTCCGAATGGTCTTCCATATGCGATCAATGTGCAAATAAAATAATACAACAATATTTATACATTCAACAAAACTCTGAGTATATAAATAAATATATTCTTTAAGAATTCTATAGACGCCGCTTACTCTCTGTTTGTTTTCTTGGTTTATTCTCAATTGTGCGTTTTTGGTACTCGGCTTAAACCTATGTCTGTTTACATTATCTGAGTAAAGTTTTCTTTCTCATATCTCTTGTCATGTTATATTGATCATGTATTAGCTTTACAATTATAGTTGCCAGATTTGCCGATTTATCGTAATTTTGCAGATGTTTTGAAAAAACTTTGCAAGATGACGATTTGATAGTTTTTGATCCCAACAAAATTCGTCTTTGAAATTAAATGAAAAAACAAAAAAATATTGTATTTTTATAACACTTTTTAAGAGATTTGTATGAAAAAACCTTATTTTGTAATGTACATGTAGTTAATTTAAAAAAAAAAATTATTTAAAAAAAATGGGTTTTGTCATTTGTTTTAAATAACTGACAAATCAGTAAAAACAAATGATTATTTAGTTAAAAATAACTCTTTGAATTTTACCTACCGTTTCGGTAAAAATAAATGATTTTTCATTTAATTGAAATTGTTTTGGTTTTTTGTTTTAGTTTTTTTTATTTGCAAAATTCAGGCTCACACACTCTAAAAACACATGTTTTTCAAATGCCTTATTGTATTTATAAAGTTCTTGTTACACGAATTGAAATAATTTTGTATAGAAACAACCAATTTAAGTAAAAAAAAACAAAATTGTATTTTTTTTTTGAAGCAGACAGCAAATAAAAAATAAATGTCCAATAACTGTAATGGAGACAAAAAACCAAAAATTTCAGTTTTGTGGGTAAATTTTTATTAAATTTTAAACAAATGAAAAAATAAATGAAACTTAAAAAAAATCGGTAAATGACAGTTAATCATTTTGAACAAATGTAAAAAAAAAGTTAAAATAAATCTTTGAAGAATATAAATATATGTTCCTTTATTTTTAACTGAACTGAAAACTTTTCATTTACCTACATAATATTCTGAGTTTATAAATTAAAAAGCGATAATATATCGTCAATAACGTATTTTGAATTAAATAAATTTTTTATTATTATAGTGTGTTTTTTAGAGATGTAGAGTTTTATTTAATTAAGAAAAAATTAATTTTTTCCAATTAAAAGTATATTTAATGACAATTGATTATTTAAATCAATTCTCTTGTATAAACAAATTTAAAATTTGTATGGATTTAAAATCGACTGTAGTATAAATTATAAAAAATGAAATAAATGAAATGTAATTTTCAAAAGAAAGTTTTTTAAAATTTTCCAATTGATATCACCAATTCTGCTGGTAAATAGAAGATATGGATTAAAATAGATGTCCAACTTGTGTAAAGCCCTTAAAAACAGGTAAAACTGAACTCCCGATTTTTGGCGATTTTTTTTAAAATGATTGATTATTTTAGCAAAAAATGTAAAATTGATGATCTTTCATTAAACTTCGTAACTTCGGACACATGAATTAAATATAACGCAAACATTTTAAACATTAATTGATTTTTTAGCTTCAACTTGTTTAACGTAGATTTACTTTAAATACTTAACGTTGATAGGTAAAAGCTAAAAATATAAATCTGCGAATTTGGAGAAAACTGCGATGTACAAAATTCAGAATACTTTGACAAAAATCATCAAAATTTTATTTAAAATATTTTTCCAACGTCAGATAATTTTCCTCGTTTCTTGAAACGATCTTGATGAAACTTGACCTAACTGTTCAACAAAGTTTTTAAAGAAAAATATCGAAATTAATCCTTATTGGAGCCGATACCACACTAAAAGTCTTTTATTTATAGTTATTTTTAATGAAAACATCGAAATTAACCTTTTTATGCACTTAGCGTCCCTAAAGTGCATAAAAGGGTTAATTTCGATATTTTCTTTGAGAAAATATATAACAAATATATTTTTTTAAAAATAATTTTAATCCCAAATGCATATTAGGCTTAATTTAAATGTTTTATTTATTTATAAATATAAGATTTTTAGGTTAATTGGGTAGATATTTTTTTATCAATCACTGTATTGCAACTTTTTTAAAATTTTGGGTCATTTCGGGCCCTGTTCATATAAGGGTTAATTTCGATTTTTTCTTCGGTGAATAGCTAAATCATAAGCCATAAAATCTAATAAAATATTTTAAAATATAAAAAAAATGTTCTCTACTCTTTTTGATTCAAATAATGTAAACAACTTTTGAAGTGAAATTATGGAGGTGAAAAAAGTTTTTGAGGTGAAAACTTTTTTGGATGTGAAAACAAATTTTTTGGTGGAAAAAAAAATTTTGAAATGAAAAAATTTTTTGAGGTGAAAAATATTTTGTGGTGCAATAAATTTTAGTGCTGAAAAAAATTTTCGAGGTGAAAAATATTTGAGGAGAATACAAAATATTATTCACTTCTAAGCGACTGGTGAAAAACTATGAGAAAATATATTATGTACCAGTCGCTACTATGAAATTGTGTTAAAATACACCAATTTGTATTGAAAATTTAGAGTAACCTTCACATTTTCACTCATTACTTTTTAACTGCTTTTAACCAAACAGCTCAGGAGGATGTGCATTAATCAAGGTAAAAATGAGCACCCCGCTTGCGTCTTCGCGTCGAGATTGCTATTTCAACACAGACATATAGACAGACATGAATTAAGAATTTCTAACGTTTAAAAACACTATCGATTAATGTAGTTTTAAAAAAACTTTACCGATTATTTTATTGGCTCGTTATATATTTTGTTTGTTAAAAAATCGAATAAGAAAAAGTCGCTCAGAATTTTCTTATAAAAAAGTTCATTCAAAATCATCTATTTTTGGGCCATCAGTAAATTTTAGCTACAATTTCTTAATTGTACCTTCTTTTTGTCTTTTAATTTCTGCAACCTGTTGTCAGAATTTAAATTTACCTCAAACATAAAAATCTATACATTAATGTCGGCCTTATTAAGTTTTTCAGTGTTTTTCATCAGGTTTTCTCCCTTCTTGAATTATAAATAATATTCTTTTTATTTAATCTTAAACGTCATATGGATTCAAATTAAAAATGAAAATTACCATATAGCAAGCTTGTTCGCTTTGATGTCTAAATTGTTGTAGGTATTTTTCTGATTTCAAAATTTATTTACCATGAAAATATTTTGAAAATATAATTAAAAATTTTTTTTTTTTTATTTAATAAAATGAAAATAAAACATTTGTAATAAAAAAATCACATTGGAATCAAACCATAACACCTCTGATCAGGGCAATTAATTTAAATAATTTGGTAGTTTCATCACAACTTTTTTTTATTGGAAAGCTGTAGCATAGATTACATAGAAGAAACAGAACAAGAACGTGTCGTATTTTTCCATACAAATTGACAATTAAAACACGTCGAGAGTTGCAGTTGTGAAAAAGAATTAATTTGATTTTAACGTTTTTTCTTAATCTCTCATTTGTTGTTGCATCATTTTAAAAATTGTTATAAACATAATATACAGGTTGGTTGAAAAGTTCCTGCGCTCGAAATGAAAGAATACTGTTTTTGTTACGAAATATGTTTTTTTATTCAATATAATCTCCTAGAAGCTCAATACACTTGTTCCAATGATCTTCCAATAATTTTATCCCATCCTTATAATAGTTTTCCGGAAGCTCTGCAAAATAAAAGTCTACGGCTGCTATGGCCTATTCATGCGACGAAAAATGCTTTCAACGAAGGAATCGTTTGAGATTTCTGAAGAATCTGGTGAATACGGTGGATGTTCTTTGAATTTAGCCATAGTCATTGATGGAAAATGATTTTTTTCTTCTTTAAACCAGGTTTTTTCTCACGAATTTTTTCATCCAGCTGATCCAAAAGGCTGCAATTATATTCAGAGTTGATTGTTTTACCTTTCTGAAGATAATCAATTAACAAAATTCCTTTTGCATCCCAAAAAACTGATGCCATAACCTTCTTTGCTGATCGTTGTGACTTCACCTGCTTTGGAGCTGAACAACCAGCTTCAGTCCACTGTAACCGTTCTTGTTTCAATTTAGGATCATGGTGGTAGATCCAAGTCTCATCCATAGTTATAAGACGACGCCAGAAGTCGGTTTTATTCGGCTTAAAACGCTCTAAATTACGTTGAGAAATTTGTTTTTGATCCAGTTTTTGTTGAATTGTTAATGTGTGTGGCACTAACTTTCCAAACAGTTTTTTCATTTTGTAAAATATGGAGTATTCGTTCGTCTGAGATCCCTATGGCGTTAGCAATTTCACGCTTAGTCAAACTTGGATCTTCACTAACCATATTATGTACCTGCTCAATGATTTCTGCTGTGGTTGCAGTTTTTGGTCGTCCTTCGCGTGGATCGGCTTGTACGACAACGTTTAAATTCACCAGCACAAAATTCAACGGTGCGTTTTGAAGGTGAGGACTCCTTTTACACTTCTAACAATAGTTCATAAATTTCCTTTGCTTTTTAACCCTTCAAAACAAAGAATCTAATGACTGCACGATATTAATTTTTTTCCATATTAAAAAAAATCAATGACACGTCAACTTGAAATGGCTTGTAAACAAAGAAAGAATTGACAGAATGACTTGCAACTTTGCATGTGGTCTCAGGACAGTTATACCAACTTGAGAAAAAAAAGTTTGGAGCTAGCAGTGCCATCTCTTGGTGAGCGCAGGAACTTTTCAACCAACCTGTATATGACGAGTAAAGATAACAAATTTACCAGCAAATGTACAACGTAATATAAACAAACTTATTATGTTTGGTTCCTAAATTTGTATTAAAATAATTAAGATCAATAATTTCATCGGTGGACCTAAATCTCTTTACACCCAGGCATTTCTTTAGGTTTGGAAATAGGAAATAGTCACTGGGGGCTAAATCCGGCGAATATGGCGGATG
This sequence comes from Eustalomyia histrio, assembly GCA_949748255.1. Classification (NCBI taxonomy): domain Eukaryota; kingdom Metazoa; phylum Arthropoda; class Insecta; order Diptera; family Anthomyiidae; genus Eustalomyia; species Eustalomyia histrio. The sequence continues at coordinate 26,594,775 of OX456524.1, read as the reverse complement.
AGGTACCAATTTGTAGCCCAATTCATGGAATTTTGCCATTGAGATTACACACGTGTGCACCGGTGCATTATCTTGATAAAAAATAACTTTTTTTCTTGGCCATATGGGGTCGTTTTTTTTTAATCCTCGTTAAATCGGTCCAATAAGTTGGCATAATATTCGCCGTTTATTGTTTTCCCTTTTGAAAGTAATCGATGTGGATTATTTCGCGTGCATCCGAAAAAACTGTTGCCATCACCTTATTGACCGACAAACTTACCTTGGCCTTCTTCGGAGCCGGTTCACCCGGAAAAACCCATTGTTTAGATTGCTGATTGGTCTCCGGAGTGTTGTAATAGATCCACGTTTCATCCACAGTTACAAAACGCCTCAAAAACAACTCCAAACAATCCTTGGAAGTTGTCACACGATTACGTTTATGGTCAACTGAGAGCAAACGTGGCACCCATCTTGCAGACAGCTTTCTCCAATCCAACTGATCATTTAAAATCGAAACCATACTTCCATATGAAATGCCTATAGCATCAACAATCTCAACGTGGATTTTTTCGACATTTTCGGGTGTATTGACCTCAATTGGCTGTCCAGAACGTTCAGCGTCATTTGTAGTTGTGCGACCAAAATGAAAGTCAGTAAACAACTTTTTTACCATTGAAATCGATAGTGCAAAGTACCCTAGTATTTATCAAGCTTTTCCTTGGGTTTAGTGTTATATGAGCACTCGAAATTCACTTTTTTCCATTTTTAAAAAAATGCACGAGGTTGTATGTTTTGAACAGCAGTTAAACGCAAAGTAAATGACGAGGAAAGTTCGAAAAGTCACGGGCTTATTGAGCCGCCCTCGTACATAATTTAAATTCAATTGGGATAACCTGCCTGTAGCGATTTGCTTGAATAAAAGATCGATTATGTGTTCCTAACATGACGAAAGCTTAATGTTAGATATTGAAATAAAATTATTTTAAAGTAGACTTAATGAAATATTAATAAAAATATCTCCAAATAAATAAACATTCATAAAGTTTTCTCCATTAATTTTTGATCACTCTCTAAAATATTAGTATTTTCTGTAAGATCACTTGTTGAAATGATCCATCCATAGTGAAATTGTAATTTTAGTATATTCCTATACCAAATCTCAATAGATCGTGATAGTTGTGAAAAAATATATTCAATTGCTCTTCAATCTACAACGAATTAAAAACCATGAAATAGAATACAACGATAAAAACAAACCACCCAAAATGATAAAAAAAAAAATATTGAAATATAAAACAAAAAACAAAAAACCGGCAAAAAAAAAACAATTTATAAGTACTCTCACACGATCATGATTTTGTACTCAATTTAAATACACATGCAGTTGAGCCGATGAAGCTGATTATGCTTTTGATGATGATCATGATGTTTCAATATTGGCTTTAAAGTTATTGTTGACTTACAATAGATACAATGAAGCCGACAATATTTAATAGCAACAATATTGGATTTATAAATATACACACAACAAAATAAATATTCCCGTGACTAAAGATAGTTGGATGTTCATTAGGCTGACACTGATTTGGGAGCAACTTACAACGGCCTATACATGACACTCAAAGTTGAAATTTTCAGTCACATCGGGAAAACATTGTTTGCATAAATATTTTAATATATAAATATATTATAATTTTTAATTTTCAAAAACTTTCTATTAAATTTTTCAATAATTAAAAATACAATTTTAATTGAAATTTATACTGAAATATTTTCATAAATTCAATTTGTTTATTTGATTAAATTTTTAATTAAAGTTTTTAATTAATGTAACATTATTGTAATTCAAAAAAAATCAATTAAATGCAAATCATTTTTTTATCAATATTCAAAATTCTTTAATAGTTTACCATTTTAATTAAATTTTTAATCAAATCAACAATTTTTTAATTAGTACTCGATTAATTCTATTTTTGTAGACATTCATAATAAACTGTACACTAGACCGTACCACCTTATAGGCAAAAAAAAAAGTTCACCGTACACCCTCAAATATAAAGTATTTTAACAAGAAAATTTCGAAAATGTTTTTTTTTTTTTTTTTGCCCGAACGTAGGGGTCGCCATTTTATATTTTTCGTTATATCTTCGCCAGTTACCGTTGGATCTTAAAGTGTTGTATATCAATGTTTCTTGTCTCGCGGAGACCGATGTTTTCCTCGAAGGAGCCATTGACCTCAAGTAACCTGTTCTAGTATTAACCCACCAGATCTCAGTTGCTACCACCTTAATGTACTACCCTAATATTTTAAAATGAAAGCTCGCAAAAAAGCAATAAACTTTTGCTAGAAAATTATTCCAATAATTTCAGCGGAACTATTATTTTATTTTTTTTTTAATTTTTTTTGCCGAATGTAGGGCATTTTTAATTTTTTTTTGTCATATCTTCTGTATTTACAGTCGGGTCTTAAAGGGTTAAAGGGTTTGTCGCAATGATACCAATTTGTTACATCAAAAATCATTGACCTACTACTATACTACTTAAGGGGTAACACCTTTGTAAAAAGCCTATATATGAAAACTTCCTTTTTTTATTTTCTTTATTTACGGAGATGTGTTAACAAAGATTGGTTTTCACAAGATTTATGAAGGAGTATTAAAAAATATTTGTTTTACACAAAGTTTTACAAAATGATATAATATTTACAATAGAGGTCCACGGCACGCAGCATTACTTAATCAATTTTTGGTGGATTTCTCTGAAATTTATAATGTATATGGAAAACTAAATTATCTATGGATGCGCGAAGGAGTTTTTGATAGGTCAAATACTTTTTGACTTAGAGCTGTTTCTTTACGAGTATAAAAAATAGATATTTTGACTGCTGTTTTGTCAAAAATTAATATACCCAAAAACTCATACGCTTTTCTACAGATAATTTAGTTTTATAAAAAATTTCGAAATTTTCTTGTTAAAATACTTTATATTTAAGGGTGTACGTTGAACTTTTTTTTTTGAGGTACGGTCTACTGTACACTTGACATTTTTACTTTATCAAAGTTTTTTAATTTTTATCCAAAATCATAACAAAATAAAAAACATTTTAAAATAACTGCCACCATAATCAGTTTGTACACAAAAATTTAAATCAAAACCATCAATTAAGTCTGGAAGCAAACAACAACAAAAAAACATGTAGCAATCCAACAAGAAAAATAATAATGAAAATCTTTCAACGCTTTCGATAAAAAAAAAACGAGTAAAGATAGAGAGTTTAAATGTTTGTTGTAGTTTTTGGGTGTTCTTTTAAAGGGGACATAACTCAATTGGGGGAGGAAGTCGAAAAAAAAACAATGTTGGTGTGCGAAAGTCATGGCATACTTTTAGTGTGGCTTTAAATGCCAACAGCATATAATTTTCCTCCACGAATCTCAAAAAAAAAAAAGATGCGCAACCAATTTATAATTTCATTAAATAATTTGAAATTCATTGAAAAGTTTTTTTGGTGTATCATTTACAATTGCTGAAGAAATATATTTATTTAGTCAATTAAATCGTAAAATTTTTGTATACATGATATGTTAGTTTTGACCCCAGCTTAAAATCCCTAATTGGTGAGAGTTTGGGTAGGTGAAAAATTATGGAATTCTTATTTCTTGATTCTCCATACAAAACCCAATTACATCGGTGATTATCTTCCTTACCAGCTCAAGTTATTCGATTGTGTTAAAGGATTTTTTCATTTGCGATAAAAGAAAATCAGTTGAGGCTGTAGTTATCTGACAGAATTTCGGCAGCTTTAACAAAGATTCGGTTTGCAAAAATTTGATTGGCCAACAATTTCGGTAATTATCACAAATCTGTTTTGTGGGTGCTGTCATGATCTAATTAAAATGACAAACTCTGTGGAAACTAGTGTTTTTTTATTTTGTTACTTCATAGCGGCCTCTAGCGAAGAAAGTTGGAGCTAATATTTACAACTTTAACATAATGTAATGGCAACTCTTCATAAAAAAATGGAAATTTAAAAAATTATTTACCATACAAATTTAGATTTTTTTTAAATAAAACACTTGTTTTTAATTTTGATTAGTTTTTAATATTGTTTTATAACAACCCTGGTTTTATAACACTGTCCAACAAATTAAGACTTTTTGAATGGAACAGAATAGCGAACCCATAATTCTGAAAGGGTATGTTGAGTAGATCATTTTTGTAGAACAAACTTATGGTCCAGCACGTCTGAGTTTTTTTTTACTGTGGGTCAAAGTTTTAATTTTTTGGTCGAAGGGAAATGAAAAAAATGCTGTAAGTTAATGTCTGAGAGAATTCTTATGGTCAGAGTTGTATTGTGGAATTGTATGAGGATTATTTTTGTGGAAGATCTTAACCCTCTAACTGGTCTCTTTATGGGTCAATTTGACCCTATTTTCGAGAAAATCAAAAAATATCCTTTAAAAAAGGACATTTAAGGATTAAAATATTCTACGAAAATGTTTGCCGGAAAATTTCAGTGGGGATCACTAAAGACACCAATGATGTAAATGAAGCTCTTTACGCTTAATTAGTAAAATTATACACCAACATATACAAAACAGGTAAAAACGGCTTCAAGTTTGGCCGGGCCAAACACTGAGTTCTCGCGTCTAGTCAGCTGTGACTTACAAATCGGGTGTGATATTTATTAAAATTAATAATAAAAAATAAAAGAATAAATTCAAGCATAATTGAGCTACTAAGCAGTACATATCGGGTGTGATTTTTACTAAAATTAATATAAAAAAGAAAAATTAAAGCTTGAATAAGCATAGCGGATTTTGTTTGCAAATTAAGAGATTGGTTTTGTTTTATTTGTGGACATTTTACGCACCATCAAAGCAGAACAAAGATATTTCCTACAATTGAAGAACCATATTTTCTTTTCTTTGGAATACGATTTTTATCTGAAGCTTGGATACCAAAAACCGTATGTACTACTTGCGAAAGTGGTCTTTTGACCTGGTACAAAGGCGGTACTAAGGCGCTGCCATTTTCTGCGCCTATGGATTGAACCTGAAGATCACAAATCAGATACATGCTATTTCTGCGTAAATTACAAATTTGGTAGAAGCCAAAGGCACTACGCGATAATGACATACGAAGCAACAAATAATGTCATTTTACCAGAAGTGCGCTGTGAAGGTGTTCCGGTGCCTCAACCGCCTACACATACATTTTCGGCCAATATGACAGTCGTCAATACAGAAATAACAGCGGCGGTTAAAAACATATCAGATATAAGTTACTTGCCTCTTGATGGTTTAAACATATGTACTAATTTGATAGTCCAAGCTTATTTTGAAGATCTTGTAAGAGATTTAGGACTAACAAAAGAGAAAGCTGAAATGTTCCAGATTGAAAAACAGGAATTTGATAAAAGCCGATGTAAAAGTTACATTTCCAAGAAAAAGACACGCCGCTTGCCGAATACGTATGGGGCTTGTACAGAAACCTTGACCCATCGGAGCATTCACGTTAAGCTAAATACAGGAAAGCATATTAAGTTTAATCTTTAATCCATTGTCATACTACTGCTATTTCCCAATTCCCTTTTACTCAAAAATTTGAAGCAAAAAAATAAATATGTACATACTATGATAAACCACTATTAAAACAAAATTATAATTTTTTTATAGAAGTTGGCGTGTTATTTTGCCAATTAATCGTAAAGAGCTTTATTTACAACAATGGTGTCTTTGGTGATCCCCACTGAAATTTTCCGGCAAACATTTTCGTAGAATATTTTAATCCTTAAATGTCCTTTTTTAAAGGATATTTTTTGATTTTCTCGAAAAAAGGATCAAATTGACTCATAAAGAGACCAGTTAGAGGGTTAAGATTTTCCACAAAAATAATCCTCATACAATTCCACAATACAACTCTGACCATAAGGATTCTCTCAGACATTAACTTACAGCATTTTTTTCATATAGTATAATGCTCCCTTCGACCTAAAAATGAAAACTTTGACCCACTGTCAAAAAATACTCAGACGTGCTGGACCATAAGTTTGTTCTACAAAAATGATCTACTCAACATACCCTTTCAGAATTATAGGGTCGCTATTCTGTTCCAAAAATGCTGTTGGACAGTGTAATTATATAGCAATAATAGTGTTTTTAATATAAAAAACACTTAAAACATACTTAAAATTTACCTTAAATTAAAGTACATAATGAAACTGGTAGACTTTTTCTACCCAAAATGTATCTTTTTTTGGCCAAAATAGAGCTTGACATAAGAAGTTGTAACATTACCTAAAATGTAGATTAGCTCTCTACTCTCAAAAGTTGAGTGTCGCAATATGAAGGTATTGAAGCCACTCTATGAAGGCGCGAGTTGAAACACTATTTTCAGATACATGTTAAAACGTGTTGAGAAGTGAAAGAATATGTGTGGCGGTTAATTTTGAAAAAAGTGATCGAATTCGTGTTAAATATATTTTCGTTAAGTTTTGGGATTTGCTAAACTCGAATCTGTTATCCAATTTAAAAAATTCAAAATGGCGGGTTATATTTTAAAAAGTGCTCGTATTCTTGTCAAATATTTTTTCCGAAAAGTTTTAGGGGTCTGATATAAGATTTTAAAACATTCTGAAAAATTATTAACAAGCCGATAGCTTTTTTAACAATTATTCGCCATATTGGATCCACCATTTTTTTGATATCAGATTCGTATTCTGTGAATCTTATATCAATATTTTAAAATTTAAAAAGGCACATCCAATATCATGAGTATTTTTTCTTAACATGATCGAAATTGTATAAAATATTTTTTTAGGAAAGATTTGGGGGGACCCCCTGAATACGAGTCTGTTATCAAATTTTAATAAAGTCTTATTAATAAATCATATATAATGTAAAAACTTTTAAAATAATTATTTGCCGTTATTAATTTTTAAAATCTGATATCAGATTCGTATTCTGCGACCTCCAAAGACTTCCAAAAAAATATTTAACACTTCACTTTTTAAAAAACATGCACCATATTGAATCCGCCATTATGAATTTTAATATTTTAATATCAGATTCGTACTGATATCAGATTCGTATTAAGTGACCCCTAAAAATTTCTGAAAAAATATTTCACACGAATTCAAACCCTTTATAAAAAAAAACCATCCGCCAAATGGTTCCGACGCTTTGTATTTTATAAATTTAACAAAATTAGAAATATCTCAAAATCGTCCACCATATTGGATCCAATATTTGGAATTTTAAAAACCCAATGGCAGATTCGTGTTCAGCGACTCCAAAAATTCCCGGAAAACAATTTTTAAGCCGATCCTTAACATGTTTAAACATATCTCTCAAAGTAGTATTTCAACTCGCACCTACTAGCTAGATATTAATTGTAGAGCTAAGCTGTTATTTTCGTTTGACAATTATAAAAAAAAGCTACCACAAAAGAAAAAAAAAAGGGAAAAATAAAAAAGTAAAAAAACAAAAGAAAATTTTTAATTTTAAAAGAATTAAATATAATTTAACAAATTATAAGGAAAAATATAACAACTTTTTGAAGTTCAAGGGTATTTAGAAAAACATAGAAGAACCTTCTTCATTGAAATGTTTTGAAATATGAATTAACACAAATACATACCAAAGATTATCAATCTTCCCATATCCAATCAGCGCCTAATAATTGATAAATTTACAAAATAAAAAACGATGTTAAAAGTTTTTACACCCAAAAAAAATGTAACTAGAATTTAGAAAAATTAAGTTATTTGGAGGAAAAATTGAAACGAAATTAAGAAGCAAATTTTACTTAAAATTTGGTCAAAGTTTCTATATTATAGAAAAATTTTACTATTGAGATCAAAATTTTTATTTGAAAAGAGTTAAATTTCATCCTCATTAGTTCATATCGTACATCATCTTAAACAAAATATATTATTTAAGTTCATTAGACATTTTTTTTACTAAAAACTAGGACTTACCTCCCTAAAAATAAGAAAATATTTTTAACATCAAGTTACATAGCACTTCTTTTATGTGAAAATTATCCTTAAATTTAATAAAAAAATTGTCCCTGCTTTTTGCTATACATTTTTGCCTTTAAATTAAATTGAAACTCATGTATTTAAAATATAAATTAAATCTCACTAGCAAAAAAAAAAACAAATAAAAAAATGTACTGCAGATATCCTGAAACATAATAAATTGTGACAAAGTCAGATCATTTTCGTAGTTAATTAATAGTTCTCCTTAAAAAAAATCTAAAAAAAGGATGCCCTAAGTGACACTGTGGGTCCTTTGTCTTCTTAAATTAACAAATTTAAGGAAATTGTTGCAAAAATACAAAATGTCACAGTTACATTTATTGTTATTATTGGAAAATGGAAAAATGTCATTAGCATATCTTATGGCATTTTTAGCTTAAACTTAAATTGACATATACAAATTTTAAGTGAAAAAATAGTTTTAGTGCCTTCCATAAAAGGCGCAACGTCAATAATAGGAAAGCCATTATGCCGCAATGTATAAAATGTGCTTGCGATATTTTGTATTGTAGTCTGCAAACAAAATTATTACATATAAGCGCAAATTCGAAATTTTTTACCTTTTGCTAGCAAAATTTTAGAATATATTTTAAGCTATTTTAAGTTCAATATTTAAGACTTTTAAGATTAGAGATGGGCACGTGAGCCATTTTTGACTCACGCTCACAAACCAAAAATTACAATCATGCATGATCATTTTTTTAACGGATACTTTAATTTGATTCCTTTAATAATATTTTTTCTTTAAAATTAGGAAAAGTAACAAGTTTATTTTTAATTTATTTTCTTTTTTTTTTTAAATAAATATTGAAAATAAGTGAAACGTCTTCCAACATAAAAATCCTATACCTAAGGTTATTATTTCTCAAAAATTAAAAACATTTTACTTGAAAAAAATATAATATTTTATCAAAATTTTTAAAATTTATCTGAACTAAAATGCATAAAAAATTTCCCTAGAAATAGTTCATCAGTTTCTAAAATTAAATAAACAAAATTTATTACTTTTTGTTTGTAATTGCCAAAACTAAAATGTAGAAAACAATTCTTAAAAATTGGAAAGTGGTAGACTTAAAAACTGAATTTAGAAATGACTTGCTAAAATTGTATTAATTTTACTACACGCGAAAAAAATGAAACAAATTAAGTTCACGTACTTTCTCATTTTAAGTTAGACACATTTTTTGAACTAAATGGTAGTAAATTATGTTCTATTTTTTTTTTTAACAAAACTTAGTTTTATTATATTTTAGCGTGTAATTTCCTTAATACTAAGATGTTTTTCTTAAAAATTGATAAATTTTTACTAAATAAACTTTTTTATACCCTCCACCATATATGGTGAGGGTATATATCAGTTTGTCATTCCGTTTGTAACATGTCGAAATATAGGTCTAAGACCCCATAAAGTATATTTATTCGTGATCCTTATGCAATTTTAAGTCGATTTAGCGATGTCCGTATGTCTGTCCGTCTGTCTGTCTGTCTGTCTGTCTGTCTGTCTGTCTGTTGAAATGGCGATCACGACGCGAAGACGCTAGCGGGGATGCCTATTTTTACTCAGATTATTGTACATCCTTCCGAGCAGTTTGGTATTGAAAATGAGCAAAATCGGTCCAGCGGTTAAAAAGTTATGGGTGAAAATGTGAAGATACCTCTAAATTTTCCATACAAATTGGTGTATTTTAGTACAATTTCATAGTAGCGACTGGTATATAATATATTTTCTCATATTTTTTTACCAATCGCTTAGAAATTAATAACATTTTGTACACCTCAAATATTTTTCACCTCAAAAAATTTTTTTCACCACTAAAATTTTTTTTCATCACAAAAAATTTTTTTCACCTAAAAAAATTTTTTCACCTCAAAATTTTTTTCACGTAAAAAAAATTCGTTTCTGCATCCAAAAAAGTTTTTCACCTCAAAAAATTTTTTCACCTCCATAATTTTACTTCAAAAGTTTCTTACATTGTTTGCATCAAAAACAATAGAGAATATTGGTGGAGGGTATTCAAAGATTCGGCACAGCCGAATTTAAGCCTTTTTTACTTGTTTTTTTTCTAAAATCAAGAAATATTACTTAGGGAAGTTATGAACTATTTCTGAGTATATAAACTATTTCGTTTTTAACCAAATATAAAAATTTTTATTAATTTTAAGAACATTTTTCTGAGTTTTAATAAAATTAGACTTAAATTGAGGAAAATTTGTAAACTATTTTAAAGGAAATTTTAGATTTGTTTTTAGTTTATCTTTTTTTTTTTTGTTTGTGTGTTCCTACATATGTTTGATTGAAAATGTTTTCTCAATAATAAATATTTTGTTGGTGGGCGTTGATGAACAATAATTGAAAATTTTATATTCCATTTAAATTTTAGTGTTGAAATGTTAATAAAAAGGGATTTATTTGGAATTTGAAGAGGGGAGTTAACTATTAGTACATTATATAGCTGCTCTAGTAAATTTAAGATACTTGAGATATATTTAATATTATACAATATGTACTTTATGCATATTTAAAATGCAGAGTATTGTTTACACAAAATAAAAACATTAGATACAATATTTCATAATTTTTGTGGCAGCCACCACCACCATAATATGTCTGTTATGTAGGTTTGTCTACAAATGTCTTGCTGTGGTTAATGGTTTCTAAATACGGATGATGTATTAAATTGAATGTCTGTCTGCATTACAAAAAAAAAAAAAATAAAAGGGAGAGAAGAGTCGCATACATGCCCCAAACTTGTTGCACAAAGTCATTAATGTATATAAACCTTCCATTTAAATTTAGTATCATTCATTCATCAAACATTTTTAGTAGTTTTGTTTTCTCTTCTAATTTATACAATTTTATTCAATTTACTTTTAACAAATACAAATCACTTTTCAATATTTTGTTAAACATTTTATATATCGCACTACACATATATGTATTTGTTAACATTAAATTGTTTATTTATTTTTTTTTTGTGGTAGATGGAGTAATGTTTCCTTATTGTTTTGTCGATATGTTATTTGTTCATTTTGTACATTTTCTGTTTAAATATGATACAAAATAGTTTATTTAGCTTGTCAATTTTTGTTGTTATTGTTGTCTTCTATTTGTGCAATTTTTATGCTTCACTGCATAAGTCACGATTATTTAAATGTGACGCGCCATTTCAAACGCATGGCGCTTAAGGTAAAATAAACTTAAAAATAAAGACAAATATGTAGGATACCTGGTCATACATACAAAAATGTTTGTATATATTGATTCTTCGATTTTTAACACTGCATACAAAATATCTACAGCATTGATAAATACAAAGGTGACCAGGTGGAAAATACTTATAAGAATTTTTACAAACGAATTTGTTGCAAATCCAAAAAAAAAATGTTCCTTTTAGGAATTAACATTTTTGATTTTCCGAGCAATTTTCCAAAATAAAATTAAATTAATTAAAATACTTTTGATATGGTATAAGATATAATCATATACAATTCAATATATGCATACAAACATTTTTTTATGTAATATAAGATATAATAATACATGATACAATATTTGCCCACAAATTTAAGATATACACTCAGAAAAAAAGTTAGTAGAAAAATTTGTAAACGGTTTTCAATCCCACTTTACAATTTTTTTACTGATATTTAGTAAACAAATTATAATTTAGCAATTCTTTTTGCTATTTACATTTTGCAAATTACAGAATATTTACAATTTTGTGTTGCTAATTTCAGAAATCATTTTACAAATTTTTGAAAACCGATTTGCTAAAATTAGCAAAAAAAAAATTACTAATTTAAAAAAAGTGGATACTGAAGGAAATGTTATTTCTAATTTAAACTTACACCTACAAATTGCCTTTAAATTTTACATATATTAAAAAAAGGGATCGGAAATACCGGCTCATTTCTAAATATAGACATCCACCTAAAATAGCCCTAAAAACAGTTAAAATTTGACCTTAAAAGTAAAAAAATTGACTAAAAGATTTTTCAAAACAGAAACTACCAAATTAAAACAAAATATTAACTTCGTTTCTGTTTTTACAATTTTTAAGCCTTTGACTTTTTTAATGTTGTCTAAAATATTTTTTGAAAAAAATAAATAGAACAAAAAAATTTTAATGCTTGATAAAAAAAAATAAATTTTAAATTTTGTACTAATATGAATAATATTTAGTGAATTTTTTTTGCTGAGCAAACAGATTTTAAATTTCACTTTACAAAAAGTTTACTAAAATTTTGTAGCGGCTGCTAATTTTTTCTACAAATTTCATTGTACTACTCATCAGCAGACATGTGTTGCAAAGATTAGCAAAAAATGCCGCTGGGCTGAAATTAGCAAAATTTCTCGTAATAACTGCAAAATTTGCAGTTGCCATTACAAACTTTTTTGGTGAGTGTATTATGAAAAGGTAATAAATGACAACCATGGTTTTAAGGGCTGATTTTTTGGACTTTTTTGTGCTATTTTAAGTGATGTCCTAATGCACTGATTGGACTAATTAATTGATGATTTCATTACCATTACATTGACAACAATTGTAATGAAATAAATTTCATTGCCATTGTTTAAATTAATGGTAATGATTTTAGAATTTAATTTCATTGATTAATAACTATGTTTTTGAATTGCATTATCAATACTTATGCATCAATTAAAAGAAAACATTTGCATTATCAAGCGACATTTTATACGTTAATATTTATTTATGCGGGTTAATTAATATTTGTATATTTTACTTTTTGTTTTATTAGTTTTTGTATAAAGCTGCTTTGATAATTTTCAAATCGTATACATTTTTATATAAACAAATGATTTTTCAATCAATTATAATTAGATTTTTTATGCATTTGTGTTATTTCATTACCATTAAACAGTGATGAAATTTTTTTCATTTGCATTAGTGTAAACTAATGGCAATGAAATTTCGATGGTAATGAAAATTTCCCAAGTATGATTTTTTGACATGAATCCGTATCTTCATTTTGGATCCCTATTTTTAATCTATGTAACATTTAAAGGCAATTTAAGTTTCTAGGTGTAAGTTTTTATTATTAGAAAAAATATTTCCTTCAATAACTACTTTTTTAAAATAAGTTTTTTTTTTGCTAATTTTAGCAAATCGGTTTTCGAAAATTTGTAAAATTATTTCTAAAATAAATAATCAAAAAATCAGTAAATAATAATATAATAAAGTGGGATTGAAACCCGTTTACAAATTTTTCTACTAACTTTTTGTTCTGAGTGTATATTATAACTAGAAAAAGCCGACGCATTTTCAGTACATGGACCTATCGTCTCCAATGCTGCGCCGACATTGTGCTCTTTATATTCTTCTGCCTGTATAGTGTTGACTCACAATATTTCGTATACATTAGCGCTGGTAATACAATTTTACAATACGAAAAAATATATTTATTGGCTAATTTTTTAAAAAGACTGGTTTAAAATCTTTAAAAACCTGCAAAAACTAGTTGAACATTTTAGGTTCTACTAACATTTTCTAATGTAGCTGACATAGTTATCAGTTTATTATATAGTAATAAATATTTTTTGTCAGTGTACTTATCAAACTATTAAATTACATGCCTAAATGTATGCAATGAAACTCCGGTCATTCAAAATAAATATTAACCCACCACACATAGGGAAGCCACCAAAAAAACCTGTATAACAAATATTCTACAAAGAAATTTTTGAGGACAAATGTTGGCAGTTACACACTTAAGACTATCAGGCATGCTGTACAGCATGGCTTGATGACTCCGTGTATTTGTTTTTGTAATGGCCATTAAACAACGCTACACATTATTAAATGCTGGACATGTTGTACATCATGTTTGATCGTCTAAGGCCCCTCTTACACAGATAGCAAAAAAATATAAAGAATTCAATTTATTATTCGCTCCATTTTTGTATTTTAAATCAAAAAAAAAATATATAGTTTTATAAAAAAACAAGTAAAAAAGGGCTAAATTCGGCTGTGCCGAATCTTTGAATACCCTCCACCATAGGGGCTGAAGATGATATACGTATATACTAAATTTTGCATGAACTGTAATATGAATATGTTTTGTCAATTTATGTAACGAACTTTTGTTATTATACCCTTCACCATAGGTGGAAGGGTATATATAAGTTTGTCATTCCGTTTGTAATTTCTACAATATTGATCTTAGACCCTATAAAGTATATATATTCTGGGTCCATATGAAGAGCGAAGTTGATTTAACGATGTCCGTCTGTCCGTCTGTCCGTCTGTCCGTCTGTGTGTTGAAATGGGTTTTCCGAAGAACCCAGACATGATGAGGACTTGATTCTTTTTTATTTCTGTTACATGTGATCCATTTCTGTTTGCTATTAAAAATCAGACAGATCGGTTAATAAATGGCTGAGATATTAGCAAAAAACCAGGACTACCTCTAATTTTTCCAGTAAAATCCCTTTGTTTAATAAGAGTGTGAAGATAAATACGTAGGTTAAATACGTTTCACAACTATTGTGAATGATATAAATAAAAAATAAATAGTAGTGTCGCCAACTTTTTTTTGCCTAGAAAATGCCAAATTTGACAAGAAAAGCGCTGAAACATATGGAAAAATATAAATTTGAGATTTTACATGACATATTATTTTGGATTAAAATTTTTGGACATTTAAGAAAAAATAAATGGGGATACCGCTTGTTTGTGGATAGCTATGAGGTAGTAGATTCCAACGATGTATTCATCTCCTTCAGAATACCATGGTGAAGGGTATATAAGATTCGGCATAGCCGAATTTAGCCGCTCTTACTTGTTTAGTTTTAATAATGTTTTTTACAGAGGGCTGCTCTGTTAGCGACTTTAACATTGTTGCTTTTAACGTTAACTTAGTTATTAAGAGTAACACACATATAGCTCTAAAATGAAATTATTCTCATAGTATGTAAGACAGTAAATGTAATCGAACAAGAAGAAGACTTAATAACATTTTTACTTACTTAACAGAAAACAAAAATAGATACAGAAAAATTTTACAAATTTGTATGGAAAATTTAGAGGTACCTTCACATTTTCACTCATAACTTTTGAACCGCTTAACCGATTTTGCTCATTTTAAATACCAAACTGCTCGGAAGGATGTTCAATAATCTGGGTAAAAATAGGCACCCCCGCTTGCGTCTTCGCGTCGTGATCGCCATTTCAACAGACAGACAGACGGACAGACAGACGGACATCGCTAAATCGACTTAAAATTGCATAAGGATCATGAATATATATACTTTATGGGGTCTTAAACCTATATTTCGACATATTACATACGGAATGACAAACTGATATATACCCTCACCATATATGGTGGAGGGTATAAAAAATTGAAAATTTTCATTACAAGGCAATCTTGTAATTCAGGGTATAACCAGGTTTAGGTACAACACATTGCCCTATGCTGAAAATTAGTCTATGTTCTTTTTAAGTATAAATAATAATCTATTTTCTTTTAACAAACGTTAAAGTTTTAAAAATAAAGCAGCCAGTGTAGTTACATATTCAAATTTAAAAAAATTATCAAAAAAAAATACCAAAATTTTTAAAAATTTCTCAAAAATCATGAAAAGCCGATAAACTAATTTTATACAGTATTTTGATAAATATTTGCTTCAGAAATGAAATTTTAATTTTGCAAAAAATCTTAACCCTTTAAGAACATACAAAGCTATACAGTATGAATTTAAACTACGTATACCACTACCAAAAAGCGGGACAGATAGACTAAACATTTTAAAACCAGCACATTTTTCTATCGAATTTCATAAAAAAAAAAAATCTCAATATAACGATGAGCAGTGTAAAATGTATTAAAATTACTAAATGTATTCACAATTAGATTTATTTGAAATCTTTTGCTACTTTTTCATAGTTTAAAACCAAAATTTGTTTATTTAAATTATTGCATGTTTGTTAGTATTTTATCGAGCTTTTACCAAAGCTCTCTTACCGCCGCCGATTTATCAAACAACTTGGCAACCCCGTGCGTCTATCTTTTAATTTTTGTTTTCCATTAAACTTCAGCTTTATTATATTAAAATAATCGTTATAGAAATAATTGTTTATTAAGTTTGTGGTATATAAATATTTAGTCCGCATTTTGTGTCTCAAAATTTCAGTCGCATACTCAGATTAAGCTACCTTGAAACTCTCCGAAAAAAAAATTATGTATTGATCGGACTAATTCCAAAATTTTACGTAGCTAGGATGGTATGTATCTTTTAGATAATAAACAAAACTATCGAAAGTTTTTGGCTCTAAAGAGAAGATTGTGACTGTTATTTGTGTAATAATCTGCGACTTTCATGCAAATAAATGCTTGTAGTGAGTAAGCCCGATTACAATCAAATACTTTTCCCAATCATAGATGCATCGATTTCTTGTTGCATATTTTATTATACTTGTATATTTTTGCATATTTATCTTTCAAGCGTATATTTTTTGCTGCTGATTTTTATTGCATAATTAACATTTTATTGCATATTTTCTTTAAAATAAAATTATGTTTCGATTAAATATAAAATAAAGGAAGTTTAAACCTTAATACATAAAGAATATCCTTATCCCGATATCCTTCTAAACTTACGACATTTACATTTGATTTCAATTTAAAGCAATTAGATTTAAAAAGCAGTAAATTTTAGACCATATTTTAAGATTTATAGAGCATATTTTTTGGCTTTAGGCGCATATTTTTCTTTATGAAAGTTGCTGCCGTGGTTATCATTAGTTTTTTGTGCGAAATTATTAGTTGTTGTTTTTAACTGTAATTACCAGAAAAGAAAAATTTACTTTTTATGTCGTTCTTGCTATTTAAGTCATATTTGCTTTTTTTATTTTACACTTTTGAGCATTAAAGCAGTTTTTCTTAGATTATTGGGCTTCAAATTGATTTTTTGCTTTTTTTGCTAGTGTTTTTTTACAAAACAAAATATTTTTTCTGCTACACTCAGAAAAAAAAAATTAGTAGAAAAATTTGTAAACGCTTTTCAATCCCACTTAAATATTTTTGTACTGATTTTTTGTAAAAAAAAATATTATTTAGCAAATCTTTTTGCTATTTACATTTTACAAATTACAGAGTTTTTAAAGAATATTTACAAATTTTGGTTGCTAATTTTAGAAATCATTTTACAATTTTTGAAAACCGATTTGCTAAAATTAGCAAAAAAAAATTACTAAATTTAAAAAAGTTGATATTGTAGGAAATGTTATTTCTAATTAAAACTTACACCTACAAACTTAAAGTACCTTAAAATGTTACATAGATTGGAAGTGAATATACCGATTTATGTCTGAAAATAGGACGTCCACTTAAAAAAGCACTAAAAAGTTTTTTTAGTTCTAAAAATCAGTCCTAAAAACAATTAAAATTCGACCTTAAAAGTAAAAAAAATATTGACGTAACATATTTTTCAAAACAGAAATTTCCAAAAAAAACAGAATGATTAATTCGTTTTGTTTTAACAATTTTTAAGATTTTTAAGCCTTTGATTTTGTTTTTAATTTTTGTATAAAATATTTTTTTTAAAAAAATAAATAAAATAAAAAAAATTTATGCTCGAAAAAAATGAATTTAAAATTTTGTACTAATACTCACAATATTTAGTAAACTTTTTTGCTGATTTTAGCAAAACGGTTTTAGATTCCGCTTTACAAAAAGTTTACTAAAATTTAGTAGCGGCTACTAATTTTTCTACTAATTGCATTGTACTACACGTCAGCAGACATGTGTTGCTAAGATTAGCAAAAAATACCGCTGGGCTCAAATTAGCAAAATTTCCCGTAATAACAGCAAAATTTTCAGTTGCCATTACAGACTTTTTTTGGTGAGTGTAGTAGTTTTGTTCTTTTTAAAAAAAAAAAGTGTTTTCCCAACTTTTTTACTTTTGCTTTTTCCCCAATATTTTTTTGCTTTAAATACATTGAATTTTACTTTTTTTCTTCTCTGGTAATTGCACTTATTTTTATGGACAAATAAAACACAACCTTTATCGCAGTTATTTAAAAAAAACAACTATTTTTCGTTGCTTTTTCCAATATTTTTTTGCCTTCAATTGAATTTTGCCTTTCTTGTCTTCTCTGGTAATTACAGTTATTTTTCTATAGAAAAATACAAAACAACTTTTATCGCAGTTATTTAAAAAACAACTAACGAAAAATACTGTATTTCTTTAAAGTTGTTAAGAGGAGTTATATTTAGTTTTTCATATAAAAAGCAACTATCAAAAAAAAAACAGTATTTTTGCAATAAGCAGTTAATTTATGTTGGTTTTATAAACAACTTTGTTTGTTTTAATTTTTAAATTTAAAAAAATATTAAGTAATTACATGTTATTTCTTTATAATACCGAAAAAATTAACTATAAAAACAGTCGTTTCTTAGCAAGTTTGTCAGTTCTTTCAAAGTTGTTTTTTTTTAGCAAAATTGAGTCATTGTTAGTAGTTTTCTGACATCTAAAAATAACTACGATTTTAGTTATTTTAAAGGTAAACACTTTTATCGCAGTTTTAACTGTATATACTATTGTTACAATCGCCATTTTCAGTAGAAAGGTTTTTAATTTTAAATTGTGATTTCCTCAAAAATGAAAAATAATTTTTAAAATCGGAAGGCCAAAATCTTTCCAATACAACTATTCTTATTATGGGGAGGATTTTGATAAAGCACCAGTGGGATTTTTAAATATTTTTTAATTTTCTATCGAATATTTGGATTCTATGACCCTTAAAATAACTGTATTCATACTTTCTGTTTAATCTTAATAGTTTTAAATTTTTTTGCCGCTATATTGAAAGCATCTTTTTAAAAATTTTGGTTTTTGAAATCATCGACACAATACTAAGCCAGCTCAGATGACAATAAAATCGTTTAGTCGGAAAATACATAATAATCCCGGCCCCGTGTTTAACTATTGGTAGATTTCCCTTGGCCAAAACACTCACAAAAATCTATTTAATCATATTTATATTTATTTATTTTATAATTTAATATTCCATTAAATCTTTTGATAAATATTTTTTAAAACTAAGATTTTAAAAATTTTATTAATACCTAAATATTGACTAAAATGTTTTGATTAGTTTATTTTAAATAATATAATAATTATAAATATATGTACATAAATGCAACACTTTTGATTTAAACACAAGCAACTTGAAATTTTGTTGCCAATTACGTATAATTTTTTAGTCATACTGATAAATAATATTTGGAATTCTCAATATAATAGATAATTACAAAAACAAAAGAAAAAACACACAAGCAAAAATATAAATAAATTAATTTAAAAATTTTTTAAGAAAAAAAAACTAAAACAAAAATTATTTTTTAAATGAAAATAACGCCAACACGCGTCAAACACATATAAATTTTTGGCGTCAAAAAAATAAAAATTTTTAGCATGCAAACCAAAACAAAATATGAAGTATTCATTTATATCTAATAATCAAAAGTCAAATTATTGAAATAAATTAGAAAAGAAAAAGTATTGAAAAAAAAAACAAAAGCATTCATTCATGGCCTTAAATTAAGTTCATGGTTAATATACAAACAGAAAAAAAAATAACTTATAAATTAAAAATCATTGCAAATAATAATAAAAATAATAATAAAATTGGCTGATTTTTATGTTGTATGTTAAAATTTTATAAAAATCCTTTAATTGTTTGCTTGGTTATATTTTCATAGTATTTACTGCGACGCCATGCGGCATTTGGTTTGTTATTAGTATTTTGTTCATTGGATGTCGTTAAAGTGACATCATCATTATTATTATTATGCAACATTTGTTGATTTGTATAAGCAGCAGATGTAGAAGGAGAGCTCACCTCTGGCGTCCGGGACATTGGCATTGCTGCAGTTTCTGTTAAAATTTCCAATGAAGGAGCATCCGCTATTCCACCTACTTCCAATTCTGTTTCTGATTCAACTGGTATACTATCAATATGATTATCTTGATTTTCCTGCGGTGTTGGTGTTACACTTTCACTATGCAACTCTTCCACATCGGCAATACTACTTTGATCTTCTTCCTCTCCGAGTTGTTTAAAAGTTTGACTACCACTTTCTGATAATTTTGTAGGGGTGTGTTCTTTATCTTGTAACGTCTGATCACTGCCCAAGTGCTGTGCCGATATATAACTTTGTTCCGATCCCTCAAATGACATATTAAGTGGTGATGTTAATTCTGGCATTTCAAATGCATATGTAGAATCATCAGCTTCACTAGCATCAAAGGAGTTTTTTTCACAACTTATATATGAGGATGTTCTTCCCGACGCAGTCTGGAAGGATGATGAAGAGTGAGAGTGTGGTGTAAAGTTTCCCTCAGAGGCGGTGGCAAATGAATCATCTTCCGTTGACCGTGAATGCCAATCCTGTGAGATATAAAAAGAATTGAATAAAAAAATGTATAACATGTTTAGAGTCTCTTTAGAGTCTAAGGAAACCAGATTTCGGTGAATTATTCGTAAATATTTTATAGAATGGACGAATTTAATAAACTTTCGGTTATAAAAATATTTGAAAAGTAGAAATTATAGTTTTAGTGTCATATTTGACGTTTATTTAAAATACCTTTCATTTGATACACTACTAGCTCAAAGGTCAGATAGTTCGTTAAAAAGAGAACTTAAGTTTTTTCCAAGGTTTTTTATCTCAGAATAACCAAAGTTTAATGCATAACCATAGTTATGAATGTCAAACCTAGATGAAAATATCTGTGGTTAACGTTTTATTTTGGTGATTTTTTAGATAAGTTACTCGCCCTTAATTAGAAATTCCAAAAAGTAGCCCAGGGAATACATATGTATATCAATGTCGTATTTCTAGCCGATTTTCCACGCAAAAATTTTTACAAATCGATGTAAACGACAGAGGAAGAATCTACACACCATATAACTAAGGAGACCCTTTTTTTGATTCTTTAACATGTTCTTATTGAAAATTTTAGAAAGCAAAGCCGCAGTAATTTAGCTCATAACACAAGGAAGACATACTTTAAATTTCACATTTCTAACTAAAGTGCTTGGGCATGTTATTAAGGGAGAGCCTTCAAACCTCTTAAATCCTCATTTATACTACGTTGCTAGTGAAAATTAATAAAAATTACCTTATCAGTGACTTATCAGGAAACACATATTTAACATTTAAGGTTTCTAGCCAAAGTGACTTGAAGAAGAAGACTTTCCACTTTTGAACTCCCGTTTTTACCACGTTTCTGGCAAAGTTTTCTAAAAGTGCCTTACTAGTGAAAACTACAAGAAAGAGTCATTTTAAATTAATTTTTCCAGCCGTAGCGGTTTGCGCAGTGCTGTAAGGGAAGGCTTTTCCCCTGCATTTTTACCACATTCCTGTGGAAAATTCCAAAAAGTACCATATCAATGAATGAACCCATACATCATGAAACACATATTTTATTTTAGGCCATTGAGTTAGGTAGTTTCCCCTCCTCATCCTCCTCCGAAAGATACCTTTATCAGTGAATTATCCCCTACTCCAGGGGAACATATACTATTTTAAATTTCTAATACTACCCCAAGGAGTAAGTATGACCCAAGGAGTAAGTATGACGTTAGGGCATTTTCATTCCCCTATAAACCCCCTCTCAATCCCATTCCCCCAGCCGTAAAAAGTTCATCGTTCTCGACGTCTACCACACATGGACTATTTTTCCAAAATAGAAAAAATATGTTGAAATTAATAAATATCACTAAAAACTAGTATCGTTCCATTCAATTTTGTTTCAATTTCACTCGTTCCCCGTTCCCTTTGATTTCGTTCTATTTGTCAGGTGTTTCAATTTCACTCGTTCCCCGTTCCCTTCGATTCTTCGTTGCTTTCCACTCTGTTTCGCAAAATTTAAAGTTTTATGTTACTAGCCAAAGCTGTTTTATCACGTGCCTGGCGGAAATTCTAAAAAGTGTCTTATTAGTGATTAGCTCATAGTTCATGAAACAAATATTTGAATTATTAGGTTTCTACCCAAAACAGTTTGGGCAGGTCGTTAAGCGGGAGACTTTTCCCGTTTTAAAATCCCATTTCACCACGTTCCGGGTGCAATTCCAAAAAGTACCATATCAGTACATTAGCCCGCGCTTCGTGAAAAACATATTTTAATTTTCAAGCCCGAGGTTTGGGCAGGCCACTGTTAAGCTCTATTTATGATATTTCCCATTTTATACCACCATTTTAACCAAGTTACTGCCGAACATTTCAAAAGGAATCTTATCAGTGAACTAAGTAGGGTTTCCCATTTTTGACCCTCCCCTTAAGAATTTTGCCAAAATTCCATCAGAATCCCCCAATTTCAACGGTATAAGCTGGGCGATATAGATAATAATTGAATTAAACATTTTTTTCCAGTGTATTTTAGTTAATGCAATCATTCAAATAGGTGGAAACTCTGGATTCCAAAAATAGCCTATACGGATATTATTTTTATACTTTTCCTGAATACTTTAACCCAATGAATTAGAATTTCTTTATTTTTAGACAGATATCGGAAATTAAAAAAATTAAAACGAAGATAGATTTGAAAACACTATTTAATTTTTAAATGTGAGATTGTGCACCATGTGTATCTTAGTTTTTGGCTCTCTACCACCAGTTCCATCAAAAGCTGACGGTCCGGGCAAAGAAACCTTCCTTTTCCGAAATATGTCTGAGCATACCCATAAAGGGTTAGTTCACTCAAGTGGTTTTGTATCTGATTAAAATATAAATATTAAGGGTGGTATGCATACAAATTTCTTAATTTTGTGGTAAAGTGTACATTTTCCTATTAAACCTTTAATAAAAAATGTCATGCATAATCGTGAAATAACAGTTCAGTGTTGTTAGCTTAGGGGATTTATCCCCAAAATTTGGTTTATTATAAGAAATTTTTGTGAAAAACTGAGTAAATGATGCAATTGCGGAAGATTTTTCTAATTTTTTGTATAGAAAATGCTATATTCTACTTATTATTGTGTGGATGACCCTTGAGAAAGTCATTAAATAATTGTAAACACTGGTTTCAAAAATGAGTTTCATTTTCCAAACTTTATTAATTGTCTATTTTAGGCTTAAACCAACTTTTAACAGATTCATCAGTTTTTCGTTATTAAACAATTGATGCAGACGGTTTTTGCCAAATTAGCTTATAAACGTTAAATTTAATTGTTTAAAAACTTTATGTATTCCATGCTAAAACTTTCACAAGCAAAGTCATCATTGAGTATTTTTTTATTGAATCAATTGCACAATTAATTGACTATGACTAGAGTATTCCTAACCAAAAACCGGTTAACCGGTAGTAATAATTATTAATTAATAGTAATTAATAATTAGTTAAGCCTGTTAAAGTTATTAAAAATACCATTTTTTTTACTTTTAAGCGAAATTATTGCATTAAAAAACTTTTGAAATTTTGAAAATAACAAAAAAAAAATAAAATGGTCTATAAAATTACTCAGGACAACAAATTGGAAAAAAGTATAATATTGTCGGGCTGTGTAAAGGTGCGGTCACATTAGGCAAATATTTGACGAAAACCGTTAAATATTTGTTTGCCGTAGTCTGACCACAGAATATTTTTGAGGGGCAAACAACAAAACAGCTGATTTTGGGAAAATAAAATTATTTGCCATCAAACAAAAATGTGCCTAATGTGAACATAGTGTGAACACTAAAGGGCAAATATTTTGCTAATTTTTGGGCAAACAATTATTTGATCTTACAAAATGTTTGTAAGAGCAAACAATGTCAAATAACACAATGTCTAAACATCTAAAATCTTAAAACTGAAATGATTTTACTTGTTTGAAGCTTGTATATTTATTAGTGTTTCCAATTCGGTTAATAAATTACCCGATTCATCGATTATTTGGCTCTATTTTGGTTAATGTCAAAACAAATAATTTAAACTTAAAAAGAAAATAGTGTTGTCAAAAATATTTAAGAATTCGCTTATTCGCATCACTAGATGAAGATCAAAATGGATGAAGATCAAAATGGAATTTGCGTTTTAATAACTACAATATTCTTGGAAATTTTTCGACTTAATTGCTTTTTGTGCAAAAATCAAACTTGGATATTTTAAAAATAGAAACACGCAGATTTTCATACCTTTTTCAAACCTGTATAATATTTTTAAGAACTTTTTATTGAATTTTGTTTGAAAGCTGCTTTTGTTTATTAAGAAAATTTTCTATATTCAATTTTACCCAGCGGCTATAGACTGGCTACACTGAATTTATCAGTTTTAGGCTTTAGGGTTTATTTCCACTGATCATGTCTGACAATATTTTCTGCCAAAAAATACCAAGATTCTATGGCAATATTTCTTCGGAATACTTTAAACTTAACTAGGTATTTTACAAAAAGCAGGTCTTTGTGTTTTTATTGATAAAATAAAAACATTTATATTGCATTAATCGATTAATTGCAAATTTTCCGATTAATCGATCCGGATATCCGATTAATAAATTTTCTTCATTTTTCGAATAATGCCCTAACCGGTTAACCGACAGTGTCGAAGTTTTAGAAGTTTTAGAGGGGTTTTATTAAATTTTTTAAAACCTATCTGAACTTAAAAAAAATATTTTGATTTAAAATCTAAAAAATAAGGGTTCTAAAGAACAAAGTGAGATGAATTTTAAAATTTTTGTAATTTTTTTTATTAAAGTTAATTTTATTAAATCACTTTCATTCAAGTTCGGTTAACTTAATTTTTGAAAATCTGTTTTTTGCAAGTAACATCGTATGCTTTTGAGACAATCAACAAAATCAAATAGGAAATTTCTCATCAAATTAAAAAATATAATGACCAACTTAATTAGAAGCAAACTAAACAAAATTCAAACATTTTTAAAATATATTTTATTTTAAAAATCGTATGCAATTGTATGTACACTATAATAGATACAAAGAAAAAATCATTTTATGTATATTACCCAGTTACTTAAAAATGTTTGCTAAGAAAACTTCAGCGTTTGATATACAACCTATTACTATGTAAAGATTTTTTGCTGTGTACAAGAATTTTCGAAAGATAATATTACATGATTTTGCAGTAGCTGTTTTTATGCGTCGGTTTGTGTCATTCGCATACTAATTTGACTTAAGTAACGCTAAGCGTTGGCTTATGCCAAATTTATTTCAATAGCTTGCACATCTAATGTAGGATTCAGCAGTTAATTTATATTTCAAAATATATCGTTAAAAGTAAAATATTTGCGCTTTTGCCGTTAAAAATAACATGTAGATGTCAACACTTAAATAAAACAAACAAATAATCATATGTTTCGTCACTTTGTATACAAAATAAAATATTAAATAAAAACTTCGGCTGAAGTTTGCATTTTCAGCCACCCTCTAATAAGATATATAACCCCTTGAGAATTAAAAAAGAAAATTTATTTTATATGTGTTGTTTAGGTGGCAGGAGCTCCTAGGACGCGCTAGGTCCAAAAAACCGAAACACACCCAAAAGTTAAAGGAAATTTTCTCACGATTCCAAATATGGATTTTGTTCCAAAATCCAGCAAATAGAATTCGCGTTAGGTCCATTTTAATTACATTTTAGATGCTAGAAAAGGAAAAGTGAAGTTTTCGCTTTGAATAAACTGAAAAAAAAATTAAAAGTTTTGAGAAATAATTGCGCGATTTAAAAAAAAAATATTCGTCTGCTATAAGTACCGATACTGCTTCAAAGCACAACTCAAAAAAACTTGTATCGTCATTTATCAGATTTTAAGTTTTTATAGTTTTTAATTTTTGAGAAAATAAATCTATGTTTTATTATAGTTTGATCAAACAATTTTTATTGTCAAATATTTGTTCAAGTGTGACCATAGGGCAAACATGTTTTCCTCATTTTTGTTTTCCACTATTTGAAAGTTGTTTGATCAAACAAAAAGAGGCAAATAAATGTGTGTAGTGTGACCACAAAATAATCTCTATATTGCTTTGACAAAATTTTGGGCAAATATGTTCAAACATTTTTGCGGAAAATATTTGCCCAATGTGACCGTAGCTTAAGTTAATGAAATTTGCTACTTAATAATGCAAAATTTTAGGATTTACTGTCAAACTATCGATACTACCCAGCAAAAACATTGGTTTAATTAATTACTTTTGTTCGCGTTGTCCAAAAAGTAATGGGTACTCATTATTTTTTGGCTGTTTTGGACCATCCATTACGTTGTGTTTTTTGTAAGTGAGAAGGTAATGACCATTCATTACTTTTGGGACATGGCGAACAAAATTAAGGGAGTAAATAGGCTGGTAAGTAGTTGTAACCCTGTTTTTGCGTTTAACAGCCGTTCAAAACATTCAACCTCGTGGATTTTTTTTTAAAATGGAAAAAAGTGAATTTTAAGTGCTCATTAAACTTTATTTTTTGCGAAAAAACCGTCAATCAAACCAAGGAAAAGCTTGATAAATACTATGTGGACTCTGTACCATCGATTTCAATGGTAGAAAAGTGGTTTACTGACTTTCGTTGTGGCCTTACAAGTGCAAATGATGCTGAACGTTCTGGACGATATGGCGTTGGCCTATCGAAGAGTAAAAGTGCGTGAGATTGTTGATACCATAGGCATTTCATATGGCAGTGTGGTATCGATTTTAAATGATCAGTTGGATTTAAGAAAGCTGTCTGCAACATGGGTGCCGCGTTTGCTCTCAATTGACCATTATGCACGGATGCACACGTGTGTGGTGTCAATGGCAAAATTCCATGATTTGGGCTACGAATTGGTACCTCATCCGCCATATATCCTGGATTTAGCCCCCAGTGACTATTTCCTTTTTCCAAACCTAAAGAAATGGCTATTTTGTGGACCTCGAAAAATATTATTTTTTGGAATGCATAAACAAATTGGAGACACGTTGGACTAAGTGTATTGAGCTAAAAGGAGATTATGTTGAAAAATATTTTTTTTGCAAAAAAAAACTGTGTTTCATTCAAAAAGTCACTGACATATTGATCCACCCTCGTATTCTGAGGGCGTGATTTGATATAAAAAAAGTACACTCATTTCTTAGCGAATATGAATTGTTTTTAGAAAGTTTTTGTAAAAAATAAATTATTTTAGAGGTTTTTTTTTAAACAAGTAAAAAAGGCTTAAATTCGGCTGTGCAGAATAAAAATAAATACCCTCCACCAATAACCTAAAAAAATGTTCTCTACTGTTTTTGATACAAATAATTTAAAAAACTTTTGAGTAAAATTATAGAGGTCAAAGAAATTTTTAGAGGGGAAAATTTTTTTGGATGTCATAAAAAATTTTTTGGTGTAAAAAAAATTTGAGGTGAAAAAAATTTTTGAAGTAAAAAATATTTTTGTGGTGAAAAAAATGTATTATTCACTTCTAAGCGACTGGTGAAAAATTATAGGAAAATATATAATGTACCAGTCGCTACTATGAAATTGTAATAAAATACACCAATTTGTGTGGAAAATTGAGAGGTACCTTCACGTTTTTACTCAAAACTTTTTGACCGCTGGAACGATTTTTCTCATTTTCGGTCTATTAATTAATCTAGATAAAAATGAGCACCCCAGCTTGCGTCTTTGCGTCGTGATCGCTATTTCAACAGACAGACAGACTGACATCACTAAATCGACTTAAAATTGCATGAGGAACACGAATATATGTACATATATACTTAATGGTATCTTAGACCTATATTTGGTCATGTTAGAAACGGAATGACAGACTGGTATACGATATACACTCACCATATATGGTAGAGATTATAAAAATAATATCATTGCGTGAATTTTATTTTTAACAAAATAACAGTTGATTACCGACAATTTTTCCTGCTGGAGGCAAATTAAAACCGCTAGATCTGATCAGAAAATCCCGATAACTTTTTGATGATTTGAAACAGGGTGCAGATTTCCCAAAATATTTGTGACACATAAAAAAATGTCGGCGTTTCAGTGTATCCAATTTAGATGATTCCGCCCAACTAATAGAAAAAAAATTCTTAAAAGTTATTAAAAATCTTTCGAGATTTTTGTTTTAATATCGTTATTTAATTTGTTTAAACATTTTTTCGATGCCGTCCTAATGTAAAATAAAAAAACGAAAAACCGGGTATAATAACCTAAAAGCAGTTTTTTGATTTGGACGGTTTTTTTGAATATTCTATGACCAATTTTTACTTGGAGGAATTTAAGAGATATGTTTTACATTAGATGCCGACAGATGAAAGGATGTCACTAAATTGCTGCAGACTGTTATTCTAAGACGATCGATATAATACAGGGTGGGTTTAGTAAGGCTTTTTTAAACATTTTTGAAAATTTTGTAGGATTTTTTTTACAAATTATTAGGAACGCAAAATGTTTTAAAATAAAGTAAATTTTCAATTTACAATTTTGTTTAATAGTAAGATTTTAGAATTTATAAATTAAATCTGCACTGCACATGCACTGATATTCATGCTAACAACGGACTTTGTTGTCAGCATACATAGTGGTTCAATTAAATTATTGTCGATGCAACAAATTTGGTTGCCAGCACAAATCAAATATGATAAAAAAAAATTATTGATGTTATTGGTAAATTTTTAAAATTTAACAACTTACCTCACTACTTGTACTCCTCAGCGTACCCAATTTTTTATCACTTGGACTCGGATTCGATTCAACTTCCACAGCTTGAGAATTTTCTTGTATATTACGTATAACTGTATCCAAAGATTCAGCCACTTCGGCTATATCCGATAATTTAGAAGTGATAGCATTACAAGCTAAAATATTACTATTAATGGGATTAACAATAATTTTGGTGGGATCTGTTGATTCATTCAATACAGAAGAATCTAAGGTACTAGTATTACTGCTGCTGCTGCTGCTGCCCGAGACAGTGCTATCGACTGTTGGGCTAGGTGTATTAACCTCCGATGGAAGATCATCAACAACAATGCTAGAATTAGTATAAAGATTTGAATCAGAATCGGTTGAGGGATAATAAGTGCTAGAATTGGCATTATTTTCAGTGACTGATAGGAGAGAAGATGAATGTGAACTTTCAGAAAATTCAGGAAAATTTTCTTGGGAATTTTTAGAATTTAGTTTAGAGATTTCTGGCACTTGTTTACTGACTTCAGTAAAAATTTCTTGTAAAATTTCATTAACACTATCAATTTCGTTGTTTGTTGCTGAAGATTCTAGATTCGGGTCATTGTGAGAATTCTCAATAGAGCTTTCTGAAATACTTTTATCTATTTCAGAAATAGATGAATTTGCGTTTTTTATATTATAATTATTAGTTTCCTTATTAAAGCTTTCATTTTGTTCCGAAATCGATGTGGGAATTTTGTTTGTTTGATTTGATATTTTAGTAGTATTGCTGGCACTGATTTCATTTGGGGAAACTCCATTAGATTCTGAATTAGGTTCTACAACTTCAGTTATTTCTTCTGTTTCACTTTTATCAGAATTGATTTCCTTGTCATTTTTATTTGTAATTTCGAAATTAAAATTCGACGTATTGCAAGTTTCATCTAATACTTTTAAAGTATTCTCGAGTTTAGTTTCTTTTAGCTCAGAATAATTTTGGTTTTCTTGATTATTATTGAAATTTTCACTTCCAAGCGAAGTTTCTTCTGTTCTTGCTTGAACTGAAGGAATTTCTTTATTATCATTACTCGAATGATCGATAGACTCTTTTTTACATTCTTTGGCAGTTGTAGAGAAATCTTTAGGTAAATTTTTATTGGAAGAATTTTCTTGACTATATAATGAAATTTTTTTCTCGTTGTTGAAAGTATTGATGGAAACATTTAAGCCTTCATTAAAACCATTCACTTCTTTCTTTATATGCAAATTTTCATTATAATTTAATAATTTTTGTTTAAACATATTAGCGACCTCTTGACTTGAAGAAGTTACAGCATTATTGCTTTTATCCACCACAGGAGTTGAACCTATAACCGCTTCATTATTCGTTGATTTTTGTTCAGTTTCTACTAAACTTTTCAGTAAGTTTAAACCCTCTAGCTTAGAAACTTCTTCATTTGAATTATGCACTTCAATTTTCGAACTCGCATTTATAACCGGCGCTACAACAACTTCCGACGTTTCGTCTTTCGTGTCCAACTCCGAGTCGGCTTTATTTTTCGAAAACAAATTACGAAACCGCGCAAACATTTTACCGTATATCCGATCGACCGTAACGCGTTAATGTATTGATTGTTGTATTTCTTTTGGGTTTTGTTTGATTTCCTTAAAAATTATTATTTTTAATAATTTACGTAATTTTTCCACTGGACACTAAATGGGCTGAATGCCAACGATAATATTTTAATATATCTTAGGAAACATTACTCACAACAACAACAAAAAACAAAAACTCAATTATTCAAGTCTGTTTAAAAATATAAATTTAAAATTGTTTCAAAATTGTCTGGTATGAACTTCAGACAACACAAAAAATAGGGACGTTTTTTTTTTTTAAATTCTGCTACAAAAGACACGTTTTCTTTAAAGATATTTTTAAATTTAGTTATGAAGCAAATTAAGGGATTGCAGTAAATATTTCATAAACTCAGACACTATATGACGGCTATTTTGGTAGTCGTGTCTTTAATTTCCTTGTTTTCTGGTCTTATTTTAACAAACAAAAATATTTTCTTTTACAATATTTTCCCGTATTTATACGTCTAGTAGACATTAAAAGTTACACATTAAAAATATGTTCGTCTTGTCACTAAATGCCGCACGTTAATGTTCAATTTTTCGTTTTATGTTTTATTATTTTTTTTTTTAATTTCGTTTTTAAGTAAATTGTACCACGCTGGACCGCTCTCAAAAATTGACTGAAATTTGAAAATGTGTCTTCTTGATGTTCCTGTGGCTAAAAGATCACAAAAAAGAATTTGGTTGACTTTATTTTAAAAAAAATAAACTTTTTTGTTTTAAATTTTTGAGCTCTTTTATTTTATTTAATAATATTGTATTTGAATTTTGTTATTGTTTGAATAAGTTTTAGATTTATGTTGATTTTTGTAGTGGTGACGTGATCTCTTTTTAGCTAAGTTTTTCAAAATGAAAGTGACATTTGAGTGGGTATTTTGGAAATAATATACAAATAAATATTGTGAGAGAATATGACCAAGTTATTAATTTAGTAGCGATTTATTAAGATTCTATAAATTGATGCTACTTGTTGTAACACTTTCAACTGAAAAAAATATTATAACAAAATTGATTTCTAATATGTATTTTAATCCACCCACATTTTGGACCACAACTCAGAAACTAAAAGCGATTTCAACCTGACTCCACCTTTTTTAAAAATTTTCAAAAATATACCTTTTGAGGGATGGTCTTTGGAACTATAAACCCTATAGTATTCTTAGGTCCAGAAAGCGAACTTAGATTTAGAAACGAACGGAGATTTTAACTTAAAACTTTCCACAAATGTAGAAAGGGGCTCTTTAACCGGATTTATCAAAGACACCTCGTTCAGGCAGTAGCTGCATTCCTGAACAATCTTAAATAAAGTGATCTGAGGTTTAAATGCCTTAAGAGCATCCTGGCTGACACTACAGATACTGATACTCCAGTCCCTCCATCCATTATCGATTATCCGATTGGACACATTCAAAATAACAAATATCTCAGCCTGAAATAATGTCGCCTTTCTGCCCATGGCATAAGAGTACTCATTTACATGGTCCTGATACCAACCAGATCCACTAGCGTTAGTGGTACTACAACCATCAGTGTAAAATGGATAACAATAAACCCCAAATACTAAAGTGGGGTTACTCCAGTGCTTTCTACACGGAATGATTTCTCCATACCTTTTACGGAATTCGATACAGGGCATTATGTTATCCAAAGCCATTAATAACATGGGACAAAGTTTTGAAACCCTCTCAATCCTTACTCCTGATTCCATTCTTTCGGAGTTTGCATAAAGATTTCACACCATTGAACTGCAGAGGCATATCTCACAATGGGTCTGATAACTGCAACATACAACTAGTGTACACCTGCAGGCTTCTACCAAATTTTTAGCCACCCATGATGCCAAATGGTGTGACTACAAAAAAATTCTTAGTCGAGACCATGAAATTCTTAGCCGATTTACAGAAACATTCAGCCGCTAGCAAGGGTTGTAGCGCAAGTACAGTGATTGTGATGTGAATGTATACATGTTTGAATTGGTACAAACCTTGCTAGAGGCTAAGTTTTTCTGTAAATCGGCTAAGAATTTCGTGGTCTCGACTAAGAATTTTTTTGTAGTCGCACCATTTGGCATCATGGGTGACTAAAAATTTGGTAGTTTGTTCATCCTGGTTTATAGGGTCCATGCTAAAAATACTATCCATCAAAAGTGATAACAAAATCCTCAGTGATCATTTTTTTTTGCGAAGAGAAGCAACACTCAGGAAATTCTTTCTACACTCACCAAAAAAAAGTCTGTAATGGCAACTGAAAATTTTGCTGCTATTACGGGAAATTTTGCTAATTTGAGCTAATCTTAGCAACATATGTTTGCTACTAAATTTTAGTAAACTTTTTGTAAAGTGGAATTTAAAACTTGATTGCTAAATCTAGAAAAAAAATACTAAATATTATTAATATTAGTACAAAATTTCAAATTTTTTTTTTTATCGAGCATCAAAATTTTATTATTTTATTTATTTTTTCCAAAAAATATGTTAGACAAAATTAAAAAAAAACAAAGGTTTAAAAGTTGTAAAAACAAAAACGAATTTATAAATGTTTTTTACTTTGAAAGTCAAATATTAATTGTTTTTAGGACTGATTTTTAAAAACAAAAAAAAAACTTTTTTGTGCTATTTTAAGTGGATGTCCTTTTTTTAGACATGAGTTGGTATATTCATTTCCCATCCATTTTTTCAATCTATGTAAAATTTTAAGGCAATTTAATTTTGTAGGTGTAAGTTTTAATAAGAAATAACATTTCCTTCAATATTCACTTTTTAAAAATAGTAAATTTGTTTGCTTATTTTAGCAAATCGGTTTTAAAAAAATTTGTAAAATTATTTCTGAAATTAGCAAAAAAAATTTGTAAATATTCTGTAAAAACTCTGTAATTTGTAAAATGTAAATAGCAAAAAGATGTGCTAAATAATAATTTTTTTTGGTAAAAATCAGTACAAAAATAGTAAAGTGGAATTGAAAACCGTTTACAAATTTGTCTACTAACTTTTTTTTTCTGAGTGTACTAATTAATGCGTTGCTTTCCTTGGAAAGGTGATAGAGGACAAATGAAAGGTGGTGGAAGAAGAAGGGCTTCGGATATGGCAATCAGAGCATCGAAGATTAAATTAATTAATTCTACTTTTGAATACTAAATTGAAATTTAACGAACTAAATCCAAAATGACCAATCATTGAATGGATTTAATTCCCATTTGGACCGTTCCATTTGTTTTGAAAAGATTCAAATCAATTAAAACAGTTAATTTTATCAAATAAAATTATTTAAATTACTAGGAATGCGTTCATTTTTTTTAATCGCACGGGAAAAAGTAATTCGTTCAATTTATCAACCTTTCATTCAATCATTCAGTGATTTGGAAAAATAATATATTTACGATCAATGATTTAAAAAATAAATTCACTTGATTTTAAAAAAACAAATTCTTTCCCTTTAGATTAAAATTGAATTCGATTTATGTCGAATTAATTCAAAAAACAATTAATTCTTCAAAGCTCTGATTGCAACACTGTAATAATGATAAATGTTTGAACATTTGATGCACGCTATCTGATGAAGAGTTGGCGAAGATATAATATATGATGGCGAATATATATATATATATAGGATCATACTATGATAATTTTTATAAAATTTTAGAAACTGATACAAATCAATTTCTTTTTATGAAAAAGACAATAATATGACTGTGAATATCAAATGCAAGTTTTAATTTTAATTATTCTGGGATTCTTGCCATCATTTTATACTTGCGAAGTTATCAGGTATCGACTATATTAAAAAATAGAGATAGTCGATCGTGAAACAATAAAGTATTTAATAAAAAATAAGTAAGAGCGGCTAAATTCGGCTATGCCGAATCTTATATACCCTTCACCATCGTTGGAAAAAAACTGAATTTTATATATAGACATATATGGAATGGACAGATTTATATACGGACGCCTTTAAGAGGAAATTAACCATTTAGTTTGGTGATAAAACTTGGAAGATTTATGGTTCCAGAAAATAGGTATATAAAAAAAATGTATGTTTTGGGCATAACTTTTTTGTATCTGAACCGATATTTCCGAGTTTTTTCAGCAAATATGTTATACTAAAGATTTTCGATCTTTTGTTATATAAGACGTATTCATAGGTCATATTACAGCTCTAGAATAGTGTTTGTTGTTTGTGTATAAAAGGTGAAGAGGTGAAAGAAAAGAATTTCAACAAATCGTTAAAAGAAATCACTAGAACTGCATGTGTTTTATTTCTACAAAAACGTTTGATTTAGCTAGCAAATTTGCATTTGGGATTTTATTTCGCTTTTTTATTAAAAAATATTTTTAATTTCTTTAGCTTAATTTTAAAAATTTGAAGGAAAATAGTTTATAAACTTTTTTTTATAAATTATTATAAGTTATGACCTAAAATAGTTGCACTCAAAGGGAAATTATGTATAAAATTTTCTTGATATATAAGAAATAAAATGGTTTAAAAATCTGTTTATAAATTCTTTTAAATCGAAGCAAAAAATAGAAATAAAAACGTTTGTATTTTGTTTGTATCAGAGGGTTTTTATAAAAATTTTGATGTTTTTAGCCTATTTATGGATTATTTAATTATTTATATAAAATTTTATATAAATTAATTATTAAATGTTAAAAAAAAACAAAAAATAAACAAAAAAAAAAGTCTTAAGAAAATAAAAAAAAAATGTACAAAAAAAAGTGAATTCACCGGGATTCTAACCCGCGGCCTTAGAGAAAAAAAGTATTTGTGACATAGCGTCTAGACAACTGAGCTATTGAAGCTCACACAAAATCATCGTTAATAGAGGTACATATATAAAAAGTCTTCGTTAATTAGAGATTTGTTTGGTTTTTATTTAAATGACAAATCTTTGTATGTGTTTGTTGTTTGTGTATAAAAGGTGGAGATGAAAGAAAAGAATTTCAACAAATGGATGTGTTTGTTATGCGTAAAATTCTACATACATATTAAACAAAGGGATTTTACGGAAAAAATTATAGGTAGTCCTGGTTTTTTGCTAATATCTCAGCCATTTTTTTTTTTTTTTTTTTTTTTTTTACGTTAGACTAACACTCAGGGGATGTCCCCTACTAATGCAGTGCATTGTGTTAGAATTAGGAAAATATGTTATGAGAGGGAGGAAAGAGGGAGTAGTGTTTGTGGATATTTGCCTTGAACTTCTCTAAATTGTAAGTGACACGGAAGACCTCTGCGGGGAGTTTATTCCACATACGGCTTGTACGACTGATAAACGAATTTTCTCTGTAATGCGATGTGCGGTCAACGGGACAATCGACTACAAACGGATGTGCTCTGATAGATGAGCGAGTATCTCGAACATAAACCCGGGCTCTGGGAATCAGTTCCCTTATGTCGACAGAGCACTTCCCATGGTAATATCGATAAAACAGTGACGCACAACCCACATTCCGACGATGCTCCAATGAATCAATAGAGTTCGATATCCAAATGTCATTGATGAGCGCCGACGCCCTCCTTTGCACACGGTCCAAAAGCTCCAAAATAGACTTTGAAGCTCCTGCCCATATATGGGAGTTGTATTCCATTTTCGGTCGGATATAGGTGGTATAAATAGTAAGGAGATCGGATGGAGTAAAGTATTTCTTACACCGTTTGAGGAAACCAAGACACTTGAATGCTTCTTTCGACACTTCGAATACATGCTTATTCCAACGGACATCACACTGAATCTTCATGCCCAGAACATCAAGAGTATCCGATTCCTTGATATCAACACCACCCATGTTTGTTGATGACATTGTCGATCTCACAGCCATATGGGACAACATACAACATTGAGTTTTACCTGCATTGAAGTCGACCCCATTCGTAAGACCCCACTCGGAGACCGTCGAGAGGTCACGATTGAGTGTGTCATTCATTAGCTGCCTTCTGTACTCAACCTCCAGAAGGCTTGGTCTACGGCCAAATGAAAATGAATGACAAATGTTGCTGTCATCAGCGAAAGAGTAGATAGGATTGGAAGTTTGATCAAGAAGATCATTGAAAAAGATAAGGAAAAGAGAGGGAGAAAGAACAGAGCCTTGTGGTACCCCTGAATTAAGCTGAAACTCGTTGGATGAGATCCCATCTATAACAACACGAATAGTCCGATCTGTCTGATTTTCAATAGCAAACAGAAATGGATTACATGTAACAGAAATAAATAACAATCAAGTCCTCATCATGTCTGGGTTCTTCGGAAAACCCATTTCAACACACAGACGGACATCGTTAAATCAACTTCGCTCTACATAAGGACCCAGAATATATATATACTTTATAGGGTCTAAGATCAATATTGTAGAAATTACAAACGGAATGACAAACTTATATATACCCTTCCACCTGTGGTGAAGGGTATAATGATGTTAGCTACGACGTTGTTGGTTAGAACCTATTTACAACCCAATAACTTGTTTGCGAAAACGGTATACGAATGCAGTGAGCATTATTTACTAGCAGTGATTACTAGCATGCTATTTATTTGCGTTTATGCTTCTCTTGAGTACTTAACCCTTTATTTTTTGATCGCATTTTATTATAAATAGTTTTTTTAAGCATTTATCTTTTTGATGCGTGTTCGCTAATTTTTCGGGAGAACCGTCAGAGTAGCATAGCCTCTCTATAAAATATAGACTCTTTGGTGGGATTAAAAACACTTAAAACTTCTCATATTTCATAAGATGCCACAATAATCAAGCTTTTAATTTCCTATGGCCCCTAAGCAAACTTATCTTAAAAGTCATTGTGGCTATAAAATGCATAAGTAAGTTTTCTAAAAATATACACAACAGAAACTTATCTAACACTTAAGTAAAATCATGTCTCTAAAATCACACGTAGAAACTATACGATTTCAAATTAATAAAATAAACACAAGTAATTGATGTAAAAAAAAATACCACAAACATGATACAAAATTATGTTAAAGAATACTATTTTATTAAAAAAGCATAAACATAAAAATCATGTTTATAGTAAGAGACCTCTTCTACATGACAAGATAAACGGCAAATGAAGCGAAAGACTAAAAAAAATGCATGGATTCATTCTGAAAGTCAGACAAACCGACAGACGTCTGTAGTGAATGTAGACAAATTAATTGTGTTTAGATTGCAAAAAAAAAATATATAAACAAAAAAAAATTGAAGAGGAATATGCAAATAAACCATAAAACACGCATTTAAGAGAATAGAAATAAAAAACCAACGTGTGTGTTTAAATTATTTAATAGTTGAGCAATAATGGCCAAACAAAGGCCCACATATGTGAGGTAGGAGAAGCAAAATTACAATTGCAAATTTTAGTTTTACACGGCGAAAATGGGGTAAAATGTGAATATTTGCGATTTTTAAGGCACTGTATGCACATTTCATACCTTACATTTAATATAAAAAATAACATAAATAATACAAATTTCATGAAGAATTTAAAGTATTAAGGAAAAAATAACATAAAAAACAATTCATTTTGATTACATACATAAAGACTTTATAGAAAGTATTTGTACTCTTCTTTATAAGTTATTGATATCATGTTTTGTTAATGGCCATGGAAAACTTAAAAACAGTTACGATCCTTGTTTAGGCAAAAATGTACCTTACATTTTTCACAATTAATATAAGATAAGCTTAAACATCCAGCCAGCTTACAGCGCTTCCGATCTTTCATCCATACTGGAAAATGAGATAAATTATCCTCGCGAACATCTGTTGATGAAATAAGAGCTGCGTTAGGCTTTTTCTTTTTAGCTTCTATTTTCTGCGACACAAGACTCGAATGACGTCCAGGAGGTTTCAATGTTTGGCCGACTCTACATAAACTTACCCCAATTTTAATTCGGAAATCCGCTAAAGATAACGTTTTTTTCTCATTTCGTTCTTTGAAATGCATTTGCACAGTAGCCACGAGTTGACTGTTGTAATATCCAGTAAATGGTAAAATATTCGTATGTACCATTTCTTGGATCGGAGTTTAATTTTATGGCTTCCAATCAGGCTGTCAAGTAGATCAACACCACCCATGTGTATGTAAAGCCTGAGACACCACTCAAAACGAAGAGCTTACATCCCCCTTTATGGCATGTATTGCTTAAAGTAACTTCTAGCTTTTGTTGAACATAATTGTTCGACAAGATTTTGTTCCATTGCGACTGTTGCAAATTCTTTCAGTAGAGCGTAAAAATTCGATCATGGTTTCTGTCATCACGTGGTACATTTTTAGAATTTCGATTGAAATGAAGAATTCTCCTAATTTTCTCGAATTCAGATAGAGACATAGTTTCTTTTATAATTCTATTGCCATTTATGTCGAAATCGTCTATATGATCGTCAGCTTCTGTATCATCCCCGCATAACTCGTTTGGTAATCCGCATATTGTAGGGTTATAGTTTTCTGAAAATTCTTCCTCGTCACTACCATTATCATCCAAATCGTCTTCGCTCTCGAAAAAGTGATTAACAAATTTAGTTTTTATTTCGTTATTTAAAAATTTAGACTTAGATGGCATGATTATAGCTAAAAAAAACTTTTTAAATACTATATTCTAAATTGTTTTTCATTAAAATTACATATACATATGTGGTTGCATCATATATGATACAACCATTTTTTTATTGCTGAACGCATAATGTATCATATATGGTACAACCGAAATAAATTATGTATTGACTACCAAAAAATAAAAAATTTCACAAATACAAACTAAATAATGAAATATACTAAATAACAAATAAAATATATAAATTAAATCTATGATTTCATTAGTAATTATCTTAAAACGTACGATTTATATCAGCTTCCAAATTACACTTGCAGTTTCAGCGACTGTCACAGAACAACTGTTATTTTAGAATAAATATGATCGCATATGCATTGATTTTCTTGTTTGATCTTGTACGTCGCTATGTCTTCTAACTTACTATTGCGACTTTTACCACTATTTTGCAGATTATAAATGTAATAAATGAAAAAACTGTGGTTGTCTCATATATGATACAAAATGCATAGAAGGGTGAAAGTAAAAAAAATACTAAAATATTTTTTAAAACAGAAATTACCAAATAAAAAACAAAATGATAAATTTGTTTATGTTTTTACAATTTTTAAGCATTTGATTTTTTTTTTTTTAATTATTTCTAAAATATTTTTCGAAAAAAATAAATAAAATAAAAAACTTTTGATGTTTGACAAAAAAATTTAAATTTTGTACTAATAATAATATTTAGTAAATTTTTTTTTGTAGATTTTTAATTCCACTTTACTAAAAGTTTACTAAAACTTAGTAGCGTCAGCTAATTTTTTCTACAAATTTCATTGTACTACACGTCAGCAGGCATGAGTTGCTAAGATAAGCAAAAAATACTGCTGGGATCAAATTAGCAAAATTTCCCGTAATAACAGCAAAATTTTCAGTTGCCATTACAGACTTTTTTTGTTGAGTGTTGTCATAAGAGTTTTCCCTACCCACTTTTGCCACTTTCCGTAAAAATTTCTTAAAATTCCAACTCGGTGGAACGCCAGTATCGTACTCCAATGAAAATGTAAATAAGCAACCATACCAAACCGCTGGAGGAGGTTGTGTTACACAGTTTTATCGATATTATTATGGGAGGTGTTCTGCCGAGATAAGTGAACTCATACCCAGGACCGGGTTTTCGTTCGGAATACTAAAAAAAATCCGCTGCAGCTCAGATTTAAAAATTTATGCACTGCCATAAACAATGATCCTGAAATTTTTTACTATGAAGAGCAAATAGGAGAATTGTCTCCC
This sequence comes from Eustalomyia histrio, assembly GCA_949748255.1. Lineage (NCBI taxonomy): Eukaryota > Metazoa > Arthropoda > Insecta > Diptera > Anthomyiidae > Eustalomyia > Eustalomyia histrio. Next base: position 26,554,707 of record OX456524.1, on the reverse strand, counting down.
CCTTAATGTCCTACCCAAATCCCTTCTGCTGGAAATCTATATTTTATAATACGGTTTGCCAGAGGTAATTCAGTGATTATTTACTTTTTAAAGTCGCAAAGATGTCGATAAATAGGGAGAAATAAGAAAAAGGCGCTTCTTAATAACCAAACCTAACTGCTGGAGCCATAATCTTAAAAAAGGGCACGTGAGTTTCTCTTCTAGCACTGAGACGGGATTTTGAAAATTTGTTGAAAAATTTTGCTAATAGTATCCTGGCCAAAAATGTCCTCTTAATGATATTTGAGACTTGAAATTGAAAAATCTAATACAAAAATTCTAAACATATTTATTTAAAGAGGAAAATCTTTAGGAAAATGAATTCAATTTTCATGTTAATATATTCTGATATTTAAAATAACCGGCAACGAAGTATCAGGCTTTTAAACTACCCAGAAAAAATTTTTAGAACAGTTTAACTTATAATCTATTCTAGTACAGGTTCTTTTACCACCAGTTCCAAGGAAAAGGTTCTGGAACTGATACCCGGGGTCAAAATGTAAGGTTTCCCTGTCCAAAAACCAGTTATATAACTGGTTCTAGAACATTGGATCAAACTTCATACTAAAAGAACCGGTTGTAGAATATAAATTAGAACCTATGGTAATGCGATATAAGTTCTTCTGCAACCTGTTCTACGTGATATATAATTTTATTATATCTTTTGTCGTAATTGTTCATAATCTCAATATTTATCCATGGATTTTATTGATATGTAGTTGGTTTTCTTTTTTAAAAAAACAAATCGCATTTCCACTATTTCTAGTTTTTTTTTTCCTATATTTCCTAATATCTCGTCCTTCAAATTTCAAAAGAATTTTATAATCAAAAAGTGATTGGCCACCTCTGACATAAATATTCTAAAAACTGTGTGTTTATATCTTTGCATATTTGTAAGTAAATGCATATGAATTGTCTCTTGAGTGTTGATTCTATATAAATATGTTTATAATTAGCATTAATTTACGTTTATTAAGCACAAAACATTATTAGAATGCTAATTGCCAACAACAATTGTTACGAATTATTAGATGAAAATGCAACAGCGGTACTATTTGTTAAAAGTTCACTGACTTTGGCGGCAAACATGGAAAGTCTTACTTTCTATATCAACACATTGTGAATTTTTTTTTTGTTTTTCAAAATCAAATAAAAATTCTATGCCAATCTACATAAACATAAGCAAAACAAGAAGAGAAATCTTCTTCAACAACAATAAAAATAAACAAATGAAAAAAATAAAATAAAATCATTAAAACAAACCTCTTGCCTGTGGCTGCATCCAAGATGAAAGGTTCTTTTAAACGTGTTTTAAGTAACCTTCCCAAACGTACCATACGACCTACTTCCACCAAAAGTTTTTCACGTTCCATTAAATACTTGCGCAACAAATCACGTTGTTCATTTAATGATTTTTCTGTTGTTAATAGGGAAGCATCCATTTTTTGTTGTTGTTGTTGCTGCTGATGATGCTGTTGCTGATGTTGATGTTGCTGCTGATGGTGGCTCATTGTTAATGAAGCTGATGTAGTTCTTGCAGCTGTAGAAGATGGTGATTGAGATTGTGATTCACATTCACTACTTATACCACTACTGCTGCTTCTTTGCTGTTGTCGTAGTTGAGTTTGTTGCTGTTGCAACATTAAACGCAGGCTGCGCCTCAACTCCATTAATTGTTGGCAATAGTCTTCTACACTGCGATGAAAAACCGCAGAAACGCGTAAACGTGTCATATGCTCCTGACTTATGGCCTGTAGACTATGCCAGGTTTTTTCTAATTGTTGTTGCATTTTTATTGCTTCAGTTACCTCCAGTTTACAGGTGCTACGTAGAGTTTGTGATGCCTCCAGCAATTGACAACCATAGTTGAAGATACTCTAGAAATACCAAAGAAATAAAGTGATTGTTAACTATAGTTTTTTTGTTTTTATTTTTTCTCTGTTGTAATTTTAATCTTGGTGTGGAAAGTAGTTTTTAAAGGGTTTTTTTTGTCTATAGTTTTCTGGGAATTTAAGTTTTTGAAGCACGTGCTTTAATTTCTTAATTTTTTTCTGTGGAAGGCACTTTTATGTTCATGTAATGTTAACTTGCGGCATTAAGATACATGTAGTTTTGTTTTTTGTAGATTAACTTACAAACTAAAGATTTATTTCAAACCTTTCACTTGGTAAATTCTTTTGATTTGAAGTTGTTAAAAATTTGTACAAATGTAATGAAAGCTTGTTGTAACTGTGGTTTAAAAGTTTATTTTTTTAAATCTCGTTATAAAGGGAGGTCTAAATACAAAAAATTAACTTAACTAAATTTCTTTTGGTATATTGTGGCTTTATTAGATACCAGCAACATTTTTTTAAGCAGCTTACCTTTGAATCTATTCCAGAACAAGTTCTTTTATCACCGGTTCATGGAACATGTTCTATACCTGATTTCCGGTAGTCTAAATGTAAGGATTAACTGTCCCAGAACCAGTCCTAGTTTGTATAAAACGAATCTATTGCTAATGGGTCAAACTCCATATAAAAAGAACCGGTTGTAGAACATAGATTAGAACCTCTGCTAATGTGATATAAGTTGTTCTGAAACCTGTTCTTTGGATTTTCACTAAGATATAACAAATATTCCCATTATTTATGGAACACGATTGCATTCATTTGGCTGCAGCAGCAGGCTTCGCAGTAGCTTATCCTGCCAGTGCAATTTTCCAATACTTCATTGACGGTATCTTTAAATGGCTCGTACTAAATTAACCTTAAGGGTATGAATAATTTCTGGATTATTTGCAAAGCATCGCTCTTTAACAGCAGCCCAGAATAAGTCTACAGGGGTTAAATCGCAGCTCCGATTGACATCGCCAAGACGGCTGATAACACGACTACCGAACTTAGTGCGCACGAGAGCGATTGTTTTATGAGCTGTGTGAAATGATGCGCCATTCTTCTAAAGCCGGATTATCCAAGTTCATAAATTCCGTTTTAGCACATAAAAAGTCCATAATAGTGGCTCTGTAGCGCCCGCCGTTGAAAATGGACCAATGATGCCACCACTCCCAAATCCACACACAACTGTCACGACAATGATGTGCGGGTTTTCCGATCCCCAATTGAGGCAATTTTGTTTGTTGACAAAGCAGCCGACATGAAAATGCGCCTCGTCAGAAAAGACAATTTTCCGCCAAACTCAATCTCTAAAGCTTCAATTCTGTAAGCCCCAAACTGAGAAGCAGTAACGAGGTGGATAGTTTTCTGCTTCAATTGCTGATTCAATTGGAGCTTGTAAGCCAATAATCTGAGATCTTTGGGAAAAATTGACATCATACTGGTACATGAAATGCCAAGTCGATGTTCTTGGATTGAGTTGCATACTTTTGGCCACAGCAGCCACATTCTCATACTCACATTAGTACACTTAGAATATTATGTAGTTTATTGTTTGTAGTTTAATAAAAAAGTAGTCCATTCTATTTAAAAATAAAGGAACATACAATTATTTTTCAAAGAAAAATCTTTTTTAACTTTTTTATACATTTGTTCGAAATAATTTACTATCATTTATCGATTTTTTTCAGCTTCATTTGTTTGAAATTTAATAAAAATTTACCCACAAAACGAAAATTTGTGGTTTATTTGTTTCCGTTACAGTCGTTTCAAATTTAAATTTTGTTTGCTGTCTGTTTCAAAAAAAAAAAAAATATTCAAAAAATTCCAATTTGTTTTTTTTTTTATATAAATTGTTTGCTTGTATACAAAATTTTTTCAATACAAATTACAACAACTTCATAAACACACATACATACAGAACAGCATTCACACAAAAAGTGCCTATAGCCATGCATACATACATTTTGTAGATTAAACAAAACAGAAACAATTTCAAATAAATGATAAAATTATTTAATTTTTAAGGAATCGATAGGTAAAATTTTAACATTTTTTTACTGATTAATCATTTGTTTCTTACGGATGTGTCAGTTGTTTAAGCAATATTTAAAAATAAATTTAAATAAAAATTCAGAAGACCGGGTTTTAAATGAAATATTATTTCTTGTAAATGGCATTTTCTGTTATTTTAACTTACACACTATTTTAAGTGTATTGTTATCTAGCAACTTGCGTACAGTACGCGCGAGGGGTGTGCATTATTTCGGCCAGAACTTCTTTTCAACAAACGCACGGTTTGTCAAACACATCACTCACTTGGAAAGTAAGTTTGCCAATGATAATGACTGATAGTCAATATTTCGAACAGAAAAAAACTATCAGTGTCAAAATAACATGTAATTTCTGTATTTGGACCACCCAATATAGGTGAAAAATTCACTTTAGGGAGATTCGCATAAAAGCCGACCTATTACAAATAGCGGGAAAAGTTCAGACACTGCCACGATTTAATTACATAGGCATTAACTTAACTTAAACTCATATAATTTATTTTTATTTTTTATAAACCTAAAAATTCCACAATTTCCTCTATTTTCTTTGGCCTGCATTATTACCCCCATTTGCAAAAATATTTCAACTAAAACATTATCTATCGATCATTATTTTAAATTGACTTCCTTTCAAAAAAAAAAAACTATTTAATAACAGTGTACAACAATTTCCTGTAGTGAATAGAATATTAGCCTGATATCAGTTATTTACATATAAAAATAATTATCAAACCGTTGCATCACAAGGTACGGCAATCCTAAAGCTTAAAAAGAAAAAACAAACTTACTAATGTTGCAACTAAACCAAAAACATGCCGCCAAATACATTAACGGTTTGAACAAGTGTTATAACAACAACATAAACAATACCGTAGATACAACAACTGATATAAACAGGCAACACCAACAAATAAAAAAACGGGCAAAAACAGGCGCATTCTAAATTTTACAGCTGACCAACCTAATAACAACAATGAAAAAACTTACCAAACAACAACAATAAAACCAAACCCCTGCTCCCTAATTTGTTCATACATTCAAGTGTAACCAGAATAACTGCATTGTTGGTTAGTAATGTTACGAGTTGCCAGATAATGGAAATTTGAAAAAAAAAAAGAAGTTTAAGGTCTTTTCTTTGTTTTAAAAGATTTTTATATTGAAAAAAGAAATTTTTAGTAATAAATTTTTATCCCTAAATATAGATGAAAAATTAACCTAAATAATTTTATACCAGAATTTAGTAAATAGAAAAATTACCGATGCTGGGCACAATTGTGAAATATTTGTATATAAAGGGTGGTTAAATTTTAAGGGCCAATATTGAATGTGAACCACACCTAAACGTCAAGTTTTTTTCTGCATTTCATTTCACATTTCTCAATATTAGACTAACTCAATTTGAACCATGGAAATATACACAATTAAGAGACGCGTTAAAGTTGTTCAGGCTTATTATGAAAATGGGCGTTCAAATCAAAATGCACCTTGTGATTTTTTTGGTCAGCATAATCGACCAAATGTGTCCACAATCGGGATAATTGTGCACATATTTCTGAAAATCTGGTCTGTAGGAAATGAGAAAACACCTGTTCAAGTTCGTTCTGCTGAAAACAATGCGGTTGTTCGCGATAGTGTGGCAGAATAGCCGCCAACCTCGACTCGCCGTCGGTGTTCGTATCGCGAGGTCATAACGGAATTCTTGAAGCCAGAAATTGAGGATATGGATGTGCATGATATGTGGTTTCAACAGGACGGTGGCACTTGCCACACAGCTTACGAAACAATGGCTCTTTTGCGCGACAAATTCAATGGCCGTTGGATGTCAATTGGCCGCCAAGATCATGTGATTTGACACCGTTGGACTTCTTTCTTTGGGGTTATTTAAAAGAAAAGGTATACGTCAATAAGCCATCAACAATTCAAGATCTAAAGGATGATATAATTCGGCACATTAACGGCATAGAACCTCAATTATGCCTCAGCGTCATCGAAAATTTGGGCCATCGGATGGAGGTGTGCCGCCGAGGTCGCGATGGCCATTTGGCCGATAATTGAACCATACCATATTATCATAATAAAAAGTAATAACAATAATCTCCTAAATAATTTGTGTTATATTCAAAATCAACATCGGCCCTTAAAATTTAACCACCCTTTATTTAAAAAGGCGCAGATCTACAGACAAACTTTAAATACAAAAATAATAAAAAGGATATTCTTCTCAAATAATCCCGAACAGGAGAAGATGGTTATTTATGGCCGTAACTTCGAGCAGTAGATACCTACCAGTGCTTAGATATCTATTGGTTATTGTTCGTATACACGGTAGGTATCCAAGGACTGGTATCTATTGCTTAAAATTACGGGCATTGCTCATAAAAACCGTATCTATTGTTTGAGTATGATTAAATAGGGATCGGTCTTGGTTTACACAAGATCTAAACGTTGTAGCGATTAATATGCGTTATCGTAAGGAGATCATATTGGAAGAGGCTATTATCCCAATTATAGTACTGTATTTAACCTTCACCTTCTGTGAAGTTAATGAGGGCCATACGAAATGAGAAGGACAACAATATTGATTTCAACACATTTTAGATAGTACAAAAGGCAACTTCAGAGGTAACAAATTTTACACAAACATAGGAAATAAACCAACATTTGTCACTAAGCAAAGACATCTAGTCATTGATCTTAGCTTATCTTGCAGCAAGGTTAGCTCAATTGTCAAGATATGGTGAGTTTTTGTTGAGATATGTCTCTCTGTCACACCACCATCGCTACATCGAATTCAAAAATCAGATTGCAGACTTTTGGGGAATTATTAAGTCAGAAGTTTCGTCTAATTCGGGAGCTTATCTACAAATAGTCCATAAAAAACTGTTAAAAGTATGTACATCAGATTAGGAAAACCCTACTAGGCTTCTTTGTCCCTTAATACAAAGTGAAAATTTTAAAGCTTAAAAAAAGTTACACAAGTCTTCTTAATAGAGCCTTAAAATCTCGAAAGGATACTGACTGTAGTAAATTACACGGCAAAGACAACTAGATCTTTAAAACTGATAATGCATCGTAGTTTGGCTGCCTTAAAAAGCCTCGAATAATCAGCAGCAGGACATCAATGACATTCTCTTGTCTATACACTGCCCTGGATGCAAAGTAAAAACGACGGTAGCGGATGCTATAAAACGACCTGTCACAAATGGGTTACAGAGGAATCGATCAAGTACGCCTTTAGATTCTTCAGTGATCACAAATGCATAGGCACATAGGCACAAAAATAGTATATTTTTTCGGGAAGCGGCTCACATTCCGAAAACGTTCCGAAACGATCAAAAATCAGGAAGAGGAAACAAGGTCCAAAAATGGGTCGATTTTCTTTAAATTAGGAGGCATGATTTATTGTTCCAAAAAACATTCATAACCCAAATTTAAACCAGATATCTACAGTTTGTGTGTCTAATTGCCATTAAGGCCCAATTCAAATAGGACCTTTTTAAAAAAGGTAGATATGGACCGATTGAAACCAATTTCTATGGGGTTCGTCCATGAGCCAATAAAAACTTAAAAACCAAATTTTATCGAAATGTCTTGTAGTTTAATTGCTAGGTTTACACGGATACACGGATTCGATTGGTATACTATAGGATGGGTCGAGGTTTGGAAGTTACAACCATCAAAACAAACTCCATATTTGCTGATCACATACAGGGGGTCGTAAAAACTGAACATCCTAAGAAAGGGTCTAGAACATTTGTGGACATTAAGAGGTTTCGAAGTTTGGAAGCAATAACCATCAAAACAAACACCATATTTGCTGATCACATAGAGGGGGGTCGTAAAAATGGCACATCCTAAAAAAGGGTCTAGAACATTTGTGGACATTAAGAGGTCTTTTGACAATAATAGACTTAAGCACTTAAGCTAATGAAATATTCGACTGAAACTCAGTTCTTGTCAATTCATGGAATCGATGGAACTGAATCATAAACAAAAAAAAAATAAATAGATCTAAAAACTTTAAAATCTTATATTCAGAATTTAAAATTAATCCTAGTCAGAAAGAGGTGGCACAGTCTCGAAAAAAATGTTCTTAGATCTTTCCCTCGCTTTCGCCTTATTTACGAAAAAGGTATTACGGGGTCACCCACCGATTGGGCTGTAATTTTGATATGTGTTAAAGACAAAATAAATGAAAATGTCACTTTTATAGCGATCCAATTACACGATAAAGTACAGTAAATTGTTTTTTATGTGAAAAAATTTCACTCGAACTTTAATGGTATCAAATCTTTATTAAAATTGTAAATATTATTCTTTTTTATTCTACACAATCATAATAAAACCAAAATTTTACTTCTTCGTTAAAAAAAAAGGAATGGTCTTCTGTATAAAAATTGTGTGAAAAAAAATTGTACTAAATGTTCACATGAATTATCGTAAAAATCATTTCTTTTTATAACAGCCTTTGAACTTAATAGTGTAAAAAGGGGAATGGGAATGACCTGTCCCAAAATTAATGATAGGAAATTTGCTATCAATTTAAAGGTATTGAGAGAGATCAATGATAGAATGCTTAAAATTGCTGGAAAAATTTCGTAACACAAAACTTTTGAACATTTTGGTATCCCGCATTTTATTTCATAAATTTTAAAATTAATCTTTCCTCTTGATCAAATATCCCAATATCATTTAAATCGGTGGGTTCCCCTTAGTATACCTCCTTGTTAGCTTAAAAATTGTATTTATATCAAAAATGATTCCTGCACATACAACAACTTTAATACATGCCAGATCATTTGTATATTTCTTCCTAAATCAAGTTCATCAACCTATTCCCGGCCAGTGGTGCCATATGGCCAATCACGCGGATTCCCGGTTGTCTGAGGTTCATAATTTGGGGCTTGGCATTAAAATTCGACATCAAATTCGAAAAAAATTGGGTTCAAGATTAGCACTTTGACGATCTGCTATTTATGTTATATGAAAAACAGTTTTTTTTAAACGGGAGCGGATCAGCAAGCAAACAGGCAGGCAGGAACTCTTAATTTATATCAGTATTACACTGTGTGTCAAAGTTTTATTTGATTCGATATTACTTTCACCTACAAATGAAATACAGAACATGCCTGATATTATTCGGGATTTAAAACTCATTCTCATGGAAGTAACTTCTCGATTTTGATGAAATTTGGATATGTGAAGATCGACCTGTAGCAATTTTTGGGCCACGATTTGTATCACATTAGAAAATTTAATCAAAATCTAGGTGTGCTGGAATATCTTCCATATTAGACATTCAAAACTATTTTCTATTAAAGCCCATTATATTCCAAAAACATCATTAGTTTAACCCTCACATAAAATATAATCATTTTCAAAAAAAAGTGGACCCCAAAATACGTATTTTTGTTTATTTCCTCCATTTTCGACTTTCAAATTCCATAAAAATTTCAAATCGAAAACTTGAATTACACGAACGTATTATTAGATTCTAAAAGAAATGTTTTCAGGTTTTCAGATTAAATACCAGATATAAGGAATACTTTTTGAGGAGTTTTTCAATTCAATTTCCTCAAACTCTGCAACAAATCTTAAAATAAAATTTTCTGGCAACTCTGATATTTAACAAAAGAAAAAGCTCAAACCGCAACAATACACAGTATTTGAATTAAATAAAACTCATAGTAAAACTTACCTTTCCAGTTTCTTGAAATGTTTGCAATTCATCCTTTTGCACCTGTATCTCATGTATATTACAGCCAACATGCGAATGACACCTGATCATGGCATTGTACAAATCATCCAACCATTTGATAGCCATACAAGCATCCTGTTCGTATGTGTAAATGTGTGTCATCTGTTCCAAGGTAAGTTTTTGCAATTCCACACTATCACTAAAAATTTGACGTCTCGCCAATGTTGTATCTAAAATTTCGCGTACACTACAAATATCCTCACTGTAGTCAATGTGTAGGTCACGGCCAAGAGCATCTTTGACAGGCATTGATAAAATATCACTAAGTTTTTCACCATCCTTAACAAGTTCACGCTCGATGGAGACTGTTTTTGATGAAAGAAACAATGAAAGAAATAACACAGATGAATTAAAAGAAAAAACAACAAAAATTGTTTTAAATGTTTTCAGGAATTAATGGTGTGTTTTTGTTTTTATGTTATACTTCCTTTCAATAAAACAAAAAAAAAATAAAATAAAATCTTACCCAAACTCAATTGACTACTTTTAAGTTTTTGTAGCATACCCGATGCTTTTGTAAAATCTTCAATTTTATTACCACCCATGACTAGTGATTCAAATACCTCTGTGGTTTTATCGAAATATTCAGTTACCAGACGATAAAATCTCAATGAGGTTATTAAAACATTACGTCTTCTTTCCAAACGTGTTGCAAATGAGCGGCACACAAATTGCATAAATTCTTTTTGTGATAATAAATCACGATATGCTGCCGAATCTTTGGATCCTATATACGAATCTATTTTATACAATAACTCCGCATAGAAACCATAGGTCTCACGACATTCCAGTTCTAATGTATCATGAGCTGTTCTCAGCTGCTCACAAGCCTTAACATCACATCCTATAGCCGTTTGACGATTCAACATGTGTTCGGCGGTATTTAGTATCCAATTGGTTACAAATGCCACACCCTCTTCTAGGGAGGCTAATTCTCGAGCATCTCTAACGGTTTGTATTAATTCCAACCAGGCTGAGCGTAAATCGGTTTGTTTTCTTTCAATTTCATTTAGACGCATTTCAATACGTGAACGTTCACAATTTAAATCTGGTGGTAAAGTGCGTTTTATTAAGCCGTTTGTGGTTACAGCAGGTGTAGTATGAACGATATCATGGTCATTTAATGCTGCTGCTGCAGATGACGATGTTATTGTTGTTGTTGTTTTGGTATTGGTTTTGTTTGTATTTGCCGTTACATGTGAATTATTGGCTTTGGTTGTTACAGACGGTGTTGGGGCATAGACTTCATTGAAACGTGTTAATATACGATTACCTATACACAAAAAATAGAAGGTATACAAAATGCAATGAAATTCAATCTTTGGCCTTTTATTTGATTTATAATTATATGATTAGATTTTTTTTGTAAGTTTTAACAAAATATGTAAATAATTTTAATTATGTTCACAGTGAAACTATGCAACTTTCTTTTTGAACTTTTCTCTGAATGCATATGTAAATTATGTGGCAGCTTTGCGCTTACTACTTATTGTTTCTAATGAAATGTTAATCATGCGAAGTAATATAAATCAACTTGATTATATTTGAGAAATTTGAAAATTAAATATACATATATTTACAGTCAATGTTAAGTACTGAACTAGTTTTTTTAAATTAACTGTTTTCAATTTATACCATGTGAGAAATATGTCATGAAAATATTTTGAAAATTTGTTAGTAAATAGATTCCTTAAAAAAAAATTTGATTGCTAATAAGAAAATCTAGATACTTTTGGCCTGCAAAAAATACGATAATATCGGAAATAAATAATTTTATTATCGTTACCCACCAAAAAGTATTCAACATATGTGACCTTCTCCGAAAAAAGGGATCTAGTGTGTCAAAAAACGGGTTTGGGCTTAATAGTGGATTCTGGTACCTAAAGTGGTGTAGAATGAGATGAAATGAGTTAGATTTTCGATAAAAAAAATTTTAAACCCATAAAAACGTACGTTCTTTCCATTAGTATACGCACATCAACCCTTTGCCTTTGCTGAGAGCGAACAGATAGCTGAGAACGAACAGAGCAGCAACAATAGCAAAGGTATTGTCACCAAAGTCGGCACCCAATCATTTCCCAACTGAATGTGTGTTCACAGTGATAATGCATTATGAAACTTTAAATTCGTTTTTCTCAAAACTTCATTTTTACACACTAGGTCCCTTTTCTCGGAGAAGGTCACATATACATAGAAAAATTTTATGCGCGAATGAATGACAATTTTGTTCTCTTTTACATGTTGTATGGTTTTTGGTATGGTGAAACTTGCTTGTGTTGAGTTTGGTAAAAAGAAGCTTTGAAACTCTATATGTGTTATATACGCTATGAGCCCACACTCCTATAGAATAAGACGATACTTTGGGTAACCAAAATTTGAAAAAAAGTTACCAAATGAGAAAAAATATAACCAAAATTTAAAGTTTTATGTTTTTATTTAAATATATTAAACTATTATTTTTAGTAAAAATTAATGAAAAATTAAATTACCTGCTTTCATTGTCGCATTCAAATAATAAATCTTCGGATTCACTATTTGCATTGACAACACAAAAAAACTTCCGCTTACGTACCGTTTTCATTACGTTATAAACGGAATCCATCTCCCGTTACGTACCGTTTTCTTGATCCGTAAACATGCCATAAACAGGATTTTAAGGAACATCGCAACTAATTCGAATTTATGCCTTTGTGTGGAGTAAAAACCGGAGTTGAGTCCGTTGAAAGACAGTCATTGAAGGACCGGTTACGGACAGTTGAAAATATTCGACAAAAAGAAAATATTCGAAGAAAGCAATTACCATCCATACTTTATGTTCAGCTGATAATATTTACAATGTAAAAAGTACTTTTCGAAAGAACTTTAAGTCACTAGTTCTGCACCTTAGTTTGCATTCATGCAATTTTAAATTTAACAGAAGGGTTGCGCGATTTTAGATATATATTCTATTTAAATTTTTATAAAAGCAATAAACAACACTGTTTGTTACGGAATCCAGACTGATGAAAAACGGTGAAGTCCGTTTTAACAGCACGGAAAAGCTTACAGCAAAAGGAGTAAAAACGTAGTGTTTTCGAAAACCGGATTATGCTGTCCGTTAATATTCCGTTTACGTACAAGCTTTGACGGATACGTGTTTTACGGACATAAACGTGTCGCAAAATTCGGATTCATGATTCCGTATATGTTGGAGAGTTCGTCAAAATGTTTCTTGTGAAGTTAAGAAATTTTCTTGAATTCACATACATTCACACATGTAAAATACAAATACTTATCCATTGTACATTTATTTAATGTGTTTTGCTTTTTTTTCCACCAAAACTTAAGTTTACTTAGCAATTCCTCAATTCAGAATCGTTAGAATGCTGACAATTAAAACAGTCATGAATATTTTGGTAATCCAGAGCTGATTAACATATTTTGTACAACGAACTAAATATTTGTATGAAAAAAATTACAGTGTTTTCAAATCAACGTAAAAATCTTTACTTTTAAAGAAAATTTAAAAACACTGAAAAAAACAATTTATATTTCTGATTGCCAAGAAAGTTACCAAAATGAAAAAAAAGTTCACATCTCCAAATTAGAAAAAAAAAATTACCAATTTTGGTTAAAAATAACCAAAAACGGCAACACTGTAGGTGACTTTAAATTAAAGTTGTATCGTTCGTAAACGAAGGAAATGAATTGAACTATTCACTCAAATGATCGAAAAACGTTCATCAAAGACACACTTTTAGTTCAATCGTTTATTCAACTTTTTTTGGTCGATGACAATTTTATTAAATTTTTAATTGTTCAAAAGGTTCTTGATTTTTTTATTGTAACAAATTTAAGTACTATTTGAATTCAAAGTTAAAATATTTTTCTTTAATTTATTATTATTATTATTATTAATTTATTATTATTAATTTACTTTTCTGACATTTTGTGTCTTTATTAACTAAAAGCAATGAAAAAGACGAACAATATAAATAGGTCGCTAGGAAAATGACCAAGCGAAAGATTGAGATGTGTTAACATATATGAACGATTGAACGAAAATTGTCAAAGAGTTATTGAACCAGAAGAGCTAACTAGGTATTTTTAAAAAAATTTAACTAGAAAGAGCGGTCACGAAAACGAGAACACTCTATGTTGGGCGCCATTTTTCTACTGTGTAAAATAAATAGTAGTAGCTTTTATTAATCATATATGGCCTTAGGGCTTTGGTTATGTAATTTGAAGAAAATAAATTCTATATTTATTATAAAGAAATAGCGGATAACTTTTGGTATAATACGTTTGCAACTCTGTCCAACCTGTATTTATGATGTCCTTGATAAATAGAACTTTTCAGAACCTTGTAGTTAGACCAAGGACCCTTGAAACCAGGATGAACAAACTACATTTTTTTTAGCCACGCATGATGCCATGGTGCCATGGTGCCATGATGCCATGATGCCAAATGACGAAACTACAAAAAATTCTTAGGCGACATCATGAAATTCTTAGGCGATTTACAGAAACATTTAGCCACTTGCAGTGGTACAACCCCAAGTACAGTGATTGTGTTGTGAATGTATACATGTTTTGTGTTTTTTGTCTCTTTCATACTCACGTTTACCATTGTTTTGTTTGTTGTCTTAAGCAAAAAAATCAAATATCCATTTGTTTGTTATAATAATAATTAATATTGTGTTTTTGTTGAATGTTTGGAAAAAAAAATTCAAACATGTATACATTCACAACACAATCACTGTACTTGGGGTTGTACCATTGCAATTGGCTATATGTTTCTGTAAATCGCCTAAGAATTTCATGGTGTCGCCTAAGAATTTTTTGTAGTTTCGTCATTTGGCATCATGGCATCATGGCACCATGGCATCATGCGTGGCTAAAAAAAATGTAGTTTGTTCATCCTGGTTTCAAGGGTCCTTGGTTAGACCAGGTTTTTCTTTACATTTTAATTACGTGGAACTGAATTCAGTGATAGTTTTATGAAATTGGTTCATGTGAAATCATCAATACACCGCAATACCCTCAACGATAAACGCAATTGATGTTACAGTATACCGTTAGCTTAAAGTGAAAAGGGGGGCAAATCATCATTTTATGAAAACGTAGATTTAATTTCGGTATGATAGAACAAGTAAAAATATATCATTTGCAAAAAATACTTTAAATTTTCGCATTCCCACTTATTGGAATGCAGTTATGAGTACAGGGGATAATTCCAAAATCGGTGCTAAGTCCAGTTAAAAACCACAAAACGTCTATTTAAACTAATTTTTTAATAATATTGAATCAATCAACCTTTCCAAAAATATTATTTTGTTAACTCATTTTCGTCGGGAGGGTATAAAAAAATCATTGGTTTCATGGACTGACAAAAAAAGAAAATAGTCATACAAAAAAATGTTATCCATAATTGCATGCCTTGGTTAGTACTTATATAATTTTGTAGTGACCTGTTGTTCTACAAATAAGTAAACAAAATTAAAAGAGAAATTCACCATTACCCACCCTTAAATTTAATATTGGGCCAAATTGAAAATAACACGGCTTGTTTCATTTTGTTTCCTCCCACATATATTCAAATTCCAGCGAAATAAGTAAGTGAAAATGCGTTTAATAAGTCACATTGTGCACATTGTGTTGGCGAAAGGAAGTTAGATTAGAGGAAAAAGGGCGTAGTGTCTGTGGACATTTGACTTAAATTTCAATATTTTGTAAGTGACAGGAAACACCTCAGAGTTAAAAGTCTATTCCACATACGGATAGTACAACTAAAGAAAAAAATTTCGCTGTAATGCGTTGTGCGATCTACTGGCCAATCGGCAAGAAAACGTATATGCTCTGTTAGGTAAGTAAGTATTCCGAAGGAAAACCCGGGCCCTGGGTATAAGTTCACTTATCTCGGCAGAACACCTCCCATGGTTATATTACACAGCCCACGTTTGGACGATGCTCCAATGAGTCAATTGAGCTGGTTAGCCCACTGTCATTGATTAGCGCCAACGCCCTTCTTTGAACACGGTCTAGAAGCTTCAAAATAGACTTTGAAGCCCCTGCCCATATATGGGAGTTATATTCCATTTTGAACTAGTTTTTGCATCGGTTACAAGAACCTAAACCCTTGAATGCTTTTTCCGACACTGGAATGATGTGATTTTTCCAGCGGACTTCATATTAAATTCTCATATTCAGAAAATGAAGAGCATCTGATTCATCAATTTCGGCACCCCCATAAATACAGATGACATTGGTGACCCCACGGCCATCTGTGGGTTAATAAACAACATTGGGTCTTGCGTACATTAAACTCGACCCTATTCACACGACCGCAATAAGAGATTGTCCAAAGGTCTATATTGAGCGTGTCATTAATATTTTGCCTCATACCCCCAATCTCATTTGCGAAAGAATAGATAGTATTAGAAGTTTGACCCTAAAGGTCATTTATAAAGATAAGAAAAAGTGAGGGAGAAAGAACTTGTAAATCGGCAGAATTTTTTGTAACTTCCTATATTTTGCAGTCGAAGTAATGGTCAAACAAAGAAGAAATTGCTTTTACACAGATGGTAAAACTGTAACCTTTTTAACACCATGGTAACGATGTGATTCTTTTTTTTTTAGAAAACTTGTGACTATGAAATTTTTTTAAATTTATAGTTTTTAATACTTTTTATAAATACCCTGATAATATTAGATATTTTTCTATTGAGAAAACATAAAATTTAAAGAATTTCGCCTAAAGGAAAAGTTTTACCCTAGAGCTAATTATTAGATTTTTAGGACTTTTCCTTTTAAAAACTTCCTTAAAACTTTTTTCTGTAAAATTTTTACTTTTCCCAGACCCTTAAGGACTTCAGAAAAATTCTTTATATTCTTAAATTTTGCAAAGATCTTCTAATACTACATTTAGAAAAATTATCAAACTATAAGGTTATGTTTATGATCTAGGATATTTTCAGAGATTGATGTTTTATTTTGTTTATCGTACTTTAAATACATATTCAAAATAATGAAATTCTGACTTATTATATTATATAAAAAATCTTCCATCTGTGAAAATTGTTTCTAAAATGAATATTAGTCTGGCATCTAACAGGATAGTAGAAAGCGAAACTTTGACTTTAATCCAAAATATTTTGGTCAAAGTGAGGCAGTTAATTTAAATGTCAATAATATACAAAAATATATGACGATATTCCCAGCTTCACAGTTATCTTTTTTAGTCAGACTAGTTTCTTTAAAACGTTATTACAAAAAGTATATAATTTTCTATAGAGTATGTTTCTCTCTCACGAACTTTTTAGTACTCTCTTAGAACACGAACATAGTTTGGCGTCAACAAAGGTGAGTTTTGGTCGGCAACTTTTAGTAGTGTTTAGCGGTGCTGCCATATAACCAATTTTTTCCGTTTTTTGGGATGCTAGAGATTTTTCAGATTATTTCATAAAAAAATGTTTTTTCATTTTATTCATGTATTTTTTCAGATTTTTCATATAAAAATATAATATATGTTCAATTACTATTTATTTTTACTAAAATTAGACATGTCTAATAAAGTAAAAAAATACAACAAAAATTTGCAATTGTGTTAAAAAATAGTTACGAATTCAAACATAACATTGTGACATGAAAGGTATTAAAGTGTGTACACACACATTGACCAACTATGTCTATTCATATCCATTTTTTCCCATTTCTATGGTAAAAATATATAATAAATAGAATAAATATGCTATTAATTGTTGCAACATATAACTAAAAGCCTATAAAAAATGCAATAATTTGAAAAAAAAAATTGTTTTCATGAAAAAACTGGTAAACAGTTAAGAATCCCAAAAACTGGGATAAAAATATCACTGTTCATGTGGCAGCACTGCATACACCAAATTTAATGTTTTTCAACACTTTAGCAATTTTGAAAATGTTGCCCTCTCATTTAAAAGTGTTGCCGCTGAACTATGTACCATGTTGAATTTCTAGTAGAGCGGGAAAAATACTCTATAGAAAATTATATACTTTTTGGTTATTATTTCAACTAAAAACACGTACATTTTTTTTTGCACTAATGACAACTGCATTCCTTTCAAACAGTCCACATCTATCAAACCTGTTTTAAGTTGCTCAATCAAATCCTAGGTTTGATATCACACACTCTCATCAAACTTCTCAATGGTTTGATACTAAATATAACTATGCAACTTGTTTTGGTTTCACAGCATAATTTTTCAAACCAACTTTTTCAAAGATTTATGACAATTAACAAACAACATCCTACGTATTTTTTAGCAACACATCCCTACTTTTTCTAGATTCTTTATAAAAAAATGTATCTATATCAAACAGGAAACAAATTTTTTTTTTAACTTAAAATAATCTTAATGCTTAAAAGATACAAGTCAATGACGATACAAAAAATATTCGTGGGCATACAAATTGTATAGATTTGGGTCAGATTTTCAATCAATTTAATTCAATACAATTTGATTTCATTCAGTTTTATGACTTCTTAAGCGGGTTTTACATTATATCACAAGTCATAGGATGGGTCAAAATAAAGAGTCTGATAGCCAAAATCTTATTGTGTAAACTCATTTTGTCTGATATTATTATAAATTTTGACAGTCAGATATATTTCTTCGTTTTTTAAAAATATTTCATAAAATTATGAAAATTAAATGGTATCAGTGTTGTATTTTTTTACAAACAAAGAAAAACGCAAACAAAACAGCTGTGACGATAAAAGGCAATTGAACAAGAAAAACTCAAACAGCTGTTTTCATCGGATTGCATAAGATTTGCATCTAAAGGTATAAACACACAGCGGTTTATCAGAGATTTTTTTTTTTTTGACAACAGCATTATTTCAAAAGAATTTTTAATTTGATTTTCCTTAGGTAAAATTAAATGGAAAATCAGATAATGTAAACTCTGCTTTAATGCCATTAACTCATATTATATCACGCATCACATTTTTCACCTTCATTAGTAAACCACTTTTTTGTATCATTTATAACAACAACAACAACAGTAAAAGTGAATAAAAATGTCAATAACAATGTTATAAGATGACAACTATTATTATCATTTCATATAGTAATGGTGAACATTCAATGTAATTACATACATTCAATGTAATTACAGCACGCACATGCGTATCAAATTGTCTGGCGTACAACAGTTTGCCCCCAAAACCGTACATGACATATGACGACAGTGAAAACAAGGATGACACTTAAGCATAGTAAATTGTTTTTCGCCGTGAAAAAGTTTCACTTCAGACTTCCGGCTGACTGGCTTAAAATCGTAATTTCAATTGTATAAATTAATAATTTTTTAATCTGTAAGAAAAACAGAGAGTTGCAATAAACTAAAGATGTCCCTTTTGATTAAAAAAAATAATAGTCCTGTATATTCAATTTGCGGGAGCACAAATTGTACTAAATTCCCATGTGAAATTCATTATAGAGAAAATCATTTTTTATATGGTGAGGGTATATATCAGTTTGTCATGCCGTTTGTAACATGTCGAAATATAGGTCCTAAGACCGCATAAAGTATATATATTCGTGATCCTTATGCAATTTTAAGTCGATTTAGCGATGTCCGTCTGTCTGTCTGTTGACGCGAAGACGCTAGGTGCCTATTTTTACCCAGATAATTCTCCATCCTCCCGAGCAGTTTGGTATAAAAAATGAGCAAAATCGGTCCTGCGGTTAAAAAGTTATGAGTGAAAATGTGAAGATACCTCTAAATTTTCCATACAAATTGTTGTATTTTAGCACAATTTCATAGTAGCGACTGGTATATAATATATTTTCTCATGTTTTTCACCAATCGCTTAGAAATTAATAATATTTTGTACACCTCAAATATTTTTCACTTCAAAAATTTTTTCACCACTAAAATTTTTTTTTACTACAAAAAACTTTTTTCACCTAAAAAAAATTTTTTTACGTAAAAAAATTCGTTTCCACATCCAAAAAAGTTTTTCACCTCAAAAAATTTTTTTCACCTCAATAATTTTACTTCAAACGCTTTTTACATTGTTTGTATCGAAAACAATAGAGAACATTGGTGGAGGATATTCAAAGATTCGGCACAGCCGAATTTAAGCCTTTTTTACTTGTTCTTTTTTTTAATATGGAGTATAAAATTTTTTTACGTGAATTGTTTGATTTTTGTCATTCGAAATTTAAGCATTTTAAATTATTCGAACAATTATTTTAGAAAATTGTTCGAATAACGATTAATCGATTTAAAACCCTAGTAACTACCCTGCGGGAAAAGAACCTGTCCCAGGAAACGTCACGTGACCGATTCATTTTTATAGAGACTGGTTTTTATATGCAAAGAACCAGTCACTTTAACATGGGCTTCTGCTAGGGGTTTGGGGGGGGTCAATTGTCCTCTGTGACATGTCTAAAAGAACATATCACACAACTAACCGGTTACGTGGTAGGTACTTTAGTAACCACTCCTCTTTTTACCTATCTGGTAATATATATTTTCGGAACCGGTCCAGTTTTCCCCTATCACAGAACCGATAGACTTGGAATTATTTTCCGAGAAGATTTAGCGACGTCCATCCGTCTGTCTATGTATTCCTATTCTCAATCTACAGGTGGCCAATACAAAGCTAATTTCATTTAAATCTAGTTCATAACTGGATTTGAAACCAGACTTCCCATACAAAGAAATACAGTTTCATAACAAGGTTTTCCCAAAATCCAGTTTCAAAATTATATTTACACAGCATTCTATTGCTGAATGTATGAAAAAATTGTGAAAATCTGGCATCACCTTGTGAAAAAATGTAAACAAATAAGAATATTTGCAAACATTGAGAAGACCTACCATGCTTCCAAAAAGTCATCGCCTTTCAGAAACACTTTCAAAAGCTATATTAACATTGTTTTTCATCATGGTAATAAATTTTGCACTCCGCCATTAAATGAATGGTTGTTTTAAAAACATATTTAAGGTGTTGTTGTCAAATCGAAATCAAGTTTAGCTGTCAAATTTCGTAGTGTAAACGAAGGTGATTTTAAAAAATATTTAACTCGATTTTAAACGACATTTCGAAAAAGTGTAAATAAAGTATAAATTTGAAACGCTGATGCATAAAAGCCCAAGGGCGCTCTAAATTTATTTAGTTTGGATAAATTTGATAAATGTTTAACAACATGCGTACTACCCAAGCGGTAGATCCAGTAAGTCGGCACATGAAGGGTCTTGACAAAACTAAATAAACTTTGGGTGTATATGTTGGCATTAAGGGGACTTTTGATAATGCTACATTTGACTAGATTAAATTTTGTGCTGAATTGCACTCAATGAGCTCCAGTTCTTGTGAAGTGGATTTATGCTATAGTAGAAAGGTGAAAGTTAAAGTAAGTAGAGGATGCGTCAAGGGGGTGTACTCTTCTTTTTAGGAGTATACATCCAGGCTTATGCGGACAATGTTTGCGCTTAATTGTCTGGAAGGTCTCTTAGAAAAGCTTGTACACAAATTTAAACTTTTGTAAAGGCCGTATGATACTCAGAACTTCATGTGGTTTACTGTTTGTAGATTAATAAAAAAGTTTTCAGTTCATTTAAAAATAAAGGAACATAACATACGAGGGCGGATCAATGTCCATGACTTTTCGAACTTCCCTCGCAGTTATATGAAATGCAACACTGCTTCCATCAATCACCACCTGTTAATAGACTACCGTCCAATTTTGCGCAAGTTCCGTCATTTACTTTGCGTAAAACAGCTGTTCAAAACATACAACCTTGTGGCTTTTTTAAAAATAAAAAAGTGAACTTCGAGTACTTATTTAACATTATTTTTTGCGAAAAAGAGATGAAATTATTGATCAAACAAATGCCTAGTTTATGGACCTCGAAAAATCATATTTTTTGTAAGGGATACTGAGCTAAAAAGAGCTTATGTTAAAAAACATATAATTACAAAGGATATGTTAATTCCCTGAACGAGCAGTAGCAACAAAGGCTTTCGGCTCGTTGTAGCGAAAACATACACACACATATGGTCATTCACACAAAATGTGTCTATAGTCGGAAACAATTTCAAATAAACAGTTATTTCTTTTTACATAATTAGTAGGTAAAATTTTAACAATTATTTTTAACTGAATAATTTTTAGTTTTTACTCATGTGTCAGTTGTTTAAATAACATTTAAAAATAAATAACAACAACCTGTTGATTTAAAGAAAAAGTAAGTAGACGGGGGTTTTAAATGAAATATCACTCCTTTTAAATGGTATTTTCTGTTACTCTATATTAATTAAAATTTAGAATTTCCATTTCAAATATAAAATTTATTTTTAAAAAAATCAAAATTTCCTTTTTAAATTCAGAAATCATCAATTGAAGTTTAAGTTTTCCCATTTAAAATTAAGAAAATTGGATTTGTAATTTATATTTTTCATTTGAATTTAAAAAACTGTCAATTGCAATTCAGAAAATATTATTTAAGGTTCAGATAATAACAATTAAAATTCAAAAATAATCAATTAAAATTAATAAAATATACATTTATATTCATAGTATTTCATTTGAAATTGAGAACGCCTTAATTGATATTCAGAAAATATCAACATATTCACATGAAATAAACTGAAATTTAATTGCCCAGAAACAAAAAAAAAATATACAATTTTGCAAAGAAATTGCATTTTTTAATCAGACTAATTAAACATTTTTGGATACAAGTTTATTTTAGCCCATTAAAATTTCACCTAAATTGGTGAATGGCATTATAAAGCTGCTTCTAAAAGAACAATAACATGAAATCAGGTTTAAGTGAGTTTACACTTGCAAATAAGTGTCACCCAAATTAAAATCAACTTATCTAAACGTGTTTTTGTTAAAACTTGGTTAACTGTTCAATACAAATTAGAAACAGAATAAATAACAAAATGAAAACAAGTCATTATTAAAATTTTTAAGCCTCAAGGCAAATCATATCTGATAAAACAAAGCAAATATAGCATTAATAGTCAAGGCAATTTTTTGTCACTAGTCTTTAAAATTCTTTGCAAAAAAAAAAAAAAAATTAAACTTAATTATGTTGTGGCATTAACAAAACATTAAATTATCTTTCTTGTCATAGCGACATATATAAGGCCCGCTAAAAAGCTTGGTAAAAAATTTTTCTGCATAATAAATTTCTTACAGTCTGTTAGACATTTTCAAAATATCCAAGTTTTAGAAATTTTTTTTGGATTTTGAGGCAATTTTTATGGCTTAACCAGAGAAGACAAAAAACTAAAATTTAAATTTTTATTTTTAAATAATTATTTAAAGTTTAGATAAAGAAATTGTTTTTACATAAAATAGACTTGAAGGTAAGGGAATTTATTTATTTATATAAATCATATAATTACAAATTGCATGATTATACCCTAACCGAGCACCAGCAACGAAGGCTACCGGCTCGATATAGCGTAACACACCAGAGCCACTGGTGAGATAAGCTAGCCTACCGGGACGTAATTTTTCTAAGCAGATACGAACCTGCTAAATAAAATCTCAACTAAACTCCGGTTTCAAAAATTTCTATGAAATTTAAAAAAATCAAATTATTTTTAACAACTTTCAAAACCTTTTGTCAATTTGTATTTAGTTTAAAATTTATTAATCCACATCACACAGGTTCTTAATGCAAATTGACAAAACGGTTTAAAATTTCTTTGAAAAATATTAGAAATTTTATATAAATTTGGTAACCTAAATTAAGTTTAGATTTTTTTAGTAGAAAATAAAAAAATGTCAAAATAAACACATTGAGTAAAAAAATACAAAAAAACAAAATTGTCTTCTTTGATCATAAAGTAAACATTTGAACATTACAGAGAGAAAAGTTTAAATTTTTTCCTCAAAATTGGAATCCTGAGTTGTGTAATGACAAAAAAAAATTAATAAAACTACACACAGAAAACATATTTGTAATTGTTACCGGATTTTCTGCCAACCAAATTCTTTTTATTGTAATAATTGATTGCTTTTCTTTTTATAGATTATAATATTTTATAAATAGATATTCTACTTTTATTCCACAGAACTTGTTTTAAAATTAAATTTTTTTTACGCCACGAACTAGGCTAGAACCGTCCATCTTCCGATTGTCAGGCCATTGCTTTTCCTCTAGGCTTAACTGTATTAAATTTTTTCTAGACAAATTTCAAACTTAAATATTTTCCGGTTTGATATTTGAATATTTTTGGTTAAAAACAACTTTGCAGTTATAACAGAAAGTAAGTTGTGTCTTTTCATTTTAATCAATTAAAAAAAAAATATTTAAAAAAAAAATTTAAAAAAATGTTTATGTGTTTGAACACAGAACCCTAAGACTAGCAGGCTGTGTCTCTAGCCACTGCACCACAGACACTTACATCAAGTTCTAATTTAATTTAAAGAGAAAAAATATAATACATTTAAAAATTTTGTTAATCCGATGCTAATCTTAATATTTTATTATAATTACCAAAATTGTGTAAATTTATGGTGGATTGCACTAACGTTGACAAAAAAAAATGTGACATTATACTAAAATTGATTGTAAAAACTAATATTTTATTGGGTATACAAGTTAATAATGTCGATTTGGACAACAGATGGCATAACTATCACATATGATTTGTGTCAATAATAACAAATATGGTATTTTATAGGGTAAACATCTGTCATTATAATTCAGTATTCGATAGACGCCAAAGTGTAAAAACACATTTTTTTCAAACGCTATAATAATGTCGAATTTTGTTCCTAAAAAAAATGGTTTGCGGAGAATTCTGATAACATTCTTTCATTTGAAGAAAACGACTGCTGAAAGTTATCGATTGCACCAACTCAAAAAACTTGTGAATGATGGTTTGCGTGACTTAAAAGTGGTGATTTCGACACAGAAGGAGAGGCCTGGTCAGCCGAAAAATTTTGAAGATGAGGAATTGGAAGCATTACTCGACGAAGATTGTTGTCAAACGCAAGAAGAACTTGCATTATCATTGGGAGTCGCACAACAAGTCATTTCTCTACGTTTAAAAGCATTGTGATTCATTCAAAAACAAGGAACTTTGGTCCCATATGAATTGAAGCCGAGAGACGTTGAAAGGCAATTTTGCATGTGGGAAATGCTGCTAGAACGCTACAAAAAGAAGTAATTTTTGCATCGTATTGTTACTGGTCATGAAAAATGGATACATTACGATAACCGAAAGCGCAAAAAGTCATATGCAAAGTCCTGCCAACCAGCCAAATCAACGCCGAAGCCGAATATCCATGGTGGGATCACAAGGGTGTTTTGTAATATGAGCTGTTGAAATCGGGTCAGACGATCACAGGGGACCTGTACCGAACACAATTGTAACAATTAATATTAACTATTCTGATAAAGAACTTTAAGTGGTTGCAATTAAAAATTTTAAATAACGATACAATTTTGGTAGATCTGATAGAAATCCAACCAATTTATTTTCTGTGTGTATTTAAAAAACATATCAAGTAACTTCAAACTAACTGAATCTTTAAATTCTGCCCTCTGTTTTTTTTAAGTTTTACCAGAAATGTGTTCATTATTGTAAAAACAAACAAAAGACTTAAGACACAAACTTTAAGCTTAAAATAAATACATAGAAACTTTTTTTTCTGTCTAAACAAGACTCAAAAAATATTATATAATTGTTTGTTTTTTTTTTCACAAAAATAATTTTATTCTCTCTCTTAATAACTCATGTTGAGAATGAGAAACAGAATCAATTAATTTAACAGCTTTAAACACATTAAAAACAAACTGATATAAACTAAGACAAGAAGAACCTGCTCAGAATTAATTGTTTTGTTGACTAAGAATTTCATGGCAAAAACTAATTAATATTTATGTTTTAAAAATTTTTCTAACTGTGCTAATGTTTGAACCTAACATTTAGTATGTATTACTATTTTTGTTTTTGTTAAATTTTATGTAGTATGATTTAGAAAGTAATGTTATTATTTTTTTGTTTTAACTAGGAAAAAACAAATACCAAAAAAAGAAAATGTTCGCACCAACTTACCAATTTCTATGGTCGTTTCAATATTACACTGTACTGTCGCATGCAGCTGAGCACTTTTCTTTAATTCCACATCCGCTTCCGTTGGTCGTATTGATTTATTGCTTTGCAACAATTTTTGTAGATTATCCATGGTTGTTAAACAGTTGTCATAAAACTTGATAAACTCATCAATGGACTAAAGAAGAGGTAAAATTTTTAATTATTTTATATGTTGTTGTAAGTTGTTTTTTTTGTTTTTGAGAAAATCTCAATATTACCTTACGTTGTTGTAACCATAAATCATAATTGTATTGCAGTGTGCCACCTAATTCTTCGGGTAAACTGGTTACATCGAAATATTTCATTAAACGAGATCTAGATAGAACAATAGGCTGTAAAAAAAATAAATAAATAATTAAAACAAAAAAATATCATAACATACAATATATGTTATACGATAAATGATTTCAAATTGGATCAGCAGGCTACTATAATAATTAACAGTTTTTGTCAACACTTAATTTAAGAACTCATGTGCTAGTTAACTATTCTTAATTTTTTTTAATAATTATATTTTGTAAATATGTTGCCCCAATTGTAATTTATGTCATTTGTTATATTTTACTAACCTCTCCTTTTGTTTGTGATTTGGTACACGTTTCAACATGTTTTTCCCAAAATCCTTCAGATTTGACTAGATATAAATTGACTGTTAGACCTTCGAATAAATTATATATAAATCGGGCATGTTGTCTGGTTATTCGTGCGGTTGTTTTTTGAGCATCCACTATCACTGTTATGCCCTTTTGTAAAATGACATCACTGTAAAAAAGTTAATATTTTTTTTTTAGTTTATCAATCAAATTTTTATTTTTTTTTTTTTTGTAATTTATTCAAAATTCATAAATAAATCTGTTAGTTTTTAATGACTAATGCTAAAAAAATAAAATAAACACATAAAAGTCCCAAGGGTTTTAAGTGTATTTTTTATTTATTTAAATTAAGTTTAACTAATTAATTTAACTGTTTAAAGTTTATTTGATTAACTATAACTGATTAATTTTAAGCCTACTTAAGACATTAACTCTAGGTGGTGTTTTCAGATCACGTTTTGCCTCAGACGAACGAAAATATAAGTTATAACAAAATACATGTAATGCAAACCAAAAATGAGTGACTATAAGCACTCATTCGCACTCTTGACAAATGTCTTTTGAAAACCCCATGTAAGAGATACAGGTTGGTTGAAAAGTTCCTCCGCTCACCAAGAGATGGCACTGCTAGCTCCAAACTTTTTTCTTCTCAAGTTGGTATAACTGTCCTGAGAACACATGCAAAGTTGCAAGTCATTCTGTCAATTCTTTCTTTGTTTACAAGCCATTTGAAGTTGACGTGTCATTGATTTTTTTTAATATGGGAAAAATTGAATATCGTGCAGTCATTAGATTCTTTGTTTTGAAGGGTTTAAAAGCAAAGGAAATTTATGAACAATTGTTAGAAGTGTATAAGGAGTCCTTACCTTCAAAACGCACCGTTGAGTTTTGGGCTGGTGAATTTAAACGCGGTCGTACCAGCCTTAAAGACGATCCACGCGAAGGACGACCAAAATCCGCAACCACAGCAGAAATCATTGAGCAGGTAAATAATATGGTTAGTGAAGATCCAAGTTTGACTAAGCGTGAAATTGCTAATGCCATAGGCGTCTCAGACGAACGAGTACTCCATATTTTACATGAAGAATTACGTATGAAAAAACTGTTTGGAAAGTTAATGCCGCACACATTAACAATTCAACAAAAACTGAATCGAAAACAAATTTCTCAGCGTAATTTGGAGCGTTTTAAGCCGAATAAAACCGACTTCTTGCGTCGTTTTATAACTATGGATGAGACTTGGATCTACCACCATGATCCTAAATTGAAACAAGAACGTTTACTGTGGACTGAAGCTGGTTGTTCAGCTCCAAAGCAGGTGAAGTCACAACGATCAGAAAATAAGGTTATGGCATCAGTTTTTTGGGATGCAAAAGGAATTTTGTTGATTAATTATCTTCGGAAAGGTAAAACAATCAACTCTGAATATTATTGCAGCCTTTTGGATCAGCTGGATGAAAAAATTCGTGAGAAAAGACCTGGTTTAAAGAAGAAAAAAATCATTTTTCATCAAGACAATGCACCTGCTCACAAAAGTGTTTTGACGATGGCTAAATTCAAAGAATTAAAGTACGAATTGCTTGAACATCCACCGTATTCACCAGATTTGGCTCCCAGTGACTACTATCTCTTCAGAAATCTCAAACAATTCCTTCGTGGAAATCATTTTTCGTCGAATGAAGAGGCCATAGCTTCCGGAAAACCATTATAAGGATGGGATAAATTATTGGAAGATCATTGGAACAAGTGTATTGAGCTTCTAGGAGATTATATTGAATAAAAATATATATTTCGTAACAAAAAGAGTATTCTTTCATTTCGAGCACAGGAACTTTTCAACCAACCTGTACATTTAATAAAATTTGTTTTGGACTTTGTATGTGCTTATATCAAACAGTATCTACTATAGAAGGATGATATGCCTCTCTTGATTCTTACGATAAATGCGCGAAGTCGGTCAACATTTTCTCTTAAAAATGGACGAAGTTGCAACATTTTGTTATAACTTTGCCGGTGTTTGGGAATTATAAACAATTTTGCGGGATTGGCGGAGTCCCCAGATGAAAGTGGCTCAAAAAGTTACTTATTAGAGCATTAGCACACGCGCAAGGCAACCAGTGGCGAATCTAGCCCTTGCTTTGGGGAGGGGGGGATAATTTTTAGTTTTTACACTAAGAAGATTTTAATTTTCTAAAAAAAAATGTACAAACTTTTCTAAAGCACAAATTAAAAAACTTTCGAAAAAGCAAACGTAAACATATGTGTGTGATCAGAATTAGGGGACCCAAATTAAGTCAACCGCTAAAAACCAAAACTGTAAAAATTGTCAGCTAAGTACCGAAACATATGGCAAACTTTTGAGCCTGATATCATTTTGAAGAAAAACAAGGTAAAAACAAGCTTCCCCTGTAGTACGTCAAACTTCTCTAAAACCCACAAATTCCAAATGTCTACCGAGTTAAATAAATTAAAAACTTTAATATGGTATTATCGTAGAAATGACATACAGTTATATATTTATCTTTTATAGGCCCAAAAGTACATTTGTGGTTCTAAAGTGTGGCACACCACCAAATACACCAAATTAAATGAAAAATTTAGAGGTACCTACACATTTTCACTCATAACTTTTTGACCGACTTTGCTCATTTTCAATAGCAAACTGCTGGGGAGGATGTCACATACTATATGGGGTCTTAGACCTATATTTCGACATGTTACAAACGGAATGACAAACTGATATACATATAGCCTCACCATATATGGTGGAAGGCATAAAAATATCACACAGTTTTAAGTAATTAAGAATATTTGTTAAAATTCAAATTCGATTTCTAACAATTTTTTTTTTTTTGAAATGTTTGTAAATTGTTATTTTTCATATCAAAATTCTTTGAAAATAACAATTGAAGTTACAAAAAAGTAACAAAAAATTTTTTGTATTTCATTGTTGATGCCTTTTAAAAAAAATTTTTATTTGTATTTACAAAAATATTCTATGAAAAATGTTTAATATTACAAACAGAATTTTGTTGTGTTTTGATACGAATAATGTAAAACAAAATTTTGACATTAAATTATGAAGGTGAAAATTTGTTTGCGAAAAAACTTTTTTGGATGTGAAAAATATTTTTGTGGTGTAAAAGAATTTTTGAGATAAAAAAAATTTTGGTGCTGAAAAAAAAAATTTGTGGTAAAAAAAATTTTAGGGTGAATATAAAATATTATTTACTTCTAAGCGACTGGGTGATATAATATGAGAAAATATATTATAAACCAGTCGCTGCTATGAAATTGTATTTAAATACACCAATTTGTATTGAAAATTTAGAGGAGAAAATTTAGAAGAGAGATTTTCGCCCTTTTTTCGAAAATCCCGTCTAAGCAGAAGTTTACGCAGGAAGAGGAAACTACATGCAAAGTTTCCAGCGGGTTTGACAGACCCTCCCCATAGGATTCTTCAAAAATTCCGTCTTAGCGGATGTTTGTACCGGAGGAGGTGTCTAGGCAAAGGGATTTAGGCCGGCCGTTAAAGGGGTGATATTTCTCCTTTTTATCCCTCCCCATAGGAATTTCCCATAATGCTGTCTGAGAAGATGTCTACGCCGGAGGAAAACCTACGAACCTAATTTCAACTTCCTAGTTCCAGCGAATTTGACAAATAGTCGAGAGAGAATTTCCCCCTTTTAGCCCCTCCCGTAGGATTTGCCAAAAATTCCGTCTTATACCCCATTCATACTGATGCCCAAAATACGTATTTTGGTTTTTTTCAATTTTTTAACTTTCAAATTCCACACAAATTTTATTTTTATCAATGCAATCTAAAACTTTTAAAAGAATACGGTCTTAGAATCCGGTCTTAGAAAGTGTGACCCCACATGTTTAATGAAAGTGAACCCTTAAGCCTAAAACTGATAATCGCACTGTAGACAAAACACTACCGCAATGCGACATTTTGTCGATAAGATCAGGTTTTTATAATCGAGAAATTAGAAAATTTTCTGCATAAACAAGAGCTGCCTTCAAACACAATTCAATAAGAAATTCTTAAAAATATTGTGTTATTTTTGTGAAATTTACAAACTAATTTACGAAATTTACTTTCACTATCTGGT
The DNA here is from genome assembly GCA_949748255.1 of Eustalomyia histrio. Taxonomy (NCBI): domain Eukaryota; kingdom Metazoa; phylum Arthropoda; class Insecta; order Diptera; family Anthomyiidae; genus Eustalomyia; species Eustalomyia histrio. Next base: position 26,524,175 of record OX456524.1, on the reverse strand, counting down.
TTGGGCTTTAGAGTTATTAAAAAATCTATAAAAAAAAAAAACAAATAATATTAATTATTAATTTTTCTATTTAAGATCTTATACTCTTTTAAAATTATTTGACAAATCAACTTTTTTTAGTTTTTAAAAATTTTTGTATGTAATTTTTTAAGAAACTGTTTCTTAAAAAATAGAATTTTCAAATAAAAAACAAATTTTTATAAGATAAGTGACGTCATAGTGCTTGTTGGAAAAAAAAAGGGTGGTTAAATTTTATTGGCCGATGTTGAATGTGAACCACACCTAAACGTCAAGTTTTTTTCTGCATTTCATTTGACATTTCTCAATTTCAGACTAACTCAATTTTAACAATGGAAAGATACACAATCGAGCAACGCGTTAAAGTTATTCAGGCTTATAATGAAAATGAGCGTTCAAATCAAAATGCACTTTCTGATTTTTTTGGTCAGCATAATCGACCAAATGTGTCCACAATCGGGATAATTGTGCGCATATTTCTGTAAATCGGATCTGTAGGAAATGATAAAACACCTGTGCATGCTCGTCAAGTTCGTTCCGCGGAAAACATTGCTGTTGTTCGCGATAGTGTGGCAGAATGGCCATCAATCTCGACTCGCCGTCGGTGTTCGCTATCGAGAGATCATAACGGAAGTCTTGAAGCTAGAAATTGAGGATATGGATGTGCACGATATGTGGTTTCAACAAAACGGTGTCACTTGCCACACAGCTTACGAAACAATGGCTCTTTTGCGCGACAAATTCAATGGCCGTGTTATCTCACGTGGTGGCAATGTCTATTGGCCGCCAAGATCATGTGATTTTCCACCGTTGGACTTCTTTCTTTGGGGTTGTTTGAAAGAAAAGGTGTACGTCGATAAGCCAGCAACAATTCCAGAGCTAAAGGATGAGATAATTCGGCACATTAACGGCATAGAACCTCAATTATGCATCAGCGTCATCGAAAATTTGGACCATCGGATGGAGGTGTGCCGCCCTTTACAATAGGTGTTTTTGTCGGTTTTAACACGGAAATTATTTCAAAAGTAACCAAATGTTCCTAGAACCACTTCTAAAGCTAGTTCTAGTTAGTTATATCTAACGTTTAAGTTTGGGCAAACAAGTTCAGATTCTAAGGAATTTGTTCTAATAGAACATGTTATAAAATAGATTTGGTTGGCAACCAATTTCAAAAGAATATTCTTGGCAGAATTTCTACAGTGTCAAAATATCAATTATCTGTTATAACAACGAAAACAAATGCAACCTTGTCTTGACACGCATAAAAATATAATTTACATTAATTAGAATTTTTTAAGGAATTGGAAAAAAAATTAAAAATTGTCTATTGTTCTACACACTTAATTTTAAAAGAATTTGATTGTTTTTCAGTTAATATTTTTTCTAAACCTTTCGTGGCATTTTCTTTTCCAAATTTAAAGAAATTAAGAAGATTTTAGAAAAAAAAAACAGAAAAACATAAAAAAAATTTAATCGAATAATTAATTAAGATTTAAATTATTTGTTTCAACATTAACTGGATAAAGGCGATTAAGCGAAGCATCAGTCGATTTACCAAATTGGAAACACTTATTTCTATGGAAATTTTGAGCAAAACATATTATGCAGATTTAATTTAATCTTCGAAAATTTCAACATATTTCCGATCAAAAATTTAATACAAAACTGTCCCTATTGATTTAAGGCGAAAGTGCAAAACCCGAGATAAAATATTCAAATTTCATCATCAAATCTGAGAATATAGTTCGGAGTAGGAAATAAGTTGGATCTACATTTTTAGATAATGTATTCAATAGAAACCAGTCTTAATAAGTTAATTCTGCTATCTAAATCATTAAATTAATATTATTAATCATTTCTCAAAATAGCAACACAAAGCGTTGATTGATTAAAAACTTAAAAAAGGGTTTTAAATACCATGCATAATTCAACGGATTGATATCGATATGCATAAATTCAGCAATTATAGACAATAAATATATTTATTAAGTGTGCGATATGACAATAAATTAGTTAAACCCAACACCACAACAATAACAAAAAATGAATGAAGAAACAAAAACTTACCTTAATGATCGTTTTAAATACGCTATTGATAATTCCAAACATTTACGCTGCCAACTTTGAAGATCATTGATTATGTTGACAATAAAAATAATTTTACCATCACGATCAAAACCACCCGGTAAATAGGCCGTACGTGTTTGTAAAGCATTTAAAACATCTTCTTCCATATTGCCAAATTATGGAGGAGGGGCCGAGAAGGGAGGTGTGGGTCAAGACAGCACAGTTTAACAATTAAACTAAGACAACACACTACTGGTTTCAACACATTTTCTTAATAATTTTTTTTTTACTTTTGTTATAAGAGTTTCAAATATCTAGAAGATTTTTGTTGAAAAAAAAATAAAAATAAATTGTAAGTATTAATAGAAGGAAGTTGTCCGTATGGCTGGTACCATCATCACATACTAGATGGTCTTAAATTACTTTAACATTAAATTACAATATTTCATTTTTGTTTTTTAATTTTTAAATGCATTTAAAAAAAAACGTTTATTTGCTTTCAACGACAAGAAACAAGTTTAACAACTTTATTACTTTACGCACATTTTCTTAAAATATTTTTCGTATTTTTTTATTTTTTGATTTTCATGATTTTCACTATAATTTCTAGATTTTTATTTTTTGTAATAGGATTTCTTTATGATTGTATAGATTTTTAGGTTGCATTTGACAATTTGACATAAATTACCATTTTTAGGCATGGAAGATACATATTTTTCTTAAGAATAAATAATTTATATTATTTGCATATTTTTTTCACATTTATACTTTTTATGAGTTTGTTAGTACTCGTATGCTATAGACCAGTTTTTTTATAAAAAAAATAATTTTATTTGTTAAAAAGTTACAGTTACATGCATTTTATAGCTGCTGGGTTTATAAAACTGCATTTACCATGTCAAATTACTTGTTGCGCTACTTGTGTAAGTTTAACCCTCTAACCGGCCTAAGCTTTTATGCAATGAAAATTATATCACGTGTTAGGCACGCATAATAAACATAAAGTCCTTTTACAGAAAATTTTATTTATTGTTTATTTAAGGCAGTATGGACCGAAAAAGATTTAAAATGAATCCTGAAAGTTTGTAATGGGCACTGAAAGTTTTTTTGTTATTATGGGATTTTTTTTTTTTTTAATTTGAGCTCAGCGGTATTTTTTGCAAATCTTAGCAAAACATATCTACTGACGTGTAGTACAATGAAATTTGTAGAAAAAATTAGTAGCCGCTATTAAATGTTAGTAAACTTTTTGTAAAGTGAAATTTAAAATCATTTTGCTAAAATCAGCAAAAAGATTTACTAAATATAATTAATGTTAGTACAATGAAATTAGTATAAAAAATTTGTATTATTTTACTACAATTTCTTGCCAGAAATTGTTAGTTATTCGAATGGTTTGAAATAAAATTAACCCAGTTATTTGGTTGTAGAATTCAAAGTGGATTTTATTTCAAATAAAAAATGGTTTTACAAAGTAACAACAAGACTTGCTAGAATGATGGCTGCTAAACGAATCAAAAAAAGGCTCGTCGCTCGTTCCGAGGAAACCTCGGTTTAACCCATTTGACTTCCACTGAATTGCGGTACAGTGGCAAGTCGAACTTAACATTACATTTTCGAATCATTTAAGGTAATTTAAAATAAGCATTTACACAACATTAGCGTGTCCTGTAACTCTTATTATATATAATTTTACTAACGATAATAGTAAAAATAACAATAATAACAATACTACACTCAGAAAAAAAAGTTAGTAGAAAAATTTGTAAACGGTGTTCAATCCTACTCTACTATTTTTGTACTTATTTTTAGTAAAAAATTATTATTTAGCAAATCTTTTTGCTATTTACATTTTACAAATTACAGAATTTTTACAGAATATTAACAAATTTTTGTTGCTAATTTCAGAAATCATTTTACAAATTTTTGAAAACCGATTTGCTAAAATTAGCAAAAAATATTACTAATTTTAAAAAAGTGATTATTGAAGGAAATGTTATTTCTAATTAAAACTTACACCTACATACTTAAATTTCCTTTAAATGTTACATTTATTAAAAAAGGGATCGGAAAAGAAGGTACCGACTGATGTCTAAAAAGAGGACATCCACTTAAAATAGCACTAAAAAGGTTTTTTAATTCTAAAAATTCGCCTTAAAAACAATAAAAATTTAACCTTAAAAGTAAAAAAAAATTTACCAAAATATTTTTCAAAACAGAAATTACCAAATTAAAACAAAGTGATTAATTCGTTTTTTAAAAAATATATTCAAAATTTTTGATGCTCGATAAGAAAAATAAATTCAAAGCTTTTTTTAGCAAACAGATTTAAATTCCACTCTACAAAAAGTCTACTAAAATTTAGTAGCGGCTACTAATTTTTCTACTAATTTCATTGTACTACACTTCAGCAGACATGTGTTGCTAAGATTAGCAAAAAAATACCACTGGGCTCAAATTAGCATAATTTTCAGTTGCCATTACATACTTTTTTTGGTGAGTGTAATAATAATAATATAATATAATTCATTTTAGTATATATAAAAGTTGTTGTTTAAACGTTGTTTGGACAAAATTAGTAAGCACTAATAAATTTGCTATTAACTGCAATTTAAAAAGGATCTAAAGTCAGCGAAAAATGCGAATAGGAGGAAAGTTAATTACCGCTACTAAACGTTGGTAAAATTCTGAACAAAGTTAATTAAAATAAATTAGCTCTAATTAAAAAAAAATCTGATAAATATTAGTGAATTAAAATATGTTATAGAAAAAACTTAATTTATAAAAAAAAAATTAAATTAAAATTGCCTTACTAAAAAAATCACAAATTTATTTTTTTTCTAGCAACATTTTTATTTTTTTTTTTCAAAAAATATTTAAGACAAAATTAAAAAACATCAAAGGCTTAAGAACGAATTTAATTTAATTTGTTTTAATGTGTATTGAAAAATATTTTTTGAGTAAATTTTTGGATTTAAAATTTTAATTGTTTTAAGGTTGGTTTTTAGAACTAAGAAAACTTTGTAGTCCTATTTTAAGTGGATGTTTTATTTTTGGAAATGAGTCGGTTTTGAAAAATATCTTCACTTTCGATACCTTTTTTCAACATATGTAAAATTTTAAACCAACTTATGTTTGTAAATTATAATTTTTAATTATTAGAAATAAAAATTTTCTTAAATTTTTTGCTAATTTTAACAAATCGGTTTTCAAAAATTTTGTAAAATCCTTTCTAAAATTAGCAGCAAAAATTTGTAAATATTCTGTAAAAATTCTATAATTTGTCAAATTTAAATAGCAAAAAAATATTTTTCTTTACTAAAAATAAGTACAAAAATAGTAAAGTTGGATTTAACAATTTACAAATTTGTCTACTAACTTTATTTTCGGAGTGTAATAACAGTTTGTCTGAAAAGTTTGTAGGGTGACACATAGATGACGCTACTAGTATGAAATCCATATGATTTTTAGTTAGCCCTAACCTTCGAAAGTCACGTGTATAAATTTGACAGCTGTCGGACCATTAGTTTGTGAAACTAGTATTTTGGGTGAAGCAACTCTTGTTAGTTTGAAAATAATGGATAAGAAGGAATTTCGTGTGTTAATAAAACACTGTTGAAGCCAAGGCTTACACGTTATTCGGACTCTGCACCAGAAAAATCAACCGTTAAGAAGTGGCTTGCTAAGTTTAAACGAGGCGAAATGAGCACCGAGGACTATCCACGCAGTGGACGCCTCAAAGAGGCTGTAACCGACGAAAAGAAAGTCCACAAAATAATTTTGAATGATTGTAAAGTGAGGTTGATCGAGATATGTAAGACTAAAAATATCAAAAAGAACATGTTCGACATATCGTAAATATATATTTGGCTATACCAAAGCTATGTGCAAAGTGGGTGCTGCGCAAGCTCACAATCAACCGAACACAACGAATTGATGACTTTGAGCTGTGTTTGAACCTGTTTAATCGTAATAAACCCGAATTTATGCGTCGATATGTGACGAATGGACATCATTTCAGACCGGAATCCAATCGATAGTCAGCCGATTGGACTGCACGTGATGAACCAACTCCAAAGCGTGAAAAAGACGCAACAGTCGGCTGGCAAGGTTATGGCATCAGTATTTTGGGATGCGCATGGTAAAAACCATCAACAGCGACTATTACATAGCGTTATTGGAGCATGTGAAAGACGAAATTGCAAAAAAAAAACGGTCCGCTTTGAAGAAGAAGAAAGTGCTGGTTCATCAAGACAATGCACCGTGTGACAAGTCAATGAAAACGATGGCAAAATTATATGACTTGGGCTTCAAATTGCTTCCGCATTCACCGTATTCTCCAGATCTCGCCCCAGCGACTTTTTCCTGCTCGCTGGAAAGTAATTTAGCACCGATAAAGGAGTAATCGCCGAAACTGAAGCCTATTTTGAAGCTAAAGACAAATCGTACTATAAAAATGGTATCGAAAAATTGTATAACCGATATAATCGGTGGATCGCCTTGAAGGCAACGATATTGAATAATAAACTGAAATTTTATCAAAAAAAAATTTTTTTCTATGTTAGCCTACGAACTTTTCAGCTGAACTCTTATATAAAAAAGAGTAAAATTAAATCTTTTGTGCATTTGCTTAAGAATATATGGCGAATTTTTTGTTTCGGAAAATGCGAAAGTGAACGAAACTTTAACGCTTTGCTAGTAATACTTAACATATTTCTTCTGTAAAATTTTATTAAAATCCTTCAATTCGTTTTCAAGTTTTAACAATGTTAAAGTATCCTGCTAGAATCCTATATGTCCTTCAAAGAAATGACTAATTTTGAAAGCTAAAGCTTTAACTTTACTCTGTGTTTATTATCGATGATTTTATGTTAACTTAAATCCTTTTTTTAAGATTATTTAAAATTGTATTAGTTTCTAAATGAGTATTTGTTTTTAAATTTTATGAAATTTTAATTTAAACACTTTTTCGCTTCCAAACCGTCCACTGTAAACGAAAAATTATTATACAGCAAATATAATAAATTATGTTTGATTAAATTCTCGTTTGAAGCATTTGTGGTCAATTTCACGAACACCGTCTGGAGGCGGTCTTGCGGGTTAGAGGGTTAAGACCCACTTTAAATGCGTTAAGAGTAACTTCTTTTTTTACTAGTTTGTTTTTCAATCTACCCTCTAGTTGTTTAACTATAAAACTAGTTAATTCTTTTATATCTTGTCATATATGTGAACTATATTAACCCATCATTAACCAACAAAAAATGTGTAATAGTAATAGTTTTTTTTTAATGTAAAGAAAATGAATTTATTAAGAGCTTTACACATTTTAGTACTATATACGATGGCAGTCCCCAAATTAGCCGACCTAACAAATTTTTTTACTGGTACATTTTGCTTTTTTGAACCAAATTCACATATTTTACTCCTTAATAAATTCCAACGGATACGTATTTTTTCTTTTTTTGATATTCGTCCTTTTTTGATTTTAACGAATTTTTCGTGAATCCCTTTTCTAGGTACTTTTTGGAACAACTTGACTAAAATATAGGCATTTTGTATGTGTATCAAACTTTGGCAACTATATTATTTTAATACAATTTTCATATAGAATTTCGAACGTGCCGCATTTGTCGCCGAACAAATAAGTACCAATACAGTACATAATTAACATGGAGATAAAAGATATTATTGTGAAGTGTTGTTAAAAAATTCGTTCAAATACGGTTAATAGCAGTCCAGTCAAAACTTTGTTTAATTCTTGGTTCTGTGGCAGGTACCACACCCGCTTATCCTATCCCGCCCATATTTAACATTATGCTTAAATATGTTATTGCAGAACGTGATGCGTGAACGGTCAAAAGAAGTTGAGTTAGAGCATTTTTAAATGTTGGCTTGTATGGAAGTCGTTACGCGCTCTGATTTAATTCGGCCCATTCTTCAGACATTGGTTAAAAATTTAATTATATCTCATTGCTAAATTTGGATCTAATATGCTTAATAGGAGTCAAGTTAAAGTACTTTGAACAAAAAAAAATCATTTTTGCGCCATCTGTCGGAGAAAAAACAAACTATACAAAAACATGGACCATATATGTTTTTTTTTTGTCAAAATCGATGTAAAAGTTCTCGAGTTTATTGCATACAAACAATCATGTCATATATCGAGGACTTATATTCAATAGGGGCTATCTACGAATACATAATTGTTGTATTATGAAAAGGTTTTGTAAAAGTTTCATAACTTTCGCGTTTTTGGTGACAATTTAGTTTTTTTAAATTGATTTGTAAAATAAATTTTTGTTCACATTCCGCCAGTATTTTACACACGCAGAAAAAAAAACATGGTTGCAACATGATCACTACTACTTTATTTTGTTTGCTGCAACCGGGTATGGTTATCACAATCAAATTACTGGTTTTCTAACCATCAACATGGTCGCTACCATCATTATTATAGTAAATATTTTACAGTGATGATTTTATTTTATATTTGATCTTTTAATACATTTTCATACATATAAGTAAATATTTTGCTTTTTTATAATTGTCACCTACTATTTTATAACATGATTGGCTGTAACCATACTGTGGTAACAAAAATTTTCAGATTTTTTTTTTCGAAAATTCTTTATACGTAATCAATAATCAGTAACTTATCACTTTATGTTTGCAAAAAATGAAAAAGTAGCGAGCTATCATTACAAGGTAACTCATGAGAATATCGCACCCATTACAAAAGTTTTGCTGGGTAATCAATTTATCATTGTCAAAAAGATTCTATATATAGATTTTATATTTTTTAATTCTTTAAAAAAAAAAACAATAAGAAATTTTTTTTAAAAAAAATATGCTTATTAATTCATTTCTTGTAAAACAATGACTTTCTTGCTGAAAAAGCACTCAGAATATTAATAAAATATTTTTTTACAAGAAAAAGTCTATAGAATCCAAGAGTTTTTTTGTACGACTTGGTTTCTTATACAAAATACTAGATTTTTAGAAATTTATCTAATGAAAACATTTTTAGATTCTATAAACTTTTCCTTAAACTGCAGTTTTGTAATGTATACCAATTTTTTGGTTAAGCGTTTTTTTTTTATATATAGAATCAAATCAGTAAAACTACATTTACATTAGGCTCGAAATCTAGTTTAAACTAGATTTTGAAATCTCGTTCGTGTATACAGTACCATATAATCGAAATCCAGTTTAAGCTAGATTTCGAGCCTAATGTAAATGAAAATTAAGTCGAAATCTATAGCAGCTAGCAAACTACATTTAAAAAATATTTTTTTAAGGTTTATTCACAATACTAGACCCTACAAGAATAAGACCGGTTATATTACCGGTCATTTGACTGGTAGTGTTGACGGAAATACCCATCAATGCGTAGAACAAAGTTTCTATCCAGTTCTTAAAGACAATATGAAAAACTTGACCGAAACTTTATTTTTTTTAAAATGCAATTTATATTAGTTGTTTCACTCTTGCATATATGCAAAATGACAGATATTTTATTTTGTTTATGTGTTTGTTTCAGTCATCAATTTCTTGTAGGGGAGTAATCCACTCTGCAAAGTGGATTTGTTCACTTCTCATTCGCACTTAAAGTTTTTAAATCTACCCTACAAGAATAGTGACGGTTATATGACCGGTCATTTGACTGGTAGTGTTGACGGAAATACCCGAAACTTTCTTTTTTTTAACAACAAAAAATGCAATTTACATTAGTTATTTCAATATTGCATATATGCATGAGTGAAATGACAGATATTTTATTTTGTTTATGTGTTAGTTTCAGTCATCAATTTCTTGTAGGGTAGGTTATAAATAGATCTTGTAGAAAGCCCTTATTGAATGGTAGGCCTCGATAAATAAGACATTTTGTGATATTTGTAGGTTATTTTTTTAGCTGTTGACCAGAGTCGCCACTTTTACGTGCAAAAAGCGAAGTATTGTGTTGTGTAAATTTGTGAGATTTCTTACAAATCTCACGAATTTTCGGGATTTTAAAAGAGATTTTCACTCAAATCTTGATTTAAATCAAAATCTCGGACAATTTACACTACAACCATAAAAACTAGTCGTTTTTGAAACCTAATAAAATTCCATATATTTTTTCAATTAAGAACCCGAAATTTTAAAAAACTACTAGTTCTTGATTGTACAGGTTGGTTGAAAAGTTCCTGCGCTCACCAAGAGATGGCACTGCTAGCTCCAAACTTTTTTTTTTCTCAAGTTGGTATAACTGTCCTGAGAACACATGCAAAGCTGCAAGTCATTCTGTCAATTCTTTCTTTGTTTACAAGCCATTTGAATTTGAAGTGTCATTGATTTTTTTTAATATGGATAAAAATGAATATCGTGCAGTCATTAGATTCTTTGTTTTGAAGGGTTTAAAAGCAAAGGAAATTTATGAACAATTGTTAGAAGTGTATAAGGAGTCCTCACCTTCATAACGCACCGTTGAATTTTGGGCTGGTGAATTTAAACGTTAGTGAAGATCCAAGTTTGACTAAGCGTGAAATTGCTAATGCCATAGGCATCTCAGACGAACGAGTACTCCATATTTTACATGAAGAATTACGTATGAAAAAACTGTTTGGAAAGTTTGTCCGCACACATTAACAATTCAACAAAAACTGGATCGAAAACAAATTTCTCAAGCGTAATTTGGAGCGTTTTAAGCCGAATAAAACCGACTTTTTGCGTCGTTTTATAACTATGGATGAGACTTGGATCTACCACCATGATCCTAAATTGAAACAAGAACGTTTACAGTGGAATGAAGCTGGTTGTTCAGCTCCAAAGCAGGTGAAGTCACAACGATCAGCAAAGAAGGTTATGGCATCAGTTTTTTGGGATGCAAAAGGAATTTTGTTGATTGATTATCTTCAGAAAGGTAAAACAATCAACTCTGAATATTATTGCAGCCTTTTGGATCAGCTGGATGAAAAAATTCGTGATAAAAGACCTGGTTTAATGAAGAAAAAAAAACTTTTGTCATCACAAAAGTGCTCACAAAAGTGTTTTGACGATGGCTAAATTCAAAGAATGAAAGTACGAATTACTTAAAAATCCACCGTATTCACCAGATTTAGCTCCCAGTGACTACTATGTCTTCAGAAATCTCAAACAATTTTTTCGTGGAAAGCATTTTTCGTCGAATGAAGAGGCCATAGCAGCCGTAGACGGTTATTTTGCAGAGCTTCCGGAAAACCATTATAAGGATGGGATAAAATTATTGGAAGATCATTGGAACAAGTGTATTGAGCTTTTAGGAGATTATATTGAATAAAAAAATAAATTTCGTAACAAAAAACGTATTCTTTCATTTCGAGCGCAGGAAGTTTTCAACCAACCTGTAGTACAAATTTGCTTTAGGGTAACTTATCTTGACTTTGGGCTCATTTTGAACATTATTTATAATTTTTAAATTGATTTCAAATTCAGAATAGTTATTGTCCAATAAAATAAACGTCTTTTAAAATTAAACGCATTAAGGTAGCTACATAACATGCAGATTGTTTGTTTTTTTTTATAAAAATTATATTGTATTGTATTTCTAAGCCTTTGGTTAATTTAAAACAAACCACATTCCAAAAGGTGTGCCAAAACAAAATCATAATATGAAAACATAAACTCAATAGAATATAAAACCCTGGGGGGAGATTTTTTTATATATATAAAACTAATAATGAAAGATGATGATTCTAAGAATTCTAACACAATATGTAGTATGTATTTATGATGAACAAAAAAAATCTTACCACATTAATGAAATAATTTTAATAATAAAATCCCACTTTCGAAATTAGAAAAAACTAGCAATTTAACACTATTCAAAAAGTATTTTTTAAAACCAGTCTTTTAAGCATAAAGAGAAATTAGTTAATACAACAACTTCAAACAAGTAGAATATCAACAACAGCAACTGCATACCAGTTATGTGGAAAAACTAATTGTAATCTAATATGGGTGGCATTGGTATGATTATTGGTGCGGTGCGAGCTGTACGTACTACTACTGGAGCCAGAGCTAGGCTGAGCACGCGTAATGCTGCAACTAAATATATCGGTATCGGTTATTGCTGTTGTTGCGGTTGAACAACAATACCGCTAAGAATCTTGTTATTTGTCATAAATTTAGTTGACAAACCGCATATTCAGTGTCATCGAAGATAGAAGGTTGTGGCCAAAATCAACTAACTGCTTGACTAACTCTTCACTGTGTTTGTGCCTATTTCTAAGAAATATTTTATTTCTTCAAACTGCTATGGTCACTGAGTAGAGTTAATGTCTTCTGTATTTTATTAAAATGTTTATGTCTCTGGTGTTCAATTTGTTTTCATTGGAAGACCATCTTTTTAAACGATAGTTGGATTGATAATTTTTCCTCATATTTCATCCATTTAATGTCATAGCAATTTTTTTTTAACCATGATTACTTAACAATCACTTGTATGGCAGTGCAAACCATATTGAGATATTGTCTTCCTTCTTTACAAGTGTTGTGTTTATAGTTATAATTACTGGCAACTACGATGCAACGATTGTAAAAAGTAAACATAAATGTCCTCATTCAGCCGTTACAATGATGAACACAATAGCTCGGCATTTATTTGAATTATTTAATTTAGACATCATATAAATAAGTTCTGAAGAAAGTTTTTACAACGACTGAGTATAAACAATTTTTGCAAGGGTTCTTTCTTAAATTGATTTTAAAGTTTGTATCAAATTTTATCATGTCAGATTTTTAATTCACATATTTAATCCATAATGATTTCACATTTAATATCCCATATTAAAACACACATGAACATGCATGGGCTCCCATTTATGGTTCAATATATGACCATACATGATCTCATATATGACCAAATATCTTCGGATCCGAGATTTGAGAATATATGTGGCTGTATATGGTCATATATGTTCATATATTTTGCATACATGATCAAGTATGGCAATATACCCCAAGATTTCGGATAAAATATGTTCATGTATGAGATCATGTATGGTCGATCATATATATAGGGTCCGCCAAATAACTTTTTTTTTTGAAAATGCTATAAAAAAAACTACTGAATATTTTCTCAAATATCTTTTTTTATTTGAAAGTACAATCCTTCCGGTTAATAATGGAAAATAATTTCATTTAAATGGCTGCCTCGGCTGGCCATGCAGTAGCCAATTTTTAAGCACATTATCGATTGTGTGCAGCTGTATTTCACCAATGGCTTCACGAATATTGTCCTTTGAAGCGTCAATTGTCTCTGGCTTGTCGGCGTAACACTTATCTTTGACGGCACCCCACAAATAATAGTCCATTGGTGTCAAATCGCAGCTCCGTGGTGGCCAAACGACATCAGCTCTGCGGCTGATAATGCGATCTTCAAAACCAGGGCGCAAAACATCGAGTGTAGCTTCGGCTGTGTGGCACGTAGCGCCGTCCTGTTGAAACCAAATGTTGCCAATATCCTCCTCTTCAATTTTTGTGAACAAAAATTCGTTCAACATGGCCACTCCTTACTCATTTTCGAAGAAAAATGGCCCAATTATGCCTCTGGACCAAAATCCGCACCAAACAGTGACTCGTTTTGGGTGCATCGGCTTTTCAATTCGCAATATTTCCCAGCGTTGTTCAAGCGTATACACAACCATATTCGTTCAGCGGAAGGATAAAACTAATTATCTGTCAAATCAGACATGAGCTAAGTGTCACCATTCACAAAAAAAATGTTAGATGGAGAACCCTTTATATTATATTAAATTATTTTTTTTAATTTGTTTATGGGTTGGGTGGTTCATAAAAAGGCTGACGTTGACCTGGTCGCTCAAGTCGAAACTGTGCACTCCCTCTAGCGCTAATCCTCACAATCTGTTTCCATTTAAAAAATTAGTGTTTGCTATTCATTGGTAAATATGATCTCGAACCTGATAAAAATTTAAAAATATATATTATATTAATATATACATATATATTTTCCATTCCTTTGAAATACACTCAGAAAAAAAAGTTTGTACTGATTATTAGTAAAAAAAATTATTATTTATCAATTTTGTTTTGCTATTAACATTTTACAAATAACAGAATTTTTACAGAATATTTACAAATTTTTGTTGCTAATTTCAGAAATCATTTTACAAATTTTTGAAAACCGATTTGCTAAAATTACCAAAAAAAAATTTACTAATTTTAAAACTGTGGATATTGAAGGAATTGTTTTTTCTAATTAAACTTACGCCAACAAACTTAAATTGCCTTAAAATGTTACATAGATTAAAAAAAGGGATCGGAAGTGAATATACCGACTTATGTCTAAAAATAGGATATCCACATAAAATAGCATTAAAAAGTTTTTTAGTTCTTAAAATCAGCCCTAAAAACAATTAATATTTGACCTTAAAAGTAAAAAAATTGACTAAAATATTTTTCAAAACAGAAATTACCAAATTAAAACAAAATGATAAATTCATGATTTTTTGATTGAATTTTTCAATAAAATATTTTTTAAAAAAAAATAAATAAAATAAAAAAGTTTTTATGCTCGATAAAAAAAAATAAATTTGAAATTTTGTACTAATATTAATTATATTTAGTAAATCTTTTTCCTGATTTTAGCAAACCGATTTTAAATTCCACTTTACAAAAGGTTTACTAAAATTTAGTAGCGGCTACTAATTTTGTCTACTAATTTTATTTTACTACACCTCAGCAGACATGTGTTACTAAGATTAGCAAAAAATACCGCTGGGCTCAAATTAGCAAAAATTATTTAAGCTTTTTATGAAGGTACGTTTTCGAAAGGACTTACACTCTGTTTGGTCTGATATTCTAGTTTCAGAATTTATAATCCACATAAATAACGGCTCGACAGTTTCAGAGATAAGTACAAAATGGCGAAAGTTTATTTCTAATGAAATTTTATACGTCAAACTATTGTCTTGTTTACACGGTCAGGTCCCGGTCTGCTACGCCTCGTATTCTATTTTCGCAATTATGTACAAAAGAACAATAAAAAACCACAAAAGATCAATAAACGCTGTAAATCAGAACCAGGAGGAACAGAGCCAAAGTTAGACCCAGTTTTTTGCCTTAAGTTAGCATATTCTTAATAGTTAAAAATTGTATAGCTCCGTGCAAGAAATTGCTTCAAATCGCTTTGGTTTTGTAAAAATATTGAAAAATAATATATTCAAGTTCAAATAGGTACTTTTATGGTTGATAGGTCAAAACATGGACCGATTTATACCATTTTCAATATGGTTTGCCCTCGGGGAATTTCGTTTCTGCCTTAAGGGGCTAAATAGGGAGACAAAATAACCTGTTTTTGGTATTTTTTTAAGTTTTTTTCAATAGGTAGGTAAGGTTAAAAAAAAAGAAAGAACCATTCGTGCCATACACCCATGCCAGACAATCGGCATGTTGTGCGCTCTCCAAAACATTCCAGTCTACCTAAAGAATTCAGTATCCCTCAGGTATCTCTTCAGTTTTCCCAAATCAACCCCCAGCATGCACTCCAATCAAACAAAAGGTATCTCTCAAGATCAATGATAAAAATGTATAAATTTTCGAAGTTTGTGTACTCCATTTCTACCCTCTAGACTTGAGATTGGGCAGCTAGAAATGTATACCTGTAGGTTAGTTTCCTCCCCTCTGTGCAATTTTTTTTCCGAAACTCGACGGATTCGGAAAATTTTTCAATCTGAATGAATATTCGTGAAACCTAGTTCTTAGATCGTTTGACCGGATTTTTATGGCAAATATCAAATCTCACACATAGAATACAGATTCATCGTACAGTTGTCAAAAAATATCGTTATTTTTGTTGGTGGCGACAGAATTTCAGTTATTTCAATAGAATTTCGGTTATAACAATATATTTCAAATACATTTGAATGTTACAAATAATTTAATTGATGCAACCAAATCATTGAGTTGGCGAAAAAAATCGGTTCTTACAATGAAATTGTTTTCTCTGTACATATACATATTTTATGAAAAAGTTTGTTCAGTTTCATGTACAAATATTTTATGCAGTTATTTTATGTAAATAAGTGCTACCATAATATGTATATGAACATAGGTACATATTTGTATTGTAATTTCAAAATACTTTGTAAGTAAAAATATTTTTACAGTCATGGCCGTTAAGAAAACTTTGTAAATAAATACTATCTGAAGGTATTGATTGCTGCACAAATATTATGATTGATTTTTCGTCTTATATACATACATATTTATATCATCGTTGTGTTGGCGGAATAAGCTATATATACTTCAAAAGTAGTCCTTAAAATCGTTTTGTTTTCGCTTTTTTATAAACATATTTGCTCAACTATTTAAACAAAAGCAACAAATATTGTATTTGTAAAAAAAAAAAATATTATAAACAAATCTTAATGGTATACAATATACACTGATATAATTTTCGTTCATACTATTAATGAATCGATTTCATTCAGTTGCATTTATAATAAACAATTTTCATTGAAAATGTTTTATAAATTCAGTGAACGTTTCAATAAAGTCATTATTTGGATATAATTCTAATAAATGAACAAATTAATTAATACTATCCACAAATTTCTATCAGTGTAGTAATATTATTAAGAAAAAAAACACCTAACTTGTTTTGTCAGCATAGCGAATATAAATAAAAACTTATTAAAGTTTTGCTTCTTCTTTCTCAAATATCATCAGTTAGGGTCGACTTATCAAAAATAAGCTAAAATTTAACCCTTTTGGACCTTAATTTTCTATTTCATATTCAGAAATTAAAATATTTCTATAGAAAAATAAAATTATCAAAGTGTGTTTGAAGCAATAAACTGCTAAATATTTTGGTTACTTTTTTTAAAAAATCATTAAAAATGTAAATATATAAAAATTTATACGAAGCTTTTGAAGCTGGTTTTATGTAGAATTTTTTATTTTATTGTAATAAATTAAATATTTTTTATATATTTTTTAATTTTACCAGGCTCGAGATCATAATTTATTAGTAAACACTATTTTTTCATTAAATGGAAAAAATGTAAGGATCAGCGCTAGAGGGAGTGCACACTTTCGACCCGAGCGACAAGCTCATCTTCAGCCTCCTTATGAACCACCCAACCCACAAATTACTCATGGTTTTGAACAGGCTTATATATAACACTCTAAGGAAAATGACTATGCGAAATTCCATTATTCAGTTAGTGAATGATTACCCGTACAAATGAGCTTTTTACATCTATTTATAGAAATATCCTTTGGCAACTATCTTCGATTTTCGAAGCACAAATTGACAGGGTTGTATAATAAAAAAATTTTTCAACAAGTATTTGTATTAGTCTGACCGAACGGTTCATGGAAATTGCTTTTACATAAAATCAAAAATTTTACAGAAATGTGATATTTTATTTATTATTATTTATATAATTCATATAATTACAAATTATATCCTAATGCCCTAACCGAGCACTAGCAACAAAGGCTATCTGCTTGTTGTAGCGAAAACACACCAGAGCCTCTGATAAGCTAGCAGGCTACCAGCTAGCCTACCGGGGCGCTCAGAAATGTGATAATTTTTTTGTTTTTATTATAAATTATCTACAAAATATTACGAAGACTGCAGTCTTAGAGGTCCCTGATAACGTATCTGCAATCAAAATCAGAAAATAAAAAATGGCTGATTCTAGATGACGGGCATGATTTGTGAAATATTTGCTGTTTTGATTCATAATTATCAGTAACACAAGTTATGACGTCGTTGAAATTAAATAGAAAATTCGACATTATTCAAATTTCTCAAATTTTTGAATCAAAATTACACTCAGGGAAAAATCTTCATCGTATTTATGAAAAACTTCATAAATTTTCAGAAAATCTTCATTGATTTTCGACTAATGTAACATTTCATAAATATGATAAAGCTGTTTCATGAAAATACAAATTTATGACATGTTTCTGCAAATTTATGAAAACTTTCTTAAACATGATAAAGGATTCTTGAAAAATATTAAGAAAGATTTTTGTACTTTTTAATATACACGAAAAAATTTCATCAATATTTATAAAAAAAAAAGTTTAACCATACGATAGTTATGAAAAAGTTTCTTCATATTTATGAAGAAGCTTCTTCAATATTGATTAAAAAGTTTCATTACAATTTATGAAAAAATTTCATCATATTTATAAAAAAAAAACAAATTTCGTCAATATGATGAAGTTTTTTTTCAATTTAAATTGTTTTTGTTTTAATTATTTTCATAAAAAATACAGACTTAATGAGAATTACAAACAGCAGGGTTTAGTGAAAAATTAGATCTTTTGATCTTCCCAAATTAATTTTGAATTTAAATTTTAGTGGGGCATCAGTAAACGGGCCTTAGCCTTATTTTCACAATGTTACGGTAGCTCCTACCTGGGAATTTAACTGACACATTTGTTGTAAATTATAACGGTAAATTCAGTAATCGGGCCTTATTTCGAAGTTTTCTTGCAATTTTTACTATAATAAATTTTGCACGTTTTTTTTTATTGATAACTTCGATTTTAAGATTTTAAAATCTGGTAAATTGTATGTTAAAAATTGATACAAATCACTCAAACCTGATAAATTGTTTCAAAATAACTAACCATAGTTATAAATATCAAATTTATATGTAGATATCTGTGCTTAAATATTTAATCTTGGTTGTATTTAAATAAAGTTACCAGTCATAGATTTGAAAAGTGTTAGTTTTATTCAAAATCACATTTTTTAAATTGTGAAAAAGAACTGCTTTGGAAGAGGAAAATCATTACTAAATAATACTGTGGAATCAATGAAAAAATTGATTCCTTAAGAATCATTTCCATTTATTTTTGCTGGAAATTGATATCAAATGATTTAGAAAAGAGCTTTATTAATATAATGAAATTTTTTTCCTGAGAGATGTTTTTCGATTTTTAACTTTCAGTGAAGGAGGTTTTGAGATCAAAAATATATCAGATTTTGCATAATGCTGCATCAAAATGGTGTTAATGGTTTTCAAAAAATTAATCCGTTCGATTTTTAGTTATCAGTAGCACAAGTTTTGATGTCATTAAATGATAACAGTATAGCAAAATAAGAGCTGAGGAAGAAGTAGTTAAACATACATCTACTGAACACGAAGTTCTGAAAATTTCGGTGAATCATTAATGATTTGAACATTGGCGTATCATTGGGAGGAAGTAAATAGTTTGTTTCAGTGCTATGAAAAATCGATGAGCAGATGGACTTTTTCATTACTTTACGGAAGTTGTTAAATATAGGGACTACAAAATAAATATAGGGAATGGCTTTTTTTTAGTTAAAAATGTGATTTTGAACACGCCAAGAATTATAGTTCCGACCAGGACAAAGTCGATATCACTGGTATAGAAAATATGTTTTCAATAAGGCATTAAATAACTGCAGGAATTAACTATTTATGGACCAACTAAATAATTGTTTTTTTTTTTTACTGGTAGGGGTTAATATCAACATTTTTGAAGTTGTTTAAAATGACTTCTTACAAATCGAAAAATTTGCACTATTAACTTCTTTGGATGTTCTGAAAAGGAGATTCGTAAAGAATAACATCCATTTTATTTTGCTGGGAGATAAAAGGCTCAATCTAGATGTCCGGCCTAAACCTCTTCGGCCAGGAATCTGAAATTTAAAATATATATTCCCTGGAGTATGGGCTAATTCCTTTTTGAAATTTTCAATAAGAACGTGGTAAAAATGGCGTTCAATAAGGATAAAAACGCCCTTTTAGTTACCACCGGAGATAGGAACTTTAAATTTTGCATATAGGTTATTAATCTGATGTACATATTCACTAAGACTTGGTTTTTTTAAAATTTTGTAAGGCGCAAAAAGAGAAAAAATTTCCCCCAAAACGTCCTCCCTAACCTATTCTGCTAAAAATCGGAAATTTTAAATAATTATTTCTGAGGTATGGGCTACTTCTTTAAAGATTCACACTTTGGGTGTTTGATAAAAATCATGGTTTATATTGTATGGGAAAGGGGTGACCCTTTAATGACCTGTGCAACCCCTTTTAACTAGATATCTGAAACTTGAAATTGAAACATGCCCTACAAAAAAATGTTAAAAATATTTATTAAAAAAGTATGACATTGTAAAAATATTCCGATATTTAAATTGTCCGATACTTCGTTGCCGGTAAATTTAAAACCAAACGAAATGAAGTTTCGGCCTTTTAACCTATTTCAAATTTAAAACATAAATTTTCAATAATAATATTAAATATTAAATTTTAAATTTTAATCATGCGCTCAAAGTTCAAAATATATAAAAACATAAATTATTATTTCAAAAACTATCACTATAATAACACCTTAATACTCGTATGTTTGGGAAACAAGTTTTATGCAGGTTGGTTGAAAAGTTCCTGCGCTCCCCAAGAGATGGCATTGCTAGAGAACACATGCAAAGTTGCAAGTCATTCTGTCAATTCTTTCTTTGTTTACAAGCCATTTGAAGTTGACGTGTCATTGATTTTTTTTAATATGGAAAAAAACTGAATATCGTGCAGTCATTAGATTCTTTGTTTTGAAGGGTTTAAAAGCAAAGGAAATTTATGAACAATTGTTAGAAGTGTATAAGGAGTCCTCACCTTCAAAACGCACCGTTGAATTTTGGGCTGGTGAATTTAAACGATGTCGTACCAGCATTGAAGACGATCCACGCGAAGGACGACCAAAAACAGCAACCACAGCAGAAATCATTGAGGAGGTACATAATATGGTTAGTGAAGATCCAAGTTTGACTAAGCGTTAAATTGCTAATGTCATAGACATCTCAGTACTCCATATTTTACATGAAGAATTACGTATGAAAAAACTGTTTGGAAAGTTAGTGCCGCACGCGTAATTTGGAGCGTTTTAAGCCGAATAAAACCGACTTCTTGCGTCGTTTTATAACTATGGATGAGACTTGGATCTACCACCATGATCCTAAATTGAAACAAGAACGCTTACAGTGGACTGAAGCTGGTTGTTCAGCTCCAAAGCAGGTGAAGTCACAACGATCAGCAAAGAAGGTTATGGCATCAGTTTTTTGGGATGCAAAAGGAATTTTGTTAATTGATTATCTTCAGACAGGTAAAACAATCAACTCTGAATATTATTGCATCCTTTTGGATCACCTGGATGAAAAAATTCATGAGAAAAGACCTGGTTTAAAGAAGAAAAAAATCATTTTTCATCAAGACAATGCACCTGCTCACAAAAGTGTTTTGACGATGGCTAAATTCAAAGAATTAAAGTACGAATTGCTTGAACATCCACCGTATTCACCAGATTTGGCTCCCAGTGACTAATATCTCTTCAGAAATCTTAAACAATTTCTTCGTGGAAAGCATTTTTCGTCGCATGAAGAGGCTATAGAAGCCGTAGATGGTTATTTTGCAGAGCTTCCGGAAAACCATTATAAGGATGGGAAAAAATTATTGAAAGATCATTGGAACAAGTGTATTGAGCTTCTAGGAGATTATATTGAATAAAAAAATATATTTCGTAACAAAAACAGTATTCTTTAATTTCGAGCGCAGGAACTTTTCAACCAACCTGTATGAACACTTTATTAAGATAATTGGTACATTGAAGTATTTAATAATTTTTATCGATTTATGTATAAAAATCAATATTATAATGATGACATGAAAGTTTAAAGCTTTTTAAATGACAGGTTTAAAATTAAAGTGTTTCAATATGACTAATAAAATGAAAAAAATATGAGAATGTTTATCATTCAAATTTAACGATATGTTTAAGTAAACGTGTTTATAGCTGACATTTAAATTTTTTTTCAAAAAAAAATGTATTAAGTGCAGTAACGGCAATTTTTCCCACAAAGATTTAATAATAATGAACTATTATTTAGAAAAAATAATGACCATAAATGAAGAAAAATTTTTACAGAAAAATCACGTACATAATATAATACACCAATTAAAGAAAAGTATAAGATATATTTTGAACCGTGACTTATTTTAAGTTGTATTTAAATGTTAACACTCTTATCCATAATTTGATATGAAAATTTACATTTTTTTCTAAATTTTTATATTATTTATTATCGTAGATGTCAAATATACAATTAAAATTATCGATTTTAAATCTTGTTTAAAAATTTAAACCTGTTTGGTTTTTTACTATGATTTGTTTTGCCTAAAATATTTAAGCCTTAAGCACATTTTTATGTTTTTTTTTATATATATTTTTTTCTTTTTTCAATCAACCTACACTTAAAGGTCGTTTCTAATTTTAAACCACATTTAGATTATTTATTTTTATTATAATTTTACTTTTTCTTTTTAACATTTAAAATACTTTTAAACTTTTAAAAATACTTTCAGCTATAAATATGATTGTTTGTATTTTTTTTTTCTTTTTTTTTAATATTTTTTTTTACAACATTTGAATATTTTTTTTTTTACTTTTTTGTGAATTTAAATGATTTACACACTTTTTTTGTTAAATTAGCAAAAAAAAAAAAAAACAAGTATCGTATTTCACTTAATAATTGTTCAGCCCGTTATTTTAAACCGTTTTAACGACCATATGTTCGTAAGCCAAAGACAAGACTAAAGTTTTTCAATTTAACTCAAGTTTAAAAATAAAATTGATAATATTTATGTTGGAAGTTGTATGTCAAACATGTTTGGCCTGTAGGTTTAAGTTTGAGTTTATTCAGTAAATTCTGACAATTATAAAATATAAACATTTTATATTATTATTTGATTATCACAAAATCAATTTCTTTCTCTCAATAAGATTCATTCGGCTTGTGTCTGGCAGAGTTTTTTTTTTATTAAAGCATAGTAAGTTGTTAGATTTTCACCTGAAAATTGTGTATTTAATACACAATACTACTATTTTTCTGTTGAAAAAGTGACATTTTGCGTTTATTATGTTTGTATCTTTCTTATAAAATAAAACAAATTATTAATTTTTTCAATTTAAATTTCACACAGAACACAATTCAGTTCGAAAAATAATTGCTAGGGGTCATCAAATTAGAAGTAGTTTTGGTCTAGAAGTTTTTAAATACTCTAGTTCCGAGAAATCTTTCATATGTTCTTTGTTTTTTGCCCAATCATTCTCAGAAGTTTAAGTGTTTTATAGAGAAAACTCATTAGTCGGATTTCAAAAACATTTTGCTATAATAAATGTTTGAGATTCTCAGGATAGTTTTCTAGGGAAAAATCACCAGATTCAAAGAAATTTTTTCCTTTAGAAAAACCCTCACATTCATTCGTTGGACTTTTTTTATATAAATATTCCTAAGATTCTGGGAACTTTTGCCTACATAAAAATCCTCAGACTATATGGAGTTTTTCCTATGAAAAAACCTCAAATTTTGCTGACTTTTTCCTATAGAGAAACCCTCAGATTTTTAGAACTATTTCCTACCAGAAAACTCTCTGATTATGAAGACTTTTAACTATGGAAAAACTGTCTGATTCTGAGCACTTTATCCTTTAAAAAATCAATAGATTCTGAGGATTGTTTTCCATTTAAAAGCCTCAGATTCTAATGAAGAAATTCCTTAAAATTAAAGAATTATTATTTCTAAAGAGGAAAAATCACTGAATTTTATGTTATATATAAGTTTATCGAATCCTTAGAATCTGAGGAAATCTACCAGGAAATTCGGACAATTTTTTTTATAGAAAAATTTTCAAATTCTAAGTAGTTTTTCCTTCTAAAAAAATTAGATTTTGATCTCTTTTTTCTACAAAAAAAACTCCTTAGATTTTAAGGAATTTTCTATTAAATATTTTCTATCCATAGAAACCCCTTCACAAATAAATTAAAAAAATTTTTTTTTATTAGGAAAAATCCCTAAGGTCGGCATGTTTTTTTTTAAAGGAAACCCCTCTCACTTGCTGATGGTATTTTAAAGGAAAAACAAGTAAAAAAGGGCTAAATTCGGCTGTGCCGAATCTTTGAATACCCTCCATTATAGGGGCTGAAGATGATATACGTATATACTAAATTTTGCATGAACTGTAATATGAATATGTTTTGTCAATTTATGTAACGAACTTTTGTTATTTAGTTTTAGTAATGTTATTTATTTAGTTTTAGCAATTTTATTTACAGAGGTCTGCTCTGTTAGCGACTTTAACATTGTTGATTTTTACGTTAACTTAGTTATTAGAGTAACACACATATAGCTCTAAGAATGTTATCATTCTCATAGATGTAAGACAATAAATGTAATCGAACAAGAAGAAGACTTAATAACATGTTTACTAACTTAACAGAATATTAAAATAGATACAGAAAAATTGTACAAATTTGTATGGAAAATTTAGAGGTACCTTCACATTTTCACTCATAACTTTTGAACCGCTGATACGATTTTGCTCATTTTAAATACCAAACTGCTCGGGAGGATGTTCAATAATCTGGGTAAAAATAGGCACCCCCGCTTGCGTCTTCGCGTCGTGATCACCATTTCAACAGACAGACAGACGGACAGACAGACAGACGGACATCGCTAAATCGACTTAAAATTGCATAAGGATCACGAATATATATACTTTATGGGGTCTTAAACCTATATTTCGACATGTTACAAACGGAATGACAAACTTATATATACCCTCACCATATATGGTGGAGGGTATAATAATAATTTCCTTGAAGAAAAAGTCCTTAAAATAGGTTTTTTTGCAGCAAGTTTTCAGATTTTGAGGGGGTTCCAACTGGAAAAAGTCCTAGAAATCTGAGGATGTTTTAAAGCAAAAGATTCTGCAAATCTAAGAATTAGTTTCATTTAATCTGTACGACAAAGGCATTTGATGTATATTTTAAGCAATTGATAAAAATTAAAAAAAAAAAAGTTGAAAACAGTGTTTTATTTAATATGAAACAAAATTGGGATCTACTGAATGCCAAAAATATCGAATAATGTTATAGTAAGTACATGTTCATAGTACGATATGTACATTGGCAGCAAATTCGCTTGCTCGGGTTTTTCAATAAGAGCGCTACAAAAGTTTTTTTAAATAAAACAAAAACGGTTTTTGATATAAATGAAATTCTTTATTCCTGTAAAAGTACGTTCGATGCCATTATGTATGGAACTCGATTTCTTTTGCATGGCCACCACGGGCACGCTTGCAGAAGTCCAGACGCTGAACCCAATTTTCGACGATTTTCAAGCATAAATCGGCTGCAATTTCAAGTTCGATATTCGTACGAAGTTCATCAATCGTCGCTGGCTTGTTGGCATAGACTTGACGTAGCCCCACAGGAAATAGTCTAACGGCGTCAAATCGCACGACCGAGGCGACCAATCGACTGGACCATTTCGTGAGATAACACGTTCTCCAAACTTGGTTTCCAATAAATTGATTGTGACATTAGCTGTGTGGCTTGTGGCGCCGTCCTGTTGGAACCACATATCCTCCAAGTCCATATCATCCAATTGGGGCCAAAAATATTCGGTTATCATTAAACGTTACCGATTCCCATTCACAGTAACGTGCCGGTCTTGATCATCACGAAAGAAGTACGGCCCAATGACGCCGCCGGCCGATAAACCGCACCTAACCGTAATTTTTTCGGGATGATGGCTCATGAAGTACGTGTGGATTGCTGTCTGACCAATAACGCATATTTTGTTTATTGACGAAGCCATTCAGCCAGAAATTAGCCTCATCGCTGAAGATGATTTTTCGATGAAAATCCGAATCATTTTCAAGTTGTTGCTCAACCCAATTCACGAACATACGACGCTTCTGGTGGTCAAGCGGCTTCAGTTGTAAGGATGTAGGCCAAGATCTTTTCGCAAAATTCGCCACGACGACGTCACAGAGATGCCCAAGGCTTGAGAACGACGTGTGAGAGACACATTTGGGCTTTCTTCAACTGCAGCCTCAGCGGCAGCAGTATTCTCGACACTACGGGCACTTCTTTGTCTCACTGGCACGGGAACATTTTGTACTGTTCCTGTGGATTCAAATTTTTCCACTAGACGCTCAATTGTTGATCTGCTAGGACGATTATGACGACCATAAATTGGACGTAGCTCTCTTAACGTTGAGGCCACTGACTCCGAATTTCGGTAGTAACTTTTAATATTTCGACTCGTTGTTGGCTCGTATATCTTTCCATCATGAAATGGCAAACCTTACTGAAGAGAAATGTCAAAAGAGCGACAAGAAATATGGCGTCGTTTGCTGTCCCTGTCGCTCTACATGGTAATGACAGGTCATTACTGTGTATATTACCATGTAATGATAGGTAGTTACTTTTTGCATTACTTTAAGGCCCATTATTATAACTTGCCGATAGCTAAAGTTAGGATGTTAACGGACAGATTATTAGTTTTTCGTTATTATAAGTATACTTTAACCTAAAAGTGACCGATAAGCTAAAGGTAAGTTCATCTTACCTTTAACTTTTAACGTAAGGTTTAAGCATTTGAAGTTGCCACATTTTCTGCTCTGCAGTGTAGTTGCCGTGTAGTTTTTTGCTGTTTGGTTTTTTTTTCTGTGTTCACCGTCGACAATGTAAATTTTATATAACAAACATTTTGATCTTATACACAATTCGAAGAAATTTTGTTTTTCGTTTGTATTTTTTGTTTGTTGTAAGTAAATAAATAAATAAAAGTACGTCGTTGCCACTACGTATATAAGTTTTAAAAAACTTAATTTTATTTTATAAGGAAGTTGTAATAACCAAAAAAAGTTAAAGGGGACTTTATTCCTCACTTTAGCTAAAGTTACCTTTAACTAACACGCACCTTAAAGGCAAGTTATAATATTGGGCCTCAAACACAAAATACTGACCCACTGATAATAAGTGGCAGAAGAATGTACTTAAATATACATGCAAAATAAAGAATTACGGGTAGTTACTGAAAAAAGTACCGAACTCGTATTTCTATTTTTTTAATGATTAATTTGATTTGAAAAACTATACAACAAAATAGAAAATTATCTGCTGTAAAAATGATTTTGCAAAAATCTTAAGATTTTAAAAGGGTTTCTTATGTGAAATAGCATTCCATCTATATAAACTTAAATTGTTGAATGCAAAAAGTAGATATTTTAAATATTCTTTTTATAAATTCAAATACAAATTATTCTTAGCGATTTCTCTAAGTAAAAAAAAAAATATACTTGAATAAGGTACACTATTATTTTACTATGAGTAACTACTTACTGTAAGTAAACACTTATTTCTTCACTTTGTGTAACTATGCTGATAAATCATTATTTTCACTATTTTTGTAAGCGAGAGGGAAATGACTACCCATGAATTTTGGGACATCGCGAACAAAAGTAATTAAGGGAGTAAATAAATGGTAATGTCAGTTTTTACTGGGTTAAGAGCAGATTTTCTAAAAAGCTCATTAGCGTGTCATAGGAATCCCAGCAAAACCACACATTATCAAATAATGGGTAAAGTAATGTATAACCCCAGGGGCCGATGGATTACTTTACACCTTACTTCATTGATGAATTTTACAGGCGATGAGCCTCAAAGTAATATATATACCCATTACTTTAGAGGTGATAATGTAAGGGGTTACTTATATGGTTACGAGAATGGAAAAAGTAATGTGTCTAAAAACAGATTTTTAAAAAAGAGGAATTTTTATTAAAAAAAATTATTACAAATATTTTATTTAAATTATTTGTAGTTAACAATAATGTGGTCAAGATGGGAATCGAACCAGGGAAATCTGGTTGCCAGCCAAGAACTCTACCCACTGAGCTATCGACGCATATAGTATTTGATTGCTTTAAACTTAAATGAATTGTTGCGCTTCGTTTTTCCGCTAGTGTTATCAAAACAAACATACATTACGCTTTTGCTTACAAAAAAACACAAAGTAATGTATATAAAAATAGATTTTCAAAAATATTTCAATTATTACTTTACATTTATAAATCATATATTACGTAATCAATAATGAGTAACTTATTACTTTATGCTTGCAAATAATGAAAAAGATAACGAGCTATCATTACAAGGTAACGCATGGGAATATCGCACCCATTACCAAAGTTTTGCTGGGTTGTATTATTTTATTTATACTTCATTTTATTTTGCAGTGGAGTTTTACTCTTTGCTCCACCGTTACTGTGTGACATGGGTACCCATTCTGGTTCTATGTTATTGGGAAGTGATATAGAATGGGCCAATTCTTTTATAAGGCACCTGTTGGAATTTTCCCCCTTTAACGGCTGGCCAAAACCCCTTTAAATAGAAATCTGCAAATTGAAATGTATGGTCCTACGGCTGAAGGCTAATTTTCCATAAAGCTACATTTTATAAAATTTCAATACGATCGTGGTAAAAATTGAGTTTAAAAGGATCCTGTGATTAGGGGCCCCTTAATTACAAACCGCTGGAGCTAGGAACTTGAATTTGACTTGTAGATATCCTCTAGGATGACATTTTTTAAAATTCGTATGGGGGAAGGGGCAAATTCTCACCATTAGTCTCCTGGGTACCAATTCGGAATATATTGCGATGAAAAATTTCTATTCACGCATTTAACAACAATGATAACATTCAATAGTTGTTGATACTTCACAATGATAAAACCATTCAGAAATGGTACTCTGCTCAAAAATCTTCGACTAAAATATGTGTTCGCCAAAGAGATATATTTTGGAATTTCAAATTAAAACGTTGTAAATATGGGTTCCAAAAAAATCTTGGGTTTAAAAATAATCTCTAGAAGACAAGTCTTATTTATAATTTTACGGGGAGGAGCAAAAAGGGAAAAATGTTTACCCACAGGGCCTTTGGCTAGAAATCTGAAATTTAAAATATGTATTTTCGAGAGGTTTGAGCTAATTCACTGAAGATATACTTTTTGGAGTTTTGGTAAAAATGTGGTAATTGGGTTTGAAAGCGTGGAAAAGGCGTCTCTTTAATGACATGGGAAAAAAAGAAAATTCTTTAAAGAAAAAGAATTAAATTTTCTTTTAAATATACATTGAGCAGCAAAAGTCACGGTACGGACCACGGGCAAGATTAAAATTCTTCACAAATTTCTCAACAATAAACGTACCACTTATTTTTATTTTGTGTATTCATAAGCGGTCTTATATTTGATTTATCCGATAAAATTTTGTTATAAATACAAATAAGAATATAGCTGTTTACATAGCTGTAAGGCCTGAACATAACAGAATAATTTTAAATATTTTATAGCTCAAAAATAATGGCCAAATTAAACAAAAATATACACTTCTATTTCATTAAATATATTTTTAATAAATTATTTAAATGCAAAAAAAAATCTTTTTTAAATTATTTAAATCAAATAACCCACGAAAGGTATCAAAAAAAATTAAGGTGAATTTTAAAAGTTCTGAATGAGATAATTATAGCGATTTCTATTCTCGCTTTCACAATTCACCTTAATTTTTGGATCCCATTTCCGCTGGAGTGATAAAAATTTCTAAATTTTTTTAATTTATAATAAACAAATATTGAAAAATTAGAAATATAAATGGGGAAAATTATTACCACGCGGGAAATAATGAGATTAGAAAATTGAAATGAATGGTGAAAGCTACCAAAAATTTTTTATTTTTTTTTTGTGTTTCGAGCGATTGTTTATTTCCTTTAAAATTAAAAAATTATAAATTTTTACAATTTAAGCAGCAATTTTAGACTTTCGAGCGAAATTTTTTTCATGTGAAAAACAATTTTCTCTTCTTAAAGTGTGTGAAAAGTATTTTTTCTTTCTATTAATTGCGTTATCATACTTAAAATTTAAAATCAAAACTCCAGAGGTTACTCAAGTTATTACGTTTTTATACATTGGAGACACAACACAATTTTCTGATTTTTACTTGCAAACTAAATATATTATTCTTGGGATTTCTCACAGGCCACTCTACGCCAGTGGCGTGCAAAGAATTTTTTTTTTTTTTTGGGAGGAGGGCAACATATTTTTTCCATTAAATTTTTTTTTTTAAAGGTGGTAATTTCAAAACCTGACCTATTTCGACCTATTTGAAGCATTTAAAATACAATTTACATATAAAATTTTTACACTGACTGAGATCTATACATTTAATATTGAATTTAAAAATTAATGCGACAATTTTTAGACATGAAACTGTCAACAATTTTGTCTATGTATACCTCTTCACGATATACGGACGGAGCCATTTCTTTAGGTTTGGAAATAGGAAATAGTCGCTGGGGGCTAAATCCGGAGAATAAGGCGAATAAGAGGGCAATTCGTAGTCTACTTCATGGATTTTTGCCATGGAAACTAAGCTGACACACGATTCCGTTGATGGTCGATTGTGAGCAAACACTGCAGTCATTTTGCGGAAAGCTTTCTCATACCCAAGTGATAGTTCAAAATTGTAACCACTGAGCCATGTAAGATGCCTATGTCTTCCACAATCTATCGCATATTCAATCTCCGATCAGCCAACACTAAATCGTGAATTTTTTCAATTGTTTTGGGTGTAGAGACCTCAACGGGGCGTCCAGAACGTTCCGCATCTACCATGCTTATAAGGCCACAACGAAAGTCAGTAAACCACTTTTTTACCATTGAAATCGATGGTACAGAGTCCCCATAGTATTTATCAAGCTTTTCCTTGGTTTGATTGACGGTTTTTTTTTTGCAAAAAAATAATGTTTAATGAGCACACGAAATTTACTTTTTTCCATTTTTAAAAAAATCCACGAGGTTGTATGTTTTGAACAGCTGTTAAACCCAAAGTAAATGACGGAACTTGCTAAAAATTTGACAGTAGTCTATTAACAGGTGGTACTTGATGGGAGCAGTGTTGCATTTCATATAACTACGAGGGAAGTTCGAAAAGTCACGGACTTCTGATCCGCCTTATTTCATCTAAATATGGAATGAATAAGACTGATCTGTAATTTTCTGTTTGTAAATTTAAACGGCATTTTTGCAAGCCTTAGTAACTGTTACTCTATACCATAAATCTGCGATTTGAGTAGTCTCCATATAAATATTAACAAACTCCTCCTCAGCATTTATCCGCATCGAATCCAACGTATCAATTATTGTACTAAATTTTATTAGGATTTACCTTTATTTTATTAAGACATCAGCTAAGAGGGATTTTTTGAAAAATCCTACGGGGAGGGGCAAAAAATTGGAAAATACTCCCCTTAACGGCCTGCCAAAACCACTAGAGCTAGGATGTTCCAATTTGGTATGTAGGTTCCTCCTCCGGCGTAGACATCCTCTCAGACAGAATTCCTGAAAATTCTTACGGGAAGGGGCAAAAAGGAGAAAAGCCTCCCCCCGTTGATGGCCTGACCACACCGATTTAGCTAGAAGCCAAAAAATGTAAATATTTGTTACCTAGAATATGGGCTAACTCATTGATAAAGTACATTTTAGACATTTGGCCAGGGAAATGGTAAAAATTTGGGACTACGGACAATCCCGGGCTTTAGTCAGGTCAAAATTTTTCTTTGCTAATTTCTTAATTTTTCAAAAAAAAAAAATATTTATTTTAACTCTTTTATACATTCGTTTAAAATGATTTTCTGGCATTTACCGATTTTTTTAATTTCTTTATTTTTTTTTTAATTTGTTTCAAATTTAATCAAAATTTACCCACAAAACTGAAATTTGTGGGTTACAAATTTAAATTTTTTTGCTGTCTGTTTCCAAAAAAAAAATATTCAAAAATTTCAAATTTGTTTTTTATTTTAATGGTTTGTTTATGTACAAAATTTTTTCAATTCAAATTAAAATATACACACACATATGGGCATTCACACAAAAAGTATCTATATACTGTGTGAGTATACATTTTGTAGATTAAAAAACAAACAAAAAAAAAACAAGAAAACAATTTCAAATATATGTATAATCAGTAATTTTTTTTACGGAATATGTAGGTAAAAATTTAACATTTATTTTTAACGAATTAATCATTTGTTTTTTAATGACACTGTTTAAACAACATTTAAAAATAAATAACAAAAACCATTTGATTTGAAATGAATGAAAAGTATTGTAAGTGGACCGGTTTTTAAATGAAATCAATTCTTTTAAATGGAATTTTCTGTTATTTTTACTTACAAACTATTTTAAGTGTAGTTTTATGAGGATGTTTTTCTTTGCCGATGAAGCGTTCTTTTACAATTCGTAAAAACAATTTTTTGTATTTATAACTCCAAAACTTGAGTGCTCTGAAAAGGATCATTAATTAAAGTATTTTAATAATCATACTTTCTCAGCGCTCAGAAATGTGTTGTCTTATAAAATATCGAATATTTAAATAAATGAACATTTATGATTTTTTTACTGATTTTGTCAGTTAATTTATTAACAATTAACAAAATAAACGAAAAATCTAATTGATTTAAAGTAAAAGTAAGAAGCTCGGTTTTTAATCGATTTTTAATTGTTTTAAAGTATATTTTCAGTTGATTTTAAAGAATTTAAAGAAATATTGTCAGTTTATGCTTTAAAAAGCTCAAATGATGTCACACTTAAAAAAAAATAATAATCTTTGTGAAGTTGAATTAAAAAAAAAAAAAACTTAAAAGTTTCAGTATCTTTTATAATTTTAGCCAAATGTTACAATCTACAAGTTTCTTAAATAAATATTTTTAATAAATAACTGATTTCCTCTTGAAAATCTTGTTTCTTAAAAAAAAAAAAACAAAACTAATTCAAATACCGTTTCACAGGTATTTGAATAGTGTTCACAAATAAAGAATTAATTCTAAAAAATAAAAATAAGCCTAAGGGGGGCAGAGAGTGAAGGGGGAAACAATATTTTAATCACAGAAATTTTAATTAATTTACGTATGTATAAATAACAAAAAAGAAACTTGATTTTATTGTGGAATAAATTTAATATGTACGTTATAAAAAGATATGGTTGGGATGGGTTTGGTTTGGTTAAGTTTGTTGTTTAGCAACTGACTAAAAAAAGCCTGGCTGAATTACTGGTTGACTTACACGTTTTGTGTGTAAGCGTGTTGTTGTAAAATCTTGTAAGATTTCTACACAAACAATAAATATTACAACAAACACAACATTTTAGGTCAACATTTTATAAATAACAGAAAGAAGACCTAAATATGAATGAGATGAAAAAATATTGACTTTAGCATTATTGGGAAAATGAAACAAGTGTTTTTTTTTTTGTTTGTTTTCAGTGGAAAGTTTGATTTTTTTTTTTTTTGAAAACAGTTCTTGTATACAAAAGTGCTAAGCAAATTAGCTTTAACTTTTTTTAATTAATAGCATTAGTTGTATATTTGTTTGACTGTCTATTAGTGTTATCTAGAACGATTTTGTCAGTTTTTAACGTTTTTTTCTGCTTTCTATTGTCAAAATTGTTCGGGAAAAAGTTGAAGGCATGCTACACAACAACTATTAATGAGTTGTAATTAATCTTATTTTTTAGAAACATTAAAATTATGTAATTATCTTTAAAGAGTTCTTAAAAGTAAACATTTAACTGTATTCTTGTAATTACTTGTCAAGATAATTACATTTTTTGTACATCCGATCACACCGTGGGGTATATTAAATAAATATTTTGAAAATAATTCAGACATTTCTTACTGGCTGGCTCCATTGTCATTTAAATTTGGGCACCTCTGCAGGCGAAATTTGTAGAGGAGGGTTGGGGCAACAAAAATGTAGTGGGTGATAAATCTCTGGCTCTTTTATCTCTCCCCTTGGAAGTGCTCAAAATTAGATAAATAAAATTCTGTATTTAAGGGGTTAAAACTATTTTAACCTACATGAGAGCGCCTACGTATATGTCCTACTTTTAGACATGAGTCGATTCTTTTAAGAGTAGCTCCAATCCAAATTCCTCTTTTTTAGCTTAACCTTAATTTTTTTTTTGCCATAACAATTAGCAAGTGCAGAAAATGTTTCTTAGGCTTATGTAAGACTGGGACACTCAAAAAAAAGATATGAACTAAAAACAAGTAAAAAAGGGCTAAATTCGGCTGTGCCGAATCTTTGAATACCCTCTCTACTGTTTTTGATACAAATAATATAAGAAAACTTTTGAAGTAAAATTATGTAGGTGAAACAATTTTTTGAGGCGAAAAACTTTTTTAGATGTGAAAAGAACTTTTTTGGAAGAAAAAAAATTTAGAGGTGAACAAAAATTTTTGAGGTGAAAAAATTTTTTGTTTTGAAAAAAAAATTTAGTGGTGAAAAAATGTTTGAGGTGAATACAAAATATTTACTGCTAAGCGACTGGTGAAATTGTACTAAATTTGTATGGGCAACTTAGAGGCACCTTTACACTTTCACTAGTTTTTTTAATTATGGACTGCACAAAAAAAAAAACATTTTAAAGCATAGTTTTTGTCAAATACTCAATTTTGTTCCGGCTAATGGGGACTAGCTCTGCAGCTGAATATGCCTAATGGAGAGAATGTACTTTCTGATGCGCCACCACGCATTGATAAATAGTTGCAACGAATATTCTTTCTTTAAAAAATTGAAGTGTGTTTGTCTAATGGAGAGAATACAGCAAAGAAATTAATTTGTAAAAAAAGAACATGAGTTGTAACTATTTGTCAATAGATGGCCCATCAGAAGGTGCATTCTCTCCATTAGGCATATTTTGCTGCAGAGCTAGATGTTAAAGAGCACAATATTGCACATTATTCATGTGAAAACATTAACATAAATATGCATTTGCCATCCCTCAATTCTCAAAAATATAAATGGAGCAAAAAAAAATACTATTTTATTACGTCAAACATTTGAAAATTTGACTTTAAAATTATGTTATAAGTCTACCAGTAACATCTTAATGCATTAGAATTTGACGTTTGTAGTTAATAAAGCCTAATCCAAGGCTATATCGCCATGTCACCTATTCAAAAGTAGCGGCACTAAAGCAATTATGCATTTTGCTCGTCAGCCAAATATACGAAAACGAGAAAAACACCATCAATGGACGTATTAACGACAATCCAGCTCCTCTGGACCTTACCTCATTCTATATGAGCCCAGCCTCCAGCAATCATAGGGGCTGAATATGATATACGATGAACTGTGTATGAATATGTTTTGTCAATTTATGTAACAGAACTTTTGTTATTTAGTTTTAGTAATGTTATTTATTTAGTTTAAGTAATGTTATTTACAGAAGTCTGCTCTGTTAGCGCCTTTAACAATGTTACTTTTTACGTTAACTTAGTTATTACAGTTACCCACATATTGCTCTAAGAATGTTATTATTCTCATAGTATGTAAGACAATAAATGTAATCGAACAAGAAGAAGACTTAATAACATGTTTACTAACTTAACAGAAAATTAAAATAGATAGAGAAAAATTGTACAAATTTGTATGGAAAATTTAGAGGTACCTTCACATTTCCACTCATAACTTTTGAACCGCTAAACTGACTTCGCTCATTTTAAATACCAAACTGCTCGGGAGGATGTTCAATAATCTGGGTAAAAATTGGCACCCCCGCTTGCGTCTTCGCGTCGTGATCGCCATTTCAACAGACAGACGGACATCGCTAAATCGACTTAAAATTACATAAGGATCACGAATATATATACTTTATGGGTCTTAAACCTATATTTCGACATATTACAAACGGAATGACAAACTGATATATACCATCACCATATATGGTGGAGGGTATAATTAATCCAAAATTTCCTTTTAAATAGTTTAAAAATTTCCCTCAATTTAAGTCAAATTTTATTAAAACTTAGAAAATTAAATAAAGGGTTATTTACGATAGGCCATGCAATATAAATGCGTATAATGCATAAGCAACATTTCTTTGCTTTGCACATTTTGGGGTAATTTTTCATTTCATCATATTTAAGGTAATTTTTCATTTCTTTGAATTGGTGTTGTTTTACATAACGAATAAAAGCCTCAATCTAATAAATGAAAATATGCCTCAAACTTAATTTTGGGGCTAATTTTCATTTAGTTGGGGTAATTTTTAATTATATTATTAGTGTTAATTTTAATTATGAAATTTTACCCCAAAATATGGGGCTTAATTACATTTTAAGATTGGGGCCATATGTCGAATTTTCAAAAATAAAACAAAAACACAGAAATCATGGGAACGTGGAATAGTCAAATGCAAATTTTTACTTAAATTCAAAGACCATTTCAAAAACGATTAGATTGTTTCAAAAACTATTGAAATGACTCCAAATGTAATTTATAAAGCATCGATTGCAATTCAAATACTTGTTGAATACTTGTTTAATTTCAATAATTTTTTTAATTGCGTTTGGCATTTTATAATTTTAATTGATCATTTTAAGTATCGATTGGAAATTTTTAAATTTTATTTGTAATTTTTTAATTTAAATTGTGTGCTTTCATTTCGTATTTTCTTTTTTATTTACATTGTGTATTTTTTTTATAAAAAAAAGCTTTATTTTTATATCTCATATATGGACTTTAACGGTACACGAAATATAGCAAAATTTTATTGTATGCCCTGCTCTACATTTACTAGCAAACAGATAATTTATTTGTTAGCTTTTGATGTTAACAACAAATTACAAATAGAAACATTTCAAATATATTTATGACAAATATTTGTGTTTATATTTAAAAGAGAAAAGCCAAGAATTTCCAACACTTGGCAGCATTTTTATAAAATCTTACTTTTTTTACTACTAAACTACTTTAAAAATCTATATAAATGTTGTTAATTAAATATTCTCAATTTTAAATACATATGTTCTGATATAAAAATAAACTCATAAGTCTGAAATTTTGGGGATTCCAAATGTGGTATTTGAATCTCAGATTTTTAATTTAAAAAATTTATACAATTGGAAATACGATTTCTTTTTGTTTTAAAATGAAATATACAAATTAAATAATTCCACTTAGCACCTGTGAGCTAAATAAATTCTTAACTAAATACAAATTGACAAAAGATTTTAAAATTTCTTTAACAATTTTTAAAATTTCATAGAAAGTTGGATATCTGAATTTAGTTTAGATTTTATTTAGCCAGCTCACACCCACACAAGAAACTAAGGTGGTTCAACAGTTGTTACCGAATGACTGTGGCGCCCGCTTAGAATACAGGCGTAGGATTTTGAAACTCAACGACGAAGTGGATGATTTTTTATTAAAATTTATCAAGAGCGACGAGGAAAATTTTATCTAAGCGGTTACGTCAATAAGCAAATTTCTAGGTTCTGGGAGACGGAAAATCCACGCAAAATTCATGAAACACCATTACACCCTCTCAAAGTCATCGTGTGATTTGCAGTTAAGTCGGAAAAGGTGATTGGACCTTATTATTCGAAGACGCTATTACGATTAACGCGACCGCTTTAGAACTATGCTGACTGAATCTTATTTATTTATTTATAATGCACTAGCAACGAAGGCTATCGGCTCGTTGTAGCGAAAAAAGATCAGAGCCTCTGGTGGGAATCAAACCCACGACCCCGCTAGCACGCTACCAATTAGCCTACCGGGAGGCTCTGACTGAATCCTTCTTACCGGAAATTAACTATCTGGATTTGAAGGGCATGTGTAAAATTATTTCCAAAATATTTTAAATATACCCCACTGTGAATCATAAAGTTGTTTTTGTTGTTACATTTTTGTGTTATTTTAATTGCAAAATATACTCCATACAATGTTGCACATGCGCTAACGATTGATTACATTTAAACATGTAGGTTCCTTTGTACATAAGGGTGACACTTTTTCTAAAGGGGTTTATTATACAATAACCTTCACTCATATTGGACACAATGTTTCGGTTTGAACCCAGTACTTTTGAACAGCTATATTTTTTTTACCGGGAAAAAAATAATTCGGTAACTTTAAAACCGTAAACAAATTTTTTATCATGACTACAACCCATACTTGGAAATTTTTCATTACCATTGAACTTCATTACCATTAGTTGACACTAATGAAACAAATTTCATTACTAATTGCAAGAACAAATGCATAAAAAAATATAATTGAAGAAATGGCATTTACATACATAAAATTTATACCATTTGAAAATTATCAACGTATCTTTATACATAAAATAAAAATATAAAATATACAAATATACAAATAAAGGGTGTCCCAAGAAGAACGCAATTTTTAAATCTGGCAACATTCGAAGTGTCATTGTTTGACATTTGAACAATTGTTATTGTTTGCTAGTAGAAGGTACGAGGAGCGCTACACGAATGAACAACGCATTCTCATTGTGAAATTGTTTTACCAAAATGGTGAAAGTTTTGCGGCTACAGTTCGCAAATTGCGATCAATTTGGGGTCACAATAATGCTCCAAAAGAGTCAACTGTAAAGAGATTAATGGATAAATTTGCCGAAACTGGGTCTGTTAGCGATGTAAAGACAACAACGCGCCATCGACCAGGTCGATCGACCGAAAATGTCGCAGCTGTACGTGATGATGTCGCTCAAACTCCATCCACCTCAATTCGACACCGAGCTCAGCAAATTAGAGTCTTCAAATCCACTTTGCAGCGAATTTTGACGAAAGATTTGCATCTTCATGCATACAAAGTTCAATTGACTCAGGAACTGAAGCCAGCTGACCATGGACAGCGAAGGGAGTTCGTTAATTGGGTATTGGAGAGACAACATGAAAATGCTGATTTTGCCGATAAAATCATCTTCAGTGACGAGGCCCATTTTCATCTTGATGGCTTCGTCAATAGGCAGAATTGTCGCATTTGGGGTGAGGAAAATCTTCGAGTGATTCACGAGAAGCAAATGCATTCTCAACGTGTCACTGTGTGGTGTGGTTTTTGCTGGAGGCTGGAGGAATCATTGGACCTTTTTTTTTATGAAAATGAGGCAGGTCAAGCGCAAACAGTCAATGGTGTTCGGTATCGTGAAATGATAACCAGTTTTTTCTTGCCTAGAATTGAAGAAATGAATGTGGAGGGCATGTGGTTCCAACAAGACGGCGCCACATGTCATACAGCCAGAGAAACAATTCAATTGCTGCATCAGTCATTTCCCGGTCGTGTTATTTCGCGTTTTGGAGATCAGAATTGGCCGCCTAGATCGTGCGATTTAACACCATTAGATTTTTTTCTTTGGGGTTTTTTGAAGTCGATGGTTTACGCGAATAAGCCGACGACGACTCAAGCCTTAAAAGAGGAAATTGGACGCTGCATTAATGAAATACCGCAGCATTCATGCAAAACGGTCATTGAAAATTTCATTAAAAGATCGCGTGCATGCCAGCAAAGCCGCGGCGGCCATCTGCACGATATATTGTTCCATACATAACCTCATTCTGTCTACTTTACGATATAATAAAGTTTCAAGATTTTTTTTTAAATATCTGTGTTTTATTTAAAATTTAAAAATTGCGTTCTTCTTGGGACACCCTTTATTAACTACTACTCAAAAATTTGTTTATTGATCTACAATATTTTTATGCCTTAGTTAAATTTAGAAATGGTCTCTTCTATTTTTCTTTTGTTTTCAAAATTATATTTTAGCTTAAAAGATATTTTTTTCTTTTTCATAATGTAAAAAAAGTAAAATTTATTTATAACTCATAAAATGACATTTTGACATTGGTGCATTAATATTGGCAATGGAATTCGAAAATATTGACATTAAAGAATGAAATCAGATTCTTAAATCTTTATAATTTAATACACATTTTCCAGCGGATCTTCTGAATTAAATTTTAAATGTAATGATGATAAATTTTAAAATGTAATGATGATACAGATTTAAGTTGTAAATATATTGTAATGAAAATTTTCTCGAAGCGGATACGTCAATAAGCAAAATTCTAGGTTCTGGGAGACGGAAAATCCACGCATAATTTTCTAAATTTCTCCTGCATAAAAATACCGAAAAATTGACTACTCCCTTCGTAACATAGATGGGATATTATATCAAAATATCAATGTTGGCTTATGTAATTTTCTTATAAATTTGACCCAACGATAGGTTAGGTTAGTGTCAACAGAGGAAGGGCCATTCATATCCCTGAGGTATCCCTTCAGTTTTCCCAAATCCCCGCAAGCACTTCAAGACAGTATTACGTCCCCGTGCCAGCGCCTTACCCTACTCCTCGCGAAAGCCAGGCAAAAACAAAGGAAGTGCTCCAGGGTCTCATCGTCCTCTCCACAGGCCCTATACACCACAGAGTCACTCTATTCCAATTTCGAAAGTGTTTATATTTAACGTTACTTTTCATAAATTTTTATGGGAATAACACAAGCAAACATTATTAGCTATTTAACATATTTTTATTTTATTTATTTGGTTGGAAATTTTTTTATGCAAAATTTCCCATAAAAATAAATCCCACCCTGATGCACATTCATATTTTTTCAATGTTCTATAAAAAAAACTTGTCTTTTTTATGTGATAAACTGAATTTTAAAAATCTTCTTTCAATCTTTAAAAGGACTTGTAATGTTTTGTAAAAAAAAAACACGTGACTTTATAATGAGTATTTTTCTTTTTTTTTTTTTGTTGCAGAAATATTTTAAATATGTTAACTTTTTTTCTTATTATGTTGGGAAAATAAGACTAAAAATTTAGTGATGCCAACTGATAAAAATGTACACTGAAAATAATATGTTAGTGGAAATAATTTAACAAAAACTTTTAACTCAAAATCTTTCCTCTGTGTTTTAACAGAAACACATATTGTGTGTATAACTTAAGAAATGCAGGATTTTTGGCAATTTTTGGACGTTTATTGTGAAACATTGGTTCAATGTAAATTTATTTAAAGTATTGGCCATCGTTAGCTTTGACCTTTTCCCATCTTTCTGGCAACATATGGATTCAGCGACAAGAGAACTGCTCATTTTTTGAGGCCAAGAACGAATCAATCCAATTTCGGATAACCTGTTCTGAAGTGAAGGGTGGGTATTCCAGTGAGAGGATTTTGCATCGATCAAAACAAAATCTAGTCAGACAGTGCAGTCAGAACTTAAAGGCGGATGAGGCAAAACTTCCCAAGCACTATTATCTAAATAGTTTTTAACCGGTCTTGCCGAGCGTTGTCATGATGGAATATTACGGCATCATGTCTGGTCGCATATTCAGGGCGTTTTTCAGCCAATGCTCGCTTCAAACGAATCAACTGTGTTCGGCACACGGTCCCTGTGATCATCTGAACCGATTTCAGTAGCTTATTATAAATGGCACCCATCTGATCCCACCAAATACAGAACATTAACTTGGCGCCTGGATATTCAGCTCTGGTATTGATTTGGCTGGTTGGCCGGGCTTCACATACGATTTCTTGTGTTGTCGTAATGGATCTTTTTTGCATAGCCAGTAATGCTTCGATGCAAAAATGACTTCTTTTTATAGCGTTCAAGCAGCATTTCGGTAATCAGAATCTGCCACCAAGATCCTGTTATATAACACTATTTTATTTCAACCACCCGTGCATTGAAAAGTTCCTGCGCTCACCAAGTAAGGGCACTGCTAGCTCCAAACTTTTTTTTTCTCAAGTTGGTATAACTGTCCTGAGAACACATGCAAAGTTGCAAGTCATTCTGTCAATTCTTTCTTTGTTTACAAGCCATTTAAAGTTGACGTGTCATTGATTTTTTTTAATAAAATTAAATATCGTGCAGTCATTAGATTCTTTGTTTTGAAGGGTTTAAAAGCAAAGGAAATTTATGAACAATTGTTAAAAGTGTATAAGGAGTCCTCACCATCAAAACGCACAGTTGAATTTTGGGCTGGTGAATTTAAACGTGGTCGTACCAGCCTTAAAGACGATCCACGCGAATGACGACCAAAAACTGCAACCACAGCAGAAATCATTGAGCAGGTAAATAATATGGTTAGTGAAGATCCAAGTTTGACTAAGCGTGAAATTGCTAATGCCAAAGGCATCTCAGACGAACGAGTACTCCATATTTTACATGAAGAATTACGCATGAAAAAACTGTTTGGAAAGTTAGTGCCGCACACATTAACAATTCAACAAAAACTGGATCGAAAACAAATTTCTCAGTGTAATTTGGAGCGTTTTAAGCCGAATAAAACCGACTTCTTGCGTCGTTTTATAACTATGGATGAGACTTGGATCTACCACCATGATCCTAAATTGAAACAAGAACGTTTACAGTCGACTGAAGCTGGTTGTTCAGCTCCAAAGCAAGTGAAGTCACAACGATCAGCAAAGAAGGTTATGGCATCAGTTTTTTGGGATGCAAAAGAAATTTTGTTGATTGATTATCTTCAGAAGGGTAAAACAATCAACTCTGAATATTATAGCAGCCTTTTGGATCAGCTGGATGAAAAATTCGTTAGAAAAGACCTGGTTTAAAGA
The DNA here is from genome assembly GCA_949748255.1 of Eustalomyia histrio. Taxonomy (NCBI): domain Eukaryota; kingdom Metazoa; phylum Arthropoda; class Insecta; order Diptera; family Anthomyiidae; genus Eustalomyia; species Eustalomyia histrio. The sequence continues at coordinate 26,481,773 of OX456524.1, read as the reverse complement.
AGAAAAAAATCATTTTTCATCAAGACATTGCACCTACTCACAAAATTGTTTTGACGATGGCTGAATTCAAAGAATTCAAGTACGAATTGCTTGAACATCCACCGTATTCACCAGTTTTGGCTCCCAGTGACTACTATCTCTTCAGAAATCTCAAACAATTCCTTCGTGGAAAGTTTTTTTCGTCGAATGAAGAGGTCGTAGCAGCCGTAGACGGTTATTTTGCAGAGCTTCCGGAAAACCATTATAAGGATGGGATAAAATTATTGGAAGATCATTGGAATAAGTGTATAGAGCTTCTAGGAGATTATATTGAATAAAAAAATATATTTCGTCACAAAAACAGTATTCTTTCATTTCGAGCGCAGGAACTTTTCAACCAACCTGTATTTACATATGCTAGTATGTATTACCATGCACTCAAAGAAAAAAAGACATGAACTAAAAATTAATCCAAAATTTCCTTTCAAATAGTTTTAAAATTTTTTTCAATTTAAGTCAAATTTTATTAAAACTTCGAAAAATTTTCTTAAAATGAAATAGTTCATATTATTCCTAAGTAATAATTCTTGGTTTTAGGAAAAAAAAGTATATTAAAAACAAAATTATCAATTTTTAAGAAAAACATCTTAGTTTTAAGAAATTTACATACTAAAATATAATAAAACTTAGTTTAGTTAAAACAAGTAAGAGCGGCTAAATTCGGCTATGCCGAATCTTATATACCCTTCACCATGGTTGGGAAAAAACTGAAGTTTATATATGGACATATATGAAATGGACAGATTTATATACGGACGCCTTTAAGAGGAAATTAACCATTTAGTTTGGAGATAAAACTTGGACTCGGGAAGATTTATGGTTCCAGAAAATATGTATTTTAAAAAAATGTATGTTTTGGGCATAACTTTTTTGTATCTGAACCGATATTTCCGAGTTTTTCAGCAAATATGTTATACTAAAGATTTTCGATCTTTTGCTATATAAGACGTATCCATAGGTCATAATACAGCTCTAGAATAGTGTTTGTTGTTTGTGTATAAAAGGTTAAGAGGTGAAAGAAAAGAATTTCAACAAATCGTTAAAAGAAATCACTAGAACTGCATGTGTTTTATTTCTACAAAATAGTTTGATTTAGCTGGCAAATTTGCATTTAGGATTTTATTTCGCTTTTTTATTAGAAATATTTGTAATTTCTTTAGCTTAATTTTAAAAATTTGAAGGAAAATAGTTTATAATTTTTTTTATAAATTATTATAAGTTATGACCTAAAATAGTTGCACTCAAAGGTAAATTATGTATAAAATTTTCTTAATATGTGAGAAATAAAATGGTTTAAAAATCTTTTTATAAATTCTTTTAAATCGGTGCAAAAAATAGAAATAAAACCGTTTGTATTTTGTTTGTATCAGAGGGTTTTTATACAAATTTTGATGTTTTTAGCCTATTTATGGATTATTTAATTATTAATATAAAATTTTATTTAAATTAATTATTAAATGTAAAAAAAAAACAAAAAATAAACAAAAAAAAAATCTTAACGAACCCGCGACCCTTCCACCTGTGGTGAAAGGTATAAAAACGTTTGTATTTTGTTTGTATCAGAGGGTTTTTATAAAAATGTTGATGTTTTTAGCCTATTTATGGATTATTTAATTATTAATATAAAATTTTATATAAATTAATTATTAAATGTTAAAAAAAACCAAAAATAAGCAAAAAAAAAAAGTCTTAAGAAAATAATAAAAAAAAAATGTAAAAAAAAGTGAATTGACCTCACCGAGATTTGAACCTCGAACCCCACGGCCTTAGAGAAAAAAAAAGTATTTGTGACACAGCGTCTAGACAACTGAGCTATTGAAGCTCACACAAAATCATCGTCAATAGAGGTACATATATAAAAGTCTTCGTTCATTAGAGATTTGTTTAGTTTTTATTTAAATGACAAATCTTTATATGTGTTTGTTGTTTGTGTATAAAAGGTGGAGATGAAAGAAAAGAATTTTAATTATTAATATAAAATTTTATATAAAATAATTATTAAATGTTAAAAAAAAAACAAAAATAAGCAAAAAAAAAGTCTTAAGAAAATAATAAAAAAAAATGTACAAAAAAAAAGTGAATTGACCTCACCGAGATTTGAACTTCGAACCCCACGGCCTTAGAGAAAAAAAAAGTATTTGTGACACAGCGTCTAGACAACTGAGCTATTGAAGCTCACACAAAATCATCGTCAATAGAGAGAAAAGAATTTTAACACATGGATGTGTTGTTATGCTCAAAATTCTACATACATATTAAACAAAAGGGTGTGAAGATAAATACGTAGGTTAAATACGTTTCACAACTATTGTGAATGATATAAATAAAAAACAAATAGTAGTGTCGCCAACTTTTTTTTGCCTAGAAAATGCCAAATTTGACAAGAAAAGCGCTGAAACATATGGAAAAATAAAAATTTGAGATTTTACATGACATATTATTTTGGACTAAAATTTTTGGACATTTAAGAAAAAATAAATGGGGATACCGCTTGTCTGTGGAAAGATATGAGGTAGTGGATTCCAACGATGTATTCATCTCCTCCAGAATCGCTCTAGGTTTCGAGTTTTGCATTTGACAAGAAAATTTATTTTTGAAATTTCTCATAACATTATTTAAAATTAAAATTTTTGGACATTTAAGAAAAAATAAATGGGGGTACCGCTTGTTTGTGGAGAGCTATGTGGGAGTAGATTCCAACGATGTATTCATCTCCTCCAGAATCACTCTAGGTTTCGAGTTTTGCATTTGACAAGAAAATTAATTTTTGAAATTTCTCATAACATTATTTAAAATTAAAATTTTTGGACATTTAAGAAAAAAATAAATGGGGGTACCGCTTGTTTGTGGAGAGCTATGAGGTAGTTGATTCCAACGATGTATTCATCTCCTTCAGAATCACTCTAGGTTTCGAGTTTTGCATTTTAAAGAAAATTTATTTTTGAAATTCCACATAACATTATTTGAAATTAAAATTTTTGGTCATTTAAGAAAAAAATAAATGGGAGTACCGCTTGTTTGTGGAGAGCTATGAGGAAGTAGATTCCAACGATGTATTCATCTCCTCCAGAATCACTCTAGGTTTCGAGTTTTGCATTTGACAAGAAAATTTATTTTTGAAATTTCTTATAACATTATTTAAAATTAAATTTGTTGGACATTTAAGAAAAAAATAAATGGGGGTACCGCTTGTTTGTGGAGAGCTATGAGGTAGTAGATTCCAACGATGTATTCATCTCCTCCAGAATCACTCTAGGTTTAGAGTTTTGCATTTGACAAGAAAATTTATTTTTGAAATTTCTCATAACATTATTTAAAATTAAAATTTTTGGACATTTAAGAAAAAAATAAATGGGGGTACCGCTTGTTTGTGGAGAGCTATGAGGTAGTAGATTCCGACGATGTATTCCAACGATGAATGAATCAACTATTTGTTTTTTATTTATATCATTCACAATAGTTGTGAAACGTATTTAACCTACGTATTTATCTTCACACTCTTATTAAACAAAGGGATTTTACTGGAAAAATTAGAGGTAGTCCTGGTTTTTTGCTAATATCTCAGCCATTTATTAACCGATCTGTCTGATTTTTAATAGCAAACAGAAATGGATCACATGTAACAGAAATAAAAAAGAATCAAGTCCTCATCATGTCTGGGTTCTTCGGAAAACCCATTTCAACACACAGACGGACAGACGGACATCGTTAAATCAACTTCGCTCTTCATATGGACCCAGAATATATATACTTTATAGGGTCTAAGATCAATATTGTAGAAATTACAAACGGAATGACAAACTTATATATACCCTTCCACCTATGGTGAAGGGTATAAAAATATATAGAACATAATTTACTCCCATTTAGTTCAAAAAATATGTCTAACTTAAAATGTGAAAGTCTTTGAACTTAATGTGTGTTCATTCCTTTTTTTCGCGAATAGTAAAATTAACTAAATTTTAGAAAGGCATTTCTAAATTCAGTTTTAAGTCTACCACTTTCTAATTTTTAAGAATTGTTTTTTAAAAATTAGTTTAGGCAATTAAAAACAAAAAGTAATAAATTTTCCTATGTAATAATACAAATTTATTTGGTTTTAGAAACTAAAGAAAGTTTTCATGCAACTTAATTCAGCTAAATTTTAAAAATTTTAATAAAATATATTTTTTTTAAGTTAAAATTTTCTATGTTTTGAAAAATAATAAACTAGGTATATAATTTTTTTTTGTTGGCAAACGTTTAAATTATTTGCAATATTCTTTTCCAAAAAAACAATAAAAAAACAAACTACAATAGTTTTCTTAATTTTCAAGAAAAAGCATTATTAAAGGAAACAAATTAAAGTAACCATTTAAAAAATTTGTCGTACATGATTGTAATTATTGGTTCGTGATCGTGCGTGAGTCAAAATGGCTCACGTGCCCATCTCTATTCTTAATAGTCTTAAATATTGAACTTAAAATATCTTAAAATATATTTTAAAATTTTGTTAATAATATTATTTACTGACTACAATACAAAATATCTCAAGCACATTTTATACATTGCGGCATAATGGCTTTCCTATATTTAACGTTGCGTCTAATTAACTTAATATTTATCGAAGGCACTTAAACTGTTTCACTTAATAATAAAAAAAGTTAAAATTTATATATGTCAATTAAAGTTTAAGCTAAAAATGCCATAAAATAAACTTATGACATTTTTCCATTTTCCAATAATAACAAGAAATGTAACTGTATTTTTTTTTTGTATTTTTGCCACAATTTCCTTAAATTTGTTAATTTAAGAAGACAAAGGACCCCCAGTTTTCCTTAGCTATAGATGCCGTGTCCCTATTTGAAGTTCCCTCAAGGAGAACCATAAATTAACTAGAAAAAGGACCTGACTTTGTCACAATTTATTACGTTTCAGGATATCTTGCAGAACATTTTTGGCCTTTTTGCTAATAAAATGTAATTTATATTTTAAATACATGAGTTTAGTATAATTCAATTTAATTTAAAGATAAAAATGTATAGCAAATAGCTTGTTGAAAGCGGTGTCCTCACCAAGCGGAAGACTTCCAAATGTGGGAAAATACTTACACAATGAGTGTAAAGTACTTTAAAATATATGGTAAAAAATATTACCTTTACCATAGAAACAGTTTCATTGTTCTGAAGTAAATTGATCAATGTGTATATTTTAAGTTCTACTATTTCGAATAATTTAAATTTTAATCTATAATATTGCATATAAATAACACTTATGAATTTTGACGTTTATTATTGACACGTTTGATATTATCAATTGAATTGTCAACATTTTCTTTATTACCCGTTTAGTTTAGTTTTCTCATTTTAACGTATGTTTTAAAATATATGTATTGACAACATTGTAAAACAACGATTCGACAGACGCTTTTTTATGAAGAATCCCGCGAAGAATAGCATTGTGTAAGATTTATTTTCTTATTATTTTTTATTTTAAATATTTAAATCAATGTTATTATAAACCTTTTATTTAGATAATAAAACACAACCAAACGAAGATATTGGCGTTTTTATTATTATTTATTATGCTGAGTGTTACAGCCGTAACACAGAATTGCTGCCTCTCGACACATTCATATTTATTGGAAAATTTTTATCAAAATTAAGGATAATTTTCACTAAAAAGAAGTGCTATTTAGCTTGATGTTACAAACTTTTTTCTTAAAACCAAGGAACAATAAAATTTAAGATGATATATGAACTAATTAGGAGGAAATTTTACTGTTTTTTAATAAAAATTTAGTTTTCAATAGTAAAATTTTTCTATAATTTGTTTCTTAATTTCAAGGAAAATTTTATAAAATATTGGTAAAATGTGTCTTTGACGCCGTTTTCATTTCAATTTTCCCTCCAAATAAGTAAATCATGCCTCCACTCCGATTTAATGGGAAAAAGACGCTTAACTTAATATCACTCATCGTCGCTGCGCTGACGAAATAAATAAAGTGTTTTTTAGATGTAATTCGATTTAGAGATAATAAGTTTTTGTTACAAAAAACTATTTTCATAGAAAATCTACTGCACCCAAATGGAATATATAAGGAATAATTTTCGCTAAAAATAGGTAAAACTTTAACACCACAACAAACTTTTAAGTTTTTCGGTTAGAATATTTCCCCAATCACAATCATTTCCATTAATCTTTTATAAATCTCTCAACTTATTATGTTCTCTGTTTTGAAAGTATTTTAAATAAATGTCTTTTACTAACACGATCTATCAGATCTCTCTCAAATTTTTATAAATACACTAAACGAATAATTTTTCAATACAAACACTCTCTAAAAAACAGCAACATTAAAATAATTACAAAATTCTCTTTTATAATTTACATACAATATTCCTTTTAGGAAAGAAGAACAAAAAAAGCTAAATGGCCAACCCAGACTAATGTACGGAAAGCAAAGAAAAAATTCAAATTATTTTGAAAAGTGTGTTGCGTTGCTTGGTAGATGCTGAACGGGATTATTTAACGTTGTGTGGCGAAAAGAAAAAAAATAAGAAGGAAAATTTTTAAAAAAAAAGAAAAAAAGAAATTCTAGTAAAAGAATTTCCAATACAAAATGATGGATTCACTAAAAGAACCCTTTATAAAATAATGAAATTTTATATTTTATATTAAACAAAAGATTAAAGAAAAGTGCATTTGTTATAAAAAAATATAAGTTTAAGTTTGAAATATTTTTTTTTTATAAATTATAAAAATAAAAAGTGAATATAGTATAATTTATAATTTTTTTATGGGCAATCAACAAGGCAAATTACACCATAATCAAAGTGGCCGACCTAAGAAAGCTGTCCATTGGAAATCAGCAGGTGAACAAACATGTAACAAATATTCGACAAATTCCAATTACTGTGAAATTAATTTTCACTTTATGTAAAAAAAAAAAAATAATTGTTCAAAAATATACATTTTTCATTCATACATTTTTCAGTATTCGACATAAAAAGCTAAAAATGTTAGTGGGAGCGCTAGAATTGTGGTTATTTTTAGAACCATTTTCATACTCAAGTGGTTGACTGCGTTTTTCTTTTTCGTTACTAATTGTATATTCGTTTCAAATACAAAATTTATTTGTACGAAATATGTCAGACGTTTGTATGTATTTATGTATAGTACATACATACATACATATACTTTTGTGTTGAGTATTATCCATTTGACAGCCACAAAAAGCATATTGAGAAAGAAAAGGAAAATTGAAAAATGCGGAAATAATAAAAAGAAAAATCAAAAATAATGTAGAGAGTGCGATTAAGCGAGAAATTTCAAAATTTCGTCAAAAGAGCAATAGACCGCAAAAGATTCGTTTAGTTTTCAAATCTCAGCTGTCAATATTCATCGGTTTTTTGTTATGATTTTTATATTCGCATTTGTCAAAATTGCATTTGTTTACATTTGTTATACTGTCACTTGTATATACATACATTTTTATTATTAGTTGTTATTTGGTTTAAAGTTAATAAATACTATTAAGGCATGATGATTTATTTTATGTTCCCGGTGAAAAAAGTTACGATATAATTATATAAAAAATGTATATAGTCATATTAATAATTCCATACCACATCATGTCGTATTTGATCCAAGAAATTGCATAGCTCATTTTTTATTTTAAGAGAAGCGACACCTAGGAAATTCCTCCTAATAATAAATGTGTTGCTTTCTTTTTAAAAGGGGATAGGGGAGAGTTGCAAGATGGTGAAATATGAAGGGCTTCAAATATAGCAACAGTGTAATTGCTCGAGATGTTAAATCTTAGAACTGTTGTTCCATCGCCATCTAATGGAGAGTTGGCGAAATTGTTGAAGCTTTTTAGTTCATAGCCCTGTTATGTTATTTTACTTCGGTGGGTTTAAGTGCTATGTGACCGTGCGATATGTAGTTATGAGCGATAGAAAACTTATACATATTTCTTAATTGATGCTGTCGTTTCCGGCGATCGAACAAGCAACCTTCTTCCAACGCGTTAACCATTATGCCGCTGTAACCAAAGATTATCCAAGTTCATATATTACATTTCAGCCCATAAAAAGTCCGTAATCATGACTGCAGCGCTCCCCGCAATTTCGAAAAAACAATGGGACAGCAGCAATTTCGAAAAAACAATGGGACAACGATGTCACCACTCCAAAGTCCACACTAAACTGTCACTTTCTTTGGATGTATTGATCCTGAGATGAGGCAATTTTGTTGGTTGACATAAGCGCGGAGATAAAATGCGCATCGTTAGAAAAGATTGTTTTTCGGTCAAATTCAATGTCCGATTTTAGCTTCTGTAAGGCCCAAACTGACAAGCCGTAGCAAAATAGATGGTCGTTTGCCTTTTTTTTTTTTTTTTTATTTATTTCAACGAGATCTTTGTTCAAAATGCTAATCATGCACTGTACGACAAAGGGGACCATGAGTGTTGTGAACCATGAGTGTTATTGAAAAAAATAAATAATCCCATTTTTTTAATTTTAACGTTTTTATTTTTTTAAATTGAGATTCCTATTATTATATCTGAATTTTTTGTAACGTATATGATTGATATGCATGATCATATATGTTCATAAATATATATATATATTGATTTTCTTGTGGGAGATTAAAAAATTAAAAAATATTATACAAAAGAATCGGGAGTCAGAGTTATTTGGTAAATACTTTTAAGAGCGTACGAAAAGCTCTATCTTCGTAAGCATAAGGGCTTCTTATAGAGCCCGAACTTTTAAGTTGGGTGTAGAGAATAAAACTTGTCAATTCATATTATTTAGCTAATTTTCCTAATTAAATTTTTTTTAAATAACTATAGTTTATAGTATAATATAGATTTTTATTTAATTCATCATTTTTGTATTTTTTCAGAACGTCCATCACCACCCGGGCGTCCATTATTGATTTCTCTTTCCGATCAGCAACCAGATGTCGTTAATTTACGATGGGAGCGTCCAAGACTTGATGGAGGTTCTCCCATTACCGGCTATGTCGTTGAACATCGTCGTATGGGTTCCCCACATTGGGTACGAGCCACTCCAATACCGGTGTCACGTTGTGATGTTTCTATTAGTGGTCTGGAGCCAGGATGGCGTTATCAGTTCCGTGTATTTGCCGAAAATGTAGTAGGACGGTCAGATCCTAGTGAATTATCGGACATACTAACGGTCACCCTACAACGCAATGCCATAAGTGTGCCACGCTTTACAGACGAACTACAAGATTTGCAAGCTGTCGAAGATGAACGTATAGAATTTCGGGTTAAATTTATGGGACAACCAACACCCGAAATTAATTGGTTCAAAGATGGCTATGAAATATTTAGTAGTAGACGAACGAAAATTGTAAACGATACCGACGCTAGTGTCTTGATTATACATCAGGTGGCTTTAACCGATGAGGGAGAAATCAAGTGCACAGCGACTAATCAAGCCGGCCATGTGGTAACAAAGGCCAGACTGTTTGTACAGGCACCACCAAAAATTCGACTTCCACGAACCTATGAAGATGGCCTGATAATAGAAGCTGAAGAGGCTTTACGTCTAAAGGTAGGCATAGCCGGTCAACCTCCTCCTCAGGTAACTTGGTTGCATGAAGGTGAAATAATACACCAGGGAGCCAGATTTGAAATTGTTACAACGGATAAAAATTCCATGTTAAAGATTGACAATGTTTTAAGAGATGATCGGGGAGAATATACTATAAAAGCCAACAATAAATTGGGAGAAGATAGCACTTCATTTTTAGTGACAGTAACAGCCAGACCCAATCCTCCCGGCAAAGTACGCTTAAATATGTCATTTGGTAAATCAGCCACATTATCTTGGACGTCTCCTATTGATGATGGTGGTTGTAAGATCGGCAATTATATAGTGGAATATTTTCGTATTGGTTGGAATGTTTGGCTAAAGGCAGCAACTACACGTTCCCTTAGCACCACATTACATGATCTAATAGAAGGTTCAGAATATAAATTTCGCGTTAAAGCGGAAAATCCCTATGGGGTTAGTGAGCCGAGTGAAGAATCTGATGTTCTTTTTATACCTGATCCAAAGAGAGGTATAACAAAACCTAAATCTGAAAATAAATTAGATGAAGAGAAAAATAAACCAGTTCCACCACGTAGAAAGACTTTATCGCCACTTCGATCGGTAGCAGATGCAGCCACAGAAACGTTTTCAAAATTTTCACCAAAACTAGGCCGCAAAATAAGACCCGAAGTGTTGGACAGTGAAGATTTACATCGTGAAATGTCTTATGGTACACCAGATCCAGATCCTATGCAAAAATTGGATATACGCAAAAGTCCGTCGCCATTTCCAGCCGATGACAAAACTAGCGGTAGTCCAACACTCAAATTGGATATACGTAAAAGTCCTTCACCTTTCCGACAAATAGATGACAAACCTACTGGCAGTCCGAATAAACTTAAATTACAAATCACTCCTCCAAAAGAGCCACAAACTAAATCTCCACAACGTTCACCTTTAGCTTCTCCAGTAGCGGAATCAGCAAAAAAACCTCTGTTATTGCCAAGCTTTTTGAAACCCAAAGAAAAATCGCCATCACAAAAAACCCCACCAGAAGAAAAGGAAAAGTCAAAGATTTTCGAAATCATAAACCAACGCAAACGTAGCCTTAGTCCAGTGGAAGCGGAAGCACTGTCTTTAACACGTAAAAATTCTCTACCCTCAACTCCAGAACCTATAAGAAATACTCCGGCTTTGCAACGCAGTACTGAACCGGTAGAATTGGGTGTTAATCAACAAGTTAGACGTTTTTCCAATCATTCTCTTAGTCCAGCTCGAAATGCTCCTGCTTTGGCTATAGCAATAGCCACTGGTTCTATAGGAATGGCTAATAAAAACTTTAAAGCTGGCAATGGCAAACAGAATACTCCAAATGGTAGTAATGGCAAAGAAACTCCTACCATTGAAATAAGTGCACCACCACCAGCACTACCAACATCAACGCCTACAACACAAGCAACGCCTATGAAACCCGAATCACCACTAACTTCTCCGGGTAGTCCTTTAACTCGTTCTCCTCTGATGGCATCTAAAAATCCACCCTCAAAATTATCACATACCGATAAGCATGATGATGTTCATACTAGTAATGAGTTCATGCTTGTGGTATTCGATAAGAATAGCAAAGTTAAGGATAAAGATAGTAAGTTTGTCCCAAACCCACCCGCTACTTTCTCGCTATATCCCTTTGAAATTTTAGTTTAAATTTTGCTTTACATTAGATCATTTAATGATAGAATAATTTAGATTGTCATTACCAAGGCAAGGAACTTCATACATTTATGAATTAAAATTTTTCCCACATTACATTACTTTTAACCAGATTAATTCAGGAAGTTATAGTTGGATTGTCCAAAACACATTTTTATTTCAATTTCACTAGCGATTACAAATCAATTAAAGTCAAAGACCTAACATTTATACGACTGATCCGATTGCAAGGAATTCAGTCTTGTCGGAAGCGATCAACCACTACCCAATTTAGGAATAGGAACCTTTACGACAAGCGATCTACCACTACCTGAATACCAAAGTGTATTCTTTACTATGTTCGTGTTATTCTTCCAAGTTTCAACTATTGGAAGGGGTATTGCTAATTTCATAGAATAAGGAATCCGAGGGTACCGTACCATAAATTTACCAGCACTGGTGTTGATATAGTGCTCTTCTATGTTAGCTGGTCCATTGGGAAATCTTTTTAGCTCTTTGTTCCTTTTCTGATATTTACACTGGTAGGTTGTCAATGTTCAACCAATCCCTAAAATCTGAAAAACTGACCTTTTTCCTGAATTAGGGTGCTTTCTCATTTGAGGTGAGTTTAATTCAAGCTACGCTGAATTTGGAGAACTAATTCTCGAAAGCAAACTCATTGTAGTTAGCAGAATTGTATCTTATAATCCGATACTTTCTGTCTTTTTTGACAACTTCAGTTCACTGTTTTTTGAATAATTTGTCATCGATCTATGTAATATTCCAGCTTTCGTTATCGAACATTTCTATCATCGTTACTGATATTATCTACATCTTTGGAAATAATCTTGTTTAAATTTAATCGCGTATAAGCCTCTAAAAAGTAAATTTTGTTACAATTTTATATGCCTCGGAATCAAATTTCTCGAGTTACTTGACTCGAGATACTGAAATCGGAACCATCGCGTTTAGAAACCCAAATGTTAAAAAAGACATTTGATTAGATATAGTTTATTGTTTTCACAAAAAATTATTCTATTACTTTTGATACCTACTAATCCCTTGTTTGTTTTTTACTTCTCTTTCAGAGCAAGATTCCTTCGAATTGGATCTAGAGGATGCCATACAACCTCCCCCTATCTCCATTTCGGCACCTGATTTAGCTTTATTGGAATATACTACCCTGCATACCTTTCCCATGAGACGTTCCGTTAGTTCTACGGAATTATTATATGAAAGAGCAATGGCTCGTTTTTATGAGGCTGTTGAATTGGAAGAAGCTGAAAAGGCACGCAAACTTAAGATATCACAAGATAAATTAATAACACCGGGTACTGTACAGCCAGCCACAGTACGTAAACGATTAGGATCCATGACGGAGGCCGAACGTTTAAGCTTCGAAAAACGTAGTGAAATGAGAAGACAATCCTCTGATATAGCTCAAGATTTAAAGGCTATACACAAATGGAGTTCTAAGGAAAATATTTCAGAATTGAAGCCTCTATCACGCACGACACTAAGATTAAGCAACAAACATCAGGAGAGTCAAGAGAGTGAAGATTTCAGTGATGATTTTCATACTAAAAGTTCTCCTTACAGAGAGGAAAGCTTTGAATTGGGTTCAGATTATACAGAAAGTACCGCCTCCTCAGATCAAGATTCTATAGAAAAGTTCAAAATGGAATTAATGGCTCGCACACGATCACCAAGTCCCAAAGAATTGGAAACTTATCATCCACGCAATATGTCGGCTGGGGTGTTTACTCCATATCGTGCTCCATCATCAGATGAAGCTGCATTGGTTCTTACAAGACCGGTACCGTTGCCTAGTCCAGATTTTGTACCAAAACCCATACTTAAAAGACCCTCCAATGAAAATATTTTACAAACTACAGATAACAATAATACAAATGACAATAAGTCAGATAATCCGCTGAATGAAAAAGTCGATTTCGCTAAGGGTATCAAATCATTCTTTAGACGTGATAAACGTTCTGCCACCGAAAAGAATACCGAAGAAAATGAAATGTTATCAAATCCCCAAGAACAATCCAATGCGGCTATATTGGCGCAAGAGGCAACAGCTAAACGTAAGGCAAAGGAAGAAGAAGAGGAAAGGAAACGTAAAGAAGCAGAACGTTTAATGTTGGAAGAAGCTCATGCTGCAGTAGATCATTATAGTGAATTAGTACACCAGGTGAGCACTACGAAGAAATACCATACGCCCATTTATATGGATCAGGAAGAACTAAAGAAAATTACCGAAAAGGCCGGTAAAGAAGGAATATTGGATAATGACAATGAAAGCGATCACGTAAATTCAAGACGTTCACAAAGTCCGGATGGTCTTTTAGTTCTGCCTGTAAGTAGTAAACCAAGACTTTCGATATCGGAAAGAGGTCAATTAATGCATGTACGAGAAACAGGTAGTAATTTAGCAGTAAAAGAAGAGAAACCAATACCAGATTCTGAGCCAGAAGAAGAACCTAAAATAGAACACAAACCAGAACCACAACTCAAACGAGATCTTACACCACCACTAACACCTAAAAAACCCTCATTAAATAACCAATCATCTAAAGAAGATGATACTATAACCACTACTACAGTAGTAAGTGAAACAGTAGAAGAAAGACCAGATTCTCGTGGACGTCCTAGACTAGTTAAAGTAAAACGTATCATTAAAAGGCGAGTACCCTCAAGTACACGTTCAAGAGATACTTCATTATCAAGACCGACATCGGGTATAGGTTCGGTACAAGATAATCTAACACCTAGAGCAGTTTCCAAAACACGACGGGTAAAACCTGCAGAATCAAAATCACCTGGACCTCTGGCAAGAAAACCTTTACTGCCATCCTCCTCGAAAGACGAGGAAAGCCCATTACTATCATCTTCTCAAGAATTAATAGAACGTCGTAGTCCCTCACCTCTAACCGATGAAGAAGCTACTGAGAAAGTACGCTCAGCTCTATCCTACTCAACTGATATGGTTCTTCTCGTAGTTGCCTGTTATGTGTATCTCTTCAAAGACGCAAGACTGGTATTACCCATATTGGCTCTATTGATATATCGTCAAATAGGTGAAGCTATAAATAGTTGTATCCCTAGTTGGATAAAACGTAAAAAACAATAAATTTTGTTTTCTTTTTTTGTACGAATTTAATGGATCGTTTTTCCTTTCCTTTAAATACAAATTTATTTAATATTAAGTTATTTTTTATGCTGATGTGTTTATAAATTGGTTATAATTCTTAATGTATTGTTCATATATTATTTGAATCGGCAAATACTTCATTACCCCATTTTATCATAGAATTTTAAGTATTTATTTGTTTGTGCATGTCTTTGGATCAAAAAAAATTTACCTATACTTGTTAAAACAAAATTATGACTTCTTTAAAATCATGTCGTATACGTTTAATTAAGATTTTTAAATAAAATATAAATTTTACAAATTTAAAATATCGTACAGTTTTTATTAGGTAGCTGTGCAAAAATAGGAACACACAGAAAAAAAATTAAAATCAGGCAAAAAATAACTACGATACTTTAATTTCATTGACATATATCGTCAATTTTAGAGCATGTTCTTAAATATAATGGTGGATTTATACCTCGACATCCCTATACCGGGAAATGGTACACAGGGATTTCCCAACACTGGAGATGGTCAACGTTTGTATAACCCTTAATGCATAAGTTTTTTTTTGGTTGAACAACTTTTATACAGGGAAAGAAACACATAGTTAAATCAAAAATATCATATTTACATTAACATCTTACAAAAAGGTCTAATGATCGCAAACGAACGATAAATAACACCCAACACTTTTTTTTAGCTGCCCGATCTCATATTTATGGGCTAAAAAGTGGAATTAAAATTGGCCTGATTTTGTATTTTTGAAAAAATTATTGAAAAGTTCTCAAGCAAAAAAAGTTTCGAAGAAATTTTAAATTAATTTTTACCCCCAAAATATTAGATTGGTCAGCTCTGCTTCTTAAAGAATATTTTTTAGATTTGCACCCTGTATCACATACTCAAGTTTTATGAAGTATTTGGTGGTTTTTTACAAACCTTACTAATTTAAATATGAATCTTATTAACGTAAATATGATTCTAGATAAAATAATTATTTTCATATTTAAATTTATATGTCAACATTTTAAATTTTGTAGAAACATATTAAAAAGAAAACAAACTTGGTTTGATTTTAAAGTTGTTTCTATTTAATTAATTCATAAAAAATATTTGAATAAGGCCATTTTTAGTTACACATTAAAAAAAGATGGATACAAGTTTAGCGGCCATTGCTGGTTATTGCCATCCGAATTGATTGCGAATGAAAGTATCCACAGCAACAACATCAAAACCATTAGCCTGAAGAGCAGCAGCAACACGTTGAGCATCAGGAAACGCCATAACGCGATCGTACACAGGTTTCAATGCCCTTAAACGTTGAATCATTTCAGCAAATACACCATTTTCAGCTACCTTCATTTGAATGTGAGCGCGAATCGTATTTTGAGGATAATACATCAAGAACTCATTGACAAATCCTTGCCAACCAGAAACATTGTTAGGCCAATATGGAGAACGATTAAAAATCTTTATCACTTCATCGGACTCTTCACTTGAGAATTTACCGCCAGACAACATAATCTGAGTTCGAAGCCAGGTTAAGAAATTCATAACCTCGGGTTGAGAACGGAAACGCGTACGTGTTGCATAAGCATCCTGGGAATTTATAATGCGTACAAAAGTTTGAAACTCGGCATCGTTAAGCAGATAACGGCTGATTAATCGGCGAATGGGTTTTGTGTAAATAATACGCTTAAGTTCTTTAAAATCCTGATACAAGTTAGATACTGGTTGTACCATACCAGCAGGATTGTTGTGTGGTGTTACCAGGGCAAAACTACCAATGGCACAAATGCCCACCAATCCCAAGATTGTAAAATATTTCATATTGTTTCGTTAATTACAATTAGTAATTCCGTTACTTTTAAAGTTTGTTCGTAGTACACAGTTCGTTATCTAAAATCTTTTTTAGAATGTTGATAATTTCACTTGAAGTAATAGGTTTATATACAACCAACCCCAATATCAGAAGAAGAGTATCTACTCTCTTTTCTTTTAATTCTTATCTTATTTAAATCTATCATGAAGTTGTACCATTAACAAAAATATAAATATAATTAGGTTGTTCACAAGTTGTGTGCGTTGTATTTTACTATTGGAAGCAGAAAGTGTTAAAGTTTAATTTTAAATGATGATAATAACATACGATACAACATTTGTACCTTGCCACCCTTGTATGTTTAGTGTTCTGTGTTTAAGTGTACTAACAAAAAAAAACCCCAACAGAAAATCATCGTTATAGTGAAATAAATATTTCAACAACTCTGTTTTTTAATACAACGATACGACAATACAATATTTAGTACACCTTGTGAACACCTTTAATAAATTTCAACGTCATAATTCATTCATATCTTCTATGTGCAGTTTTTTTGCTCGTTCACCATTGTTTTTATATCCTTAAGTAAATTTGCAATTGTAAATCTTTCGTTGATAAAAAAATGATTATTTTTGCATGTACGCTGAAATTTTATGGAAAATACTAATTTAATGAATCATTATTAAAATCAGAAACTTAATAGAATTCATTAATATTTTAATGTAAAAAATATAAAATTTTCATTTCTTTTTGTTAATTTATTTTATATCATATCGATCCCGTGGGAATTTTTTAACGAAACATTTTGGAAAGATACATGTATCCCAGCAAAACTTTGGTAATGAGTGCGATATTCTCATGCGCTACCTTGTAATGATAGCTCGTTACCTTTTTCATTATTTGCAAGCATAAAGTAATAAGTAACTGATTATTGATTACGTAATATGTGATTTATAAATGTAAAGTAATAATTGAAATATTTTTGAAAATCCATTTTTATATACATTATTTTGTGTTTTTTTGTAAGCAAAAGGGTAATGTGTGTTTGTTTTGACAACACTAACGAAAAAACGAAGCGCAACAATTCATTTAAGTTTAAAGCAATCAAATACTATATGCGTTGATAGCTTAGTAGGTAGAGTTCTTGGCTGGCAACCAGAGTTCCCTGGTTCGATTCCCATCTTGAACACATTATTTTTAATTACAAATATTTTAAATAAAATATTTGTAATAATTTTTTTTTTTTTAAATAAAAATTCCTCTTTTTTAAAAATCTATTTTTAGACACATTACTTTTTCCATTCTCGTAACCATATAAGTAACCCCTTACATTATCACCTCTGAAGTAATGGATATATACATTACTTTGAGGCTCATCGCCTGTAAAATTCATCAATTAAGTAAGGTGTAAAGAAATCCATCGGCCCCTATGGCTATACATTACTTTACCCATTATTTGGTAATGCGTGGTTTTTCAATAAGCATTTTTTATTGCTTTTGTACTTCTATCCCAACAACTAGTGTTGCATTCAGACCTTTAAAAACATTATTCCCTAAATCATTTTTTAAATCTAATTTAAATTTTGACGAATTCGCGAATTAATTTTTCTCATTGAATTATTTACTACCATGATTTAATCTTTATCTTATTGGAAGAATTAATTTGATTTAAATAATTATTTTTTTAAATCAAACGAAAGTATGAAATCAATTTTGATTTGATTCGCAAATCAAAAAAATAATTATTTTGATTCTCGAATTAAATATAATATGATTTACGATGTTGACCAAACTTTATCTTGGAAGACATATACATAAAATGATGTATACGAAAATTGTCCAGATCAAATTAAAGGCATTTTAATTTAGCACTTACCTGGGCTTGTATTGGAAGATACTATTATATGCTTCTTGGGAAGTAGTTGTTTATAATTAAAGAACCAATTTCATAGCTTTGACAACACACTGTAAAATTTTATATTCTCATATTAAAAGCATATTTTTTTTTATTTGCAAGTCAATTTTAATCTTTTCTTTTTTATTTTGTTTTAATTTGCATATCAAATCAATGTTTTTTTTTAATTCGCGATTTAAAAATAAATTTATGTTTGAAATTATTTAATGCAATTGAGTCATAAAAGATTCAACTGATATTGATTAATTTATTATGATTTTAAATTTGATTTAATGAATTCATTTATAAAATATTGAATGAACTCGCTGATTTACAAATATAATTTTTTTTTGAAGAATTCATACCATGAAGATTTATCTTTTTCAAGGTCTGAGTGCATTTAACAGGTTAAAATGTATCAAAATTTAAATATTTGCATATTGCTTATACAAAATAATGTCAATCTAATATACAACATTTTATATCGCCTTTCACAATTTTTTAGATTTTTTTTTAAATATCTTGCTGTTTTTAAACAATTTTTTAAACTTTTAATAATGCAACAATCTATTAATATGCCCTTGTTGAAAGAAAATGGCTATCCGAGTAAAAAAAAAGTTTAGATATAATCATATGTGGCCTTATGTAATAATATATTATCAATATACAGTCATGTGCGAAAAAATAGGGACACTTGCATGCCACAAATTTAAAGTAGAAAAAAAAACACACCTACATTTTGGGAAGAAACTAACAATATTATTTTTAGATTATAGTACAACAATAAATCTTCATTTTATGCATTAATTCAAACTTTGTTGTTGCAATTGAAAAAAACAACATTAAAAAGTATTATAATTTCCTATAGACGAATGTGAATGAAAATAGGGACAGTAAGAAATATAGGGACAGGGAATAGGGACAGTAAGAAAATGGTTTGAAATATTATTAGTATTTTATATTTTTTACAAATTTTAAGGAGCATCGAAAGTTAAATTTTGTTTTTGGAGTTTTTCAATTCACATTGCAATAATTAGTTGATATTAAATTTTTTAAAATTACCTTATATTTTGTCATATATAACCATATCTGGTTATATATTGATCTTTATAAAATTATGTATGATTTATATGATAAGTTATGTTATATAAAATTGTATATATCACTATATATAATTATATATGGCTTACACGCGACTGTATGTATTTATATATGACTTTAACAGAAGCATGAATACTTATATATGGCTTATATAGAACCATTAATATGTATATTTGGGCAAATCCTGCGTTTTTGGATTAAAATATAGAAATTTCTTGGTCTTTTAAAAGAGATAGGGCCTGTTCGGAAATGCATCACTGCAGATATTCGAAAAAGCATCACTAAAGCAGATGATGCGCAAACAAATTTAGAACACGTATCACAAAAATGGCTGATGCAATTCAAGAGTAGGTACAAAATTTGCTATTTATTTAAAGTTTTTCTTCAATTTATTTTGTTTTTGTACTTTTTAGGATTGAGGCCGATGCCAAATTTTCGATTTGACATGGAAGAGGTCCATATAATTTTCAACAATAAATTTCTTTTTTTGTAGTTTAAAAATCGTTTTTTTTTTGTAAATTGCTCAATTTACAATCAATTTTACTTTCATCCAATTCACAAAACAAATTTTTTATTAACTTTTCCATTTTAATGCTCATGCGTTCGAAATTGTATACAAACTGCGCAACAAACTCAGCATCAGCTGATTCGCATCAGCATCGCAAACTAATCACCCTTGCGCATCAGATGCAGTGCAGTGGTGCATTTCCAAACAGGCCCATACCTTCATACAGTGTTTAGTGGGATTTAAGTGTAATTTCGAATGGCATAAAACTTAATTTTGAAAGAGGTATTTGTTGCGAAATAATTAATCATAACGTTTTGTGACGCACGCTACAAGAAATATAAGTTACTTTAAAAGTTAAAGTATGTTTTCGTAATTTTAAGCGAATTTTGCATAATAAAGCAAACAACATCTAATACCTTAAAGAAAGATGAATATAAGAGAATTCTAAAATAACTTATTTGCAGCCAAAAAAATTTTATCGTTTTACTCAAAAGCCGTGAACCCTTTGTGATACACGTTACATTTTTTCTAATACATAGTATATAAATAAACTTACAATATTTGAATTTATTTTAACCAAAAAATTAATTTAATTTTTTAATAATATTTCTTAATATACAAATTTTTAACATTTTTAACCAACCAAACAACTCAAAGCAAGTTCTGTGTAGCCTTTAGGAAATACAATAGACAATTAAAAATGTTTGTTGTAATTCCTTAAAAAATTATAAATCATGTAAATTATACTTTCACGTATTTCAATACAAGGTTGCATTTGTTTTCGATATTATAACAGAAAATTAATATTTTAACTCCTTAGGAATTCTGCCCATAAAATACTTTTAAGAGGTTTCCAACCAAATTTATTCTACAACATACTCTGTTAGAACAAATTCCATGGGTTCTGGACCCGTTTACGTGAAACTCGTGCTTGAAGTATAGTGCATAAAATATAAAATTTTTACTTGAACTTTAATGGTCTCAAATCGTAATTTAAATTTTATTTTGTATTTTTCACGTGAAAAAATTTACTCTAACTTTAAAAGCCTGAAATTGTAATTCAAATTGAAAAAATCAACATTTTTTTAATTTTCTACGCAAGACAGAATTATAATAAACCCAAAATATCACATTTTCACCAGAAAAATAATGGCATTATATATTAAATTAGCGTGAAAACAAGTTCTAAACAATTTTCAGTTGAAACTCATTATCGTGAAAAATATTTTTTTTGTATGGAGTAAAACAGTTTTTTTTTCGTGAAACTCAACTTATAAATGAATAATTATTTTATTTTAACCCAAAATGACGTTATTTACTAAAAAAAACAATAATTGTATTTTATATTAAATTTGTGTGAAAACAAATTGTACTAAATTCAGGTATAATACATTATCGTGAAAAAAAAATTTATATATGTATACTCCATATTTTTTTTTTCGTGTGAAACCCGAACTACTGTGCTTTAAAAGAAAATTGTGTAATTTTTAAAATATTAAAATTTATATAAATTCGGAAATTTCTTGATCTCATTTCTTAATTTAACATAAAAAGAAAAAACTACACAATAAATTTTTATCACCCAAAATAGTTTTCTAGATGTTCTTAACCGAATTAATATACCACTTTTATAAAACATCTCTTCTTTTGATATTTTAAAAAACTACAATAAAAAATGTAAAAAATTATTTTTTTTTAAACTGTACATAACGGGCCTTTTCTGAAATACTTGTGGTGATGTCTCAGACATTGTTGTGATGCCTATTTGTCTGCCCATCATTGCATTAATGATGCATTGCCAGCTGATGCTTTTACAAACGTGCTGCGCATCGGATGCAAAGCAGTAATACGTTTGCGAACAGGTCTAACCATTAAAATCCTGACAATTAAATAAAAATTTGTACTTACTGAAAATTTAGATGAAATTATGCAAGTAAAATAATCCATAATAATTATACTGGTAGTCTTTCATTGTTGTTATAGACCACATTTCACTTTTTACGACACTAAAATTAGTCTCATCATTTCACTGAGGAGATAGAGATTTTAAAGAAATTGCTGGAATCCATTTTTTCACTTATTATTTATTTGTAATAAAAAATATTATACACACAAACATTTATTTTATTTTTGAATTTTCGCAAATTGTTGTTTATTTGTTCCAAAAACAAACATATGTTTTTTGTTTACGTTTTCCTTTAAACTTTTACATTCTTTTTCAGTGATGTATACATTTTTTACATTTTCCTTTTACAGCACTGAAACATAAAATCGATCGCCATCATAAAAATTTCGAACGATGGATTTGTTGCTTTATAAAGCAACGGCAATGTGAAATGGGTAAATTTACCAATTTAATAATTTTTATATTGTTCCGCAAATGAGGAAGATAACTTTTTTAAAGAATTTTTAAAGATACACTTTTGTGAGACATGAAGTTTCAAATTCAAGGCCCCTAAAGTTATCTGGGGAATATCTGTATATGTACCAAATTTCAGACCTTGGTTTACTTACAGTCTAGTTACGTCTGTCAAGACATTTTTTATAAATAAAACCAACATCCCAGGTAATAAGTATTCAAGCTCAAGGTCTATTTTATACAAAATTATTTATTTTTCATCCAATGTTTTGCTATCTCAATGGAAAAAAAAATCCCTAAAGAAGCAATCCATTGAGAAAGCGAAATATTGGATGAAAAATAAATAATTTTGTATAAAATAGACCTTGAGCTTGAATACTTAATAGAGTATTCAAAAAAAAACCGGTTTCGGTTTTCTTCGAAAAATCGACTTAAAAAACCGGTTTCGGTTTTTGCAGAAAAAACCGGTCAACCGGTTTTTTTCGGTTTTTTTTTTAATTTGAACAAAAAGCTTAAATAATTTGTTAATTGTTTTTATTACAAAAAAAATTTAATATATAAAGTAATAAAAATTACATATATTCATTTAAATTTAATTTTTTTATTGTATTTCATTTCAACATTTTATTTATTGGTTTTAATATTTTTTAATATAATATCTTAAAATTAATATTATAAAACTATATTCATATCAAATGAATAGAGATCATTAAGTTTGTAAATTGGGTAAAATTAGGTACGCTAGTAATTTGAACGTTTAAAACGTTTGGCATTAACTAAGTTTTTTTAAAATAACATTTTAAAAATGTAAAATAAAAATCTATTTTTCACTTCTAAAATAATATTTTAGAAATAATATGCAATTTAAATGTTTCGTTTTAAGACGATTTTTTTTTTGTTTGCTTTTGATAAAGCTAGAAGTGGAAAATACTCTTTCACTAATAGTAGATGTTGGACAAATAGTCAAAAGACAATTATATAAATTGTCCAATTTTTCAGTTCTTTTGAAATCATCATATAATGATGAATGATTTTGTACAGTCTCTTTTTTAGGATTTTGAATACTGTTTATTGTGTTATTTAGATCAGAAATTAAACTTTTTGAATTTGGAATAGCCAAAGTTAAGTCTTCATCGGAATCTATCAGACTTACATCTAAATCTTCATAACCACCGGTCAACCGAACAAAAAAGACCGGTTTTCGGTTTTCTTCGAATTTACAAAATATTTGAAACCGATCGGTTTTTAATATAAAAGAAACCGGTTGACCGGTTTTCGGTTTTTGAATACTCTAATACTTATTACCTGGAATTTGTATTAAACAGGTCGAAGAAATTGAACTGAACAATTTAAAACAAACATCATTTTCCCCTTCAACCTTTTGATTTTGTTCTTATAAAAAACGTACAATTTATATAAATCTGCTAATGCTTTAAACTGATGTTTTTTTTTTTGCTTTCCCCTCTGATGGATTTATTTCTTAAGCATTTCTTTTAAAATGACATAGGGCCAGTTACAGTGTAGATTTGTTTTTTTTTTTAAGTTTAGTATACTATTTTCACCACTTGAATACAATTTTTTAAGCTCAATGATATTAAAATAGTATCTCGATATCTGTTTAAAATCATGAGGAAAATTTTCACTTAAGGGTTAGATATTACTTAAGTGTTCACTATAATACCGGCCCTTAAACAGGTATGCAGGGTTTTTTCTATAAAGAAACACAATTTCTGATAGATTATTTCGATTAAACATATTATTATATTCAAATGCAAGGTCTAGTATTATTGTCATATTTTTACCCACCAAAAACAGTTTTTTTCACGTTTTTGGAAAAACCCACAGATTCGAACTTAATAAATAATTAGATTTTACCCTAATGTGCTACGCAAAAAGATTTCCTCAGGGCTTAGGCCGGCTACGCAGAACGGCTTAACTCTGCAAAATCGCTGATTAGAAAAGGGCTAATCCCGGTTATGTATAAAATCTTTACAGGAATTATGATTTTGGGGATTATGTGCTTTTGAAAAACGGTGTCAATGGGGAAAAGACTCCATTTTTAATTGGGGAATACATATAACCAAAATTATGTTAGTCATTGTACCTATTTTTGTTTGGGGATTATGATCGAAAAACATGCCACTGTTTTTTATATTTGAAACTCAGGTTTTTGGTTAAAAAAATTATTTTATTTTTAAACATTGTCTCCTTTGTGATCTATACACTTTGTCCAAGGTTTCTCTAACTTTTGTATCCTTTTTAAAAAATGAGATTTGTCGAGGTCATTAAAATAGATTTGTTTGTGAGTTTATTTCACCGTTAGAGTCAAATCTCTTTCCACCGACCCATTTTTCAGTTTTAGAAACAAAAAATAGTCACTCGAGAATAAATCCGAGGAATAGGACGAATGAGGGAGCGATTCGTAGCCTAATTGACGAATTTTTGCTTCGGAAATTCCTATTTTCCATTTTCTCCTCAATCCTCAAATCACGCGGTATTCTGCTATCCATGGCTGTCAAATACAAACTAATTGACGCAGCTGTTCAAATTTTGACAGGAGTCAACTGGCAGGAGCAGTGTTCCCTTTCAGTTAAGAGACGGGAAATTCAAAAAGTCACGCATATTCTTTCACATATAACGAAAATGGCGCCCAACGCTAATGTATAAAATCTTAAATATCAGGCAGCGCTCCAGATTATAATGTTACTTATTGTGAAGAGAATAACTGCATATACTATGGAGAGTATATGTATGTTAATTCAAAAGATTTTCAAGAAGGCTTTCTAGAAGCTTCTTTACCGATTGCAAAAAAAAAGTTGATAACATTGTAGAGGAAACAAAGCAATTTGGGAATTAATTCTTATGGAAAAATACGTAGCAAACCAAAAGGTGATTAAATCGGAAATACTGAATTAAATTAAAATTAATAGTTGATTTTATTAAATGCATTAAACAAATTAAACTTTTTAATGAAATATCCAGCGATAACCGCTTGAGATTTGGAGTAAAGGAACGGCTGATAGTAGATGGTTATATGCTATTCTTTAATATAATAACTTGTTCCATAATGACTTGAACATGTTGCTGAATATTATTTATAATTTAAGCTGCAGGAGCCACAGGTGAATCGGCAGCAGTAGTTTCAACTGCAGCAACGGTAGTTGTATCCGGAGCATCAGAAGGAACAACAGCAGCAACGGTAGTAGTGGTGGTAGGAGGAGCAATAGTTGGTGGATGTTGCCAGCCGAATTGGTTGCGAATGAAAGTATCCAAACCAACAACATCAATACCATTTTCTTGTAAAGCAGCAACCACCCGTTTGGCTTCAGGGAAGGTAATAACACGATCGTATACAGGTTTTAATGCCTTCAAACGTTGAATCAATTGAGCGAAAATACCATTTTGGGCAACTTTCATTTGTATGTGAACACGAATCATATCCTGGGGATAATACATCAAGAACTCATTGACAAATCCCTGCCAACCGAAAACGGTGCTAGCCCAGAAAGGAGTACGATTAATAATACTAATAAATTCTTCATTTTCTTTTAATTTGAATTCACCTCCTGACAACTTTATTTGAGTATGGATCCACATTAACAATTGTATAACCTCAGGTTGAGAACGGAAACGCATATACGTAACATAAGCATCGTTGGAATTGATAATGCGTACAAAAGCTTGGAATTGGGCATCATTGATTATATAACGAGTAATCAATTGGTGTATATGCAGCAAAGGAATCATACGCATTATTTCATCCAAATCTTGTGCCATAGTAGCTGCTGGTGGTGGTGTTGTAATAACAAGAGCAGAACCAGAGTGATGGCGTGGTGGCACTAAGGCAAATGTACTCAGGCCACAAATTCCAATTAATCCCAAAATAATAAAATATTTCATATTGTAGTTAAATTAACAGTTGTTGTCTTCAGTAGTTTTAATTGTTAGATCGTTCGCATTAAAAATCGTTTTGAGAATGTTTATAATTTTGATGATATTTAATATTTATATACTGCCACATAATTCTAACAAAAATCTTATCTAAATTTTATCTATTTAATTTTATTAATTTAACTAAAAAAAAAAAACAAACAAAAAATAATATTTTCTCACCATCAATCTTGTGGCATAAAAACTACCTTGTACTGATGTTTTCTAGCTCGCTTTTAAATTTTTTAAATAATTTATTATTAACTGTAAATATTCTTATAGATAATAAATCGTATTTGCATATGCTGAAAGATGATTTTTTCAAAATGATTCACAAAATCATCAAAATGATGGATTTTATCTGTAATACACTAAATGAAATTACAGCCGTTTAATTAGAGATTGTCGCAGACTATATATGTTTACACTTTTGTCAGCAATTATGGAGATTCATCTGACGATAATAACTAACTGATGGTAGCCATTTCGATCATTTTATTATCTTTGAGATAAATATTATAAACCGCAACAAAATTTAATATTTAAATGAATTTAATCATATCTAACGGCATAATTTTGTTTTAGTGTAGCTGCACATTTTATCATCCTTTGAGATGTTTCCCTTAATAGAATTCTTACAAGGATTGTAGTTCCTAGCTTAATATTGTCATACATTTTTTTTATAAAAACTGTAAAAAAAATAGTTTTTGTTAGGGAAACTGATTTCAACAAATTAAAAAAAGGAAAAAAACAAAATTTGTAGAAATTAAGGGACACAAAAATATCTTGGGACTAGAAACGAATCACAGGAACTCAATTTTCAAAATCCCGAGATTTGAAATAAATTTCTATTGCCAAATCTGTCAATTTTTTAAGAAATTTTTACCACAAACATTAGTTCTAATTTGTTTCTGTATTATTAGCTGTTTTTTTAGTATTATAAAAAAAAATATTTTATGTATTTCAGGTTGGTTGAAAAGTTCCTGCTCTCACCAAGAGATGGCACTGCTAGCTCCAAACTTTTTTTTTCTCAAGTTGGTATAACTGTCCTGAGAACACATGCAAAGTTGCAAGTCATTCTGTCAATTCTTTCTTTGTTTACAAGCCATTTGAAGTTGACGTGTCATTGATTTTTTTTAATATGGAAAAAATTGAATATCGTGCAGTCATTAGATTCTTTGTTTTGAAGGGTTTAAAAGCAAAGGAAATTTATGAACAATTGTTAGAAGTGTATAAGGAGTCCTCACCTTCAAAACGCACCGTTGAATTTTGGGGTGGTGAATTTAAACATGGTCGTACCAGCCTTAAAGACGATCCACGCGAAGGACGACCAAAAACTGCAACCACAGCAGAAATCATTGAGCAGGTACATAATATGGTTAGTGAAGATCCAAGTTTGACTAAGCGTGAAATTGCTAATGCCATAGGCATCTCAGACGAACGAGTACTCCATATTTTACGAAATGAAAAAACTGTTTGGAAAGTTAGTGCCACACACATTAAGAATTCAACAAAAACTGGATCAAAAACAAATTTCTCAACGTAATTTAGAGCGTTTTAAGCCGAATAAAACCGACTTCTGGCGTCGTCTTATAACTATGGATGAGACTTGGATCTACCACCATGATCCTAAATTGAAACAAGAACGTTTACAGTGGACTGAAGCTGGGTGTTCAGCACCAAAGCAGGTGAAGCCACAGCAAAGAAGGTTATGGCATCAGTTTTTTAGGATGCAAAAAGAATTTTGTTGATTGATTATCTTCCGAAAGGTAAAGCAATCAACTCTGAATATTATTGCAGCCTTTTGGATCAGCTGGATGAAAAAATTCGTGAGAAAAGACCTGGTTCAAAGAAGAAAAAAAATCATTTTTCATCAAGACAATGCACCTGCTCACAAAAGTGTTTTGACGATGGCTAAATTCAAAGAATTAAAGTACGAATTGCTTGAACATCCACCGTATTCACCAGTGACTACTATCTCTTCAGAAATCTCAAACAATTCCTTCGTGGAAAGCATTTTTCGTCGAATGAAGAGGCCATAGCAGCCGTAGACGGTTATTTTGCAGAGCTTCCGGAAAACCATTATAAGGATGGGATAAAATTATTGGAAGATCATTGGAACAAGTGTATTGAGCTTCTAGGAGATTATATTGAATAAAAAAATATATTTCGTAACAAAAACAGTATTCTTTCATTTCGAGCGCAGGAACTTTTCAACCAACCTGTATATAAAATAAATTATATAAAAACGCAACGTTTCGATTACCAAATTTGAATCGTTGACTGGCTAAAACTATTTATAACATGTTTCCAATATAACCAAAATAACATGTTTTGAGGAAAAGATTTCAAATTGTTTCCACTAGCAAAAATGTGTTTTAAGTGTTCGAATTTTTGAAATCAATTTGACGTTTCATATTCATAACAAAAAAAAAATAAAAAAAAAATTATTAAATTTTCTTTTTTATATATGTATATTTAAACATTTTACATTTCAGTATTGATCAGACTATTTTCGATATGTTTTGAAATTGAACACGTTGTTTGAGATGTTTTGCACATGTTTCGCTCGCATAAAAATATATGGGAAAATATGTGCCAAAACACGTATTGTGAGCAAAACATGTAATTTCGCTCAAAATACGTATATGGAAATGCAGTATTGATAGATTTAGTTTATTTAAATTAAATTTTTTAAAAAACTTTAAAGCAAAATTTAATTTTTTAAAAAACTTTTTTAAAATACCTCAAGCTTATTACCACCAACAATTTAAAATAGGTCTAATTTAAATATTTGTATAATAAGGATAATGGTTTTATAGAAAAAATCTCAGATAAAGAATTTTTTTAAACTAGATTCTTTTGAAACCAAGTAGTTTTTTTTTAGAGAATTACCCTGCAATAATTATTTATATTGAAGAAATACTTTTGAATTTTATAAAAAAAAAAAATTATAAAATTCGGAGAAATTTTAGTTCTTATGTTAAATACAAATTTTTTTTATTAAAAATTTACAGAATTCAATAAAAAGCATTTTTCCTATTGAATTGTACAAAAATTCTAATCGCAACAGAACTAATTCTAATGACTGTATTAAGATTTTTTTTTTATTTTTAAACTTTTATTCAAGTCTTTTAAGGTATTAGGTATGTTTTTACAACATATTTTTAAGATCTGTTTATGTATTAAACTACAAACTAAAATAAACTCAACTAAAACTACAAACAAAAATTTAAATTTAAAATATTGCCACTTGATGCCATAATTTTCTCTTCAAAGTTTAAAATTTCCCAACTTATCCGAAAGATTTTTAGTATTAGCAGCTGGCTTTTTGGTGGGTTTTAAAGGTTTCGAGGTAGAGGCTTGAGGTTTTTTAACAACTAAATCCTGGTGCAAGTCACGAAGATTAGCATCAACTTTTTCTTGTTTTTTGGTGACGGCTTCTTTGATCTGGGAATAGAAAATCGAAAATTAATAAATTGTTAAAAAAAAGAAAAAACTAAGATTTATAATTACCTTTTTAAGTTTACCCTGTACCTCTTTGGGTTTCTTTTTTTGTTTGGCATCGTTTACTTTAAAAATATTTTTAGATTTATTTGATTTTTTGTTGAGAGCATTGCCGCCACTACCGCTAGCATGAGCACCAGGTTTATTACCACCAGCTGATTTTTGTTTAGACCTGCGACCCATTTTTTTTATTTTATTTTAACTAAAAAATAATAGAGATTTTTTTATAGAAAATTTGTTAATTTAAAAAATGAACGTAACTTTATGTATTTTTAACTTTTTAAATTTTTTGAGCTCAAGGTTGGTTTTTTTATAAATCAAAATATTATTATTTATTTTTCAATATTTCGCTACTCCATTGTGTAGCATCTTCAGGAAATCAATATAATTATAATAAATAATTATTAATTAATAATTCTTTATTTTTTGTCATTATAATAATTATTATTATACACAATGGAGTAGCGAAATATTGAAAAATAAATAATATTTTTATTTTTATTTATAAAAATAAAATTTAAGCAGTTAAAAATAAAAAAGGTTAAATAAAAGTTAAAAATAATTAATATATTTTGTTTAAATTTAAATTAAAGGTCGAACTAACAAGTGTAAAAATTTATCAAAATCTAAAAGAATCAAATGAAAAATATCCTAATTTTAATTCGTTTCTGATTTATACATTTTTTAATATAAATATAACGAAAGTTTAGTAAAGATAAGTTAATAAAAAATGAATTCAATTGTAATTAAAAATTTTTAAATATATAAAATTTCAAAACATTAGTTGAGGTTAAAAAATGGTTTAAATAAAGAAAAATTTAATTTTCATTTGAGATTTAAAAAAATCAAATTTAAATATTTAAAATTTCAATTAAAATTACAAAATTAAAAATCAAAAATTCTTCTTCTGAAACTAGAAGATTTTATTCAATTAAAAAACATAAAATTGATATCAAATTCAAAAGATATTAAATGAAGTTGAAATTTTCCATTTGAGATTCAAAATTTTCTAATTAAAAATTTTCATTTGAATTTTTTATCAATTGAAATTTAAAATTTTATAATTATGTTAAAAATTTATTATTTAGATTTAAAAAAAAAAAATCCTTTTAAAAAATATAATTTTTTTATTAAAAATTTAGAAAAATTAATTTTTGTACGAAATTTGTTAATGAAGTTCTCAATTTAAATTAAAATTTATTTAAATGTAAAATTTATCACATTTTAAACAAGAAATATCCATATGATTGGAAATTTTCTTAATTTCATATGGAAAATCACAATGTTGTTTGAAAATATGCAAATTCAAATCTAAAATGTCATTTGTAAATAAAAATATATTATTTTAAAAAAACATATTTTTGATTTCTCAACCTGAAATCAGAAATCTTAATTTGTGTAATCATTTCTTATAAAATCATTTTTTATAAAAAAAATTGTTTAATTATAATACGAATTGTTGTTGTAATTTAAAATCTCGTTTGATATAAATTTAAATTTATTTGGAATACTCATTTGTTAATTGAAAAAAAAAGATTCCTTATCAATTTATAGCTATACCTTAAGAACATTTAATTTTACATTTTGTAGACTCCGCTAAATCTCCATTATCTTGATCATCATTGAAAGCTTTACGTTTAAGCATTTCAGAATCTTTTTTATTGGGACAAATTGATCGTTTTAATATCTCCTCGTTTAGATAAAAGGATACTCTATACATATCCTTATTAGGTGCCACATTACGCACAAAGTAAATGCCTTCTAAATTTTCTTGTAACTTCATTTGAAGATTCGACTCTACTAGCTGTAAAACCAATTCCTTGGTATTTGTACCTTTGGCAAAAGAATAAACATGTACCAAAGGATAGTTTGAAATCTTAGTAAAGTCTAGTATTCCTTCTGAAGATTCTTTTTCAAAAAGTCCCCTAAAGGTTGAAAGAAATTCTACAGCCATGGCCGGTAAATTCATGGTTACATGCATTTTATAGTTGCTTTCAGGAATTTGCCATCTTTTATGTAAATCCTCCTTTAATTCATTTAAAATAAATTCTCTACCATCTTTATTGTATACTTGAGCCTGTCCTGCACATTTGTTACGTTTCATATTATGTTGTAACCATTTAAAACTTTCCGGATTTAAATCATTGGCCAAGACATGACATTTTTTCTTAGCAGCTGGTATGGAAAATGGTCCCACACCGGCAAACACATCATATAGTACATCACCGGATTGTAGTATTTGTACAATTCTATCATGTTCGGTGGATAGCCGTGGATTCCAATATACTTTGGAGAAATCAAATTCAAAGATAGTGCCATTTTCTTTAGTTTCTACTTGATATTCTGGTACACCACAAAGTAAATCGAGTTGAAAATTACGATAGGTATTATCTATAGAGGCTGCTTTATTAACCACAGTCTTGCATCCCGCCACTTTATCCAACAACACTTGACCTATCAAATCTTTGTAATCCATTAAATGTTCTCTAATATTTAAATGTACAATATGGCCTATTCTTGAATAGGAAGTTAAACCCTCTTCATTATCTGGTAAAACAGCCTTAATGATTTCATCTGCTCTCCAATTGTCATAGGTTAACTCAATTTCTGTAAATGCAAAATTATCTTCCGTAACATTTTGCTTTTCCAATTCCTCTTTTGGTAAATCTTGCCACGTCTTTACCGGCAAGGGATGCAATAGAATTTGTCTGCCCTCTTGTTCATTGTACTTTAATGGTTTCACTGGTTTTAGTTTTTCCATTTTCAATAATAATTTCTTAACCAATGGCAACACTTTTTGAGATTTTTCTTCTGGCACCCATAAACGTGGTACTTGTATGGTTTTATTGAAATTTTCCTTTAGCAGCACCTTCGTACCTCTTACTTTCGATGGAGGTTGTAATTCCAAACAATTCATATTCTTCCAATAATATCTATTTCTTAAGGGAGTTAATATTAATAAATTCTTTATATGAACAACTGAAATTTTTGTTTTTCCTAAAGTTGTTGCAATCATCAAGTGGATTTTTATTAAAAAATGTCTAACAAAAACGTGGTGTATTTTGTGTTCTTTCTTTTTATGTAAATTTATTGTTAATTTTTTATTCTTTTAAATGCTATTGTCATCGTTTTATTTTAATGGTATTTATTTTATAAATTTGAAGGATTTGCTAATTTTAATTTAATAAAATGTTTAAATTTTTGTAAAGAATTACCTTCTTTTCACGCCACTTCACTAATACACTCAGTTGTAAAAATTGGTATTGAATTAAGTGTTCATAATACATACCTGCGACTAGCAGATCAAAGTTTGGTGAGCAATGCCGCCGTCAACTTTTAGTGGCCTAAGACGCCGAAATTTTTCGGCCAAAAAACTGACTTAAAATAAGCTGCCGATTTTGTATTTTCTTTTTATTTATCATTATTTTTAACTAAATTTTATCAATTCATTTTACTTTTATCTCTTCTTTCATTTGGCAGTGTTGTAATAACTGTGGCGTAATAACTTAAAATTATTGCATTGTAAGTTTCGCTAGAAATTTCAGAGATCTTTTTATAAAAAGAATATTTTGTACAGTTTATAAAAATTAAATCTAAACTAAATTCAGGTTTCTAAATTTTCTTTGAAATTTAAAAATATTTTCATATATTTTTCAAAACAATTTTTAATTCTTTTGTCAATTTGTATTTAGTTTCGAATTTATTTAGTCACCACGCAAATGCCCTAAGTTTGAATTTTTTTTTTATTAATATGTAGTAAGAAAATCTTTAAATTTCACTTGGAGAAAAAGTCCTTTAAACAATTTTTTCTTTTCCAGAAATTTTCTTTTGTAATAAACGGAAATTTTTTTATTGTGAATTAAAATTCCATTTCCTTGTAAGTAGCTGTGTTAATGCGGCAAACTATCAAAGTTGGATTATGACATTCCCATATAAATTTGACATACGCCAATGTTTAGTGTTAACGAACGACACAAGCCAACATTGATATCTTACCGCATAAACACAGCTATTGTTCTCCGTGAAAAAAGCGCTATTATTCCCAATAATAGCTGAAACGCATTTTTGACGTAATGTGCAAAAAATTCGGGAAAGCACCAAGTTGGCAACAATGTCTGATTCATGCTTTGTTTTGATTATATTATAAATATTAAACACAAAAGGGAATAGACAAAAACACTAAAGAAATACGTCAGCTGTTAGCAAAAAATCAATATTTGGAAAATTATTAGCTAAGCAACCAAATTTTGTGCTTATACTGAAAAAAATTAAATAAGATTTTCAAAAAATTATAAAAACAATGACAAACGAACAACAAACTCAAGAGCAAGAGGCAGAAGTGGAAAATGTTCGTGTCGTGGTGCGAACTAGACCCATGGACAAAAATGAATTGCAAGCCGGATCATTGTGTGTCATAAAAATGGATAAATTCAAACGGGCCATAACTGTGGTTAAACCCAATGCTACAGCCAATGAACCACCCAAAAATTATTACTTTGATAATGTATTTGATGGGGACAGTAGTCAATTGGATTTATATGTCGATACTGCAAGACCCATAGTGGAAAAAGTATTGGAGGGCTATAATGGTACCATATTAGCTTATGGTCAAACAGGTACGGGCAAAACTTATACAATGTCTGGAAATCCAGAAAGTCCACAAACCAAAGGTATTATACCAAATGCTTTTGCCCATATATTCGGTCATATAGCCAAGGCTAAGGAAAATCAAAAATTCTTGGTAAGAGTAAGTTATATGGAGATTTATAATGAAGAGGTGAGAGATTTGTTGGGCAAAGATGTTACCAAAAGTTTGGAAGTTAAGGAACGGCCTGATATAGGTGTCTTTGTAAAGGATTTATCGGGTTATGTAGTACATAATGCCGATGATTTGGAGAATATTATGAAATTGGGTAATAAAAATCGTGTAGTTGGAGCTACTAAAATGAATTCAGAGTCTTCAAGGTCTCATGCCATATTCTCGATCACTGTAGAACGTAGTGAATTGGCCGAAGGTGGGCAACAACATGTGCGCATGGGTAAATTACAATTAGTAGATTTGGCTGGGTCGGAAAGACAAAGTAAGACCCAGGCTAGTGGCCAGCGATTGAAAGAAGCTACTAAAATTAATTTATCTCTGTCCGTATTGGGCAATGTCATTAGCGCTTTGGTCGATGGCAAATCATCGCACATTCCTTATAGAAATTCTAAATTAACTCGTCTTCTACAAGATTCTCTAGGAGGCAATTCCAAAACTGTTATGTGTGCTACTATATCACCAGCTGATACCAATTACATGGAAACTATATCGACTTTACGTTATGCCAGTCGCGCTAAGAATATACAAAACCGTATGCATATTAATGAGGAACCCAAAGATGCCTTATTGCGCCATTTCCAGGAAGAAATCGAAAGATTGCGTAAACAATTGGAAGAGGGTTATGAAGAAGAACCACAAATTGAAGAAATCGAAGAAGAAGAGGATGAAGAAGACGACGAAGAAATCGAAATGGAAGTTTTGAATGAGGCCCAAAATCAATTGACCGAAAAAGCTTTGGAAAAACAAAAGCAACGGGAATTAAAATTGGCCAAAAAAGAAGCATTGGAAAAACGTAAACACGAACATCAAATGGAAATATCTAAAACTAAAACTGAACAGGAACAACTCAAAAATAAACTATTGTCTTTGGAGGGTAAAATTCTAGTAGGAGGAGAAAATCTATTAGAAAAGGCACAATGCCAAGAGAAACTACTCGACCAATCTCTAAGAGAACTCGAAGAAAGAGAAAAGGCTGAGCAGACACTACGCGAGACACTACAACAAAAAGAGACTGAACGTATAGACATTGAAGAAAGATACTCATCGTTGCAAGAAGCCAACACTGGTATAACTAAGAAAATCCATCGTGTCATGCAAATGTTAATGGGTGTTAAATCTGAACTAGCCGATCAGCAACAAGAACATCAACGCGAAAAGGAGGCCATTTATGAAAATATCAGATCTCTATCTAGGGAACTAGCCTTGTGTGAGTTAGTTTTAAATTCCTATATACCCAAAGAATATCAATCGATGATTAATCAATATACCCACTGGAATGAGGATATAGGTGAATGGCAGTTGAAGTGTGTTGCCTATACCGGCAATAATATGCGTAAACATATATCGGATTCTAAAGCCAACGCTAAAGATTCTTCAGATTTTATAGATTTATCCCATGTCTATCTTAGCTACAATTCTGATTCGGTTACCCAACCGGTGCGCGTAAAAACGTCTATTGCTTCTGCACGACCTCGTACTTCAGGTGTTCCACGACCCACTACCGCTCGACGCTATTGAGCGGATATTTTTTATTCCTCACCGCCAAGCAGCTTTAGCAGCAGTGCAGTGGTTTTGGATTATTCTCAATTAACGCCGGATTTTTTTGCTTCTCTGCTGCGTACTCAATGTTTGTTTATTTTAGCTTTATTTATAACTTATTATTGTATTCATTTTATGTTTTTATCTTAATATAAGCACATAATTCACAAAAAACTATAAAAGGATAATTTTTCCCAAGTTTTTGCAAATATTTTCAAACAAATATTTTAAAAGATGTTTGTGAATTCTTTTTTTTTTTTTTTTTTTTGTTATGCAAAACTTGTTAAAAATTATGCCTTGTAAAGACGTTTACATTTTTAAGGCTTTCAAAATGTAACTTTTCATTTTAAGTAAATTTGCTAGTTTTATTACAACCGGGAAACAAAACTTTCCAATTGTGGTAAAAATGTGAAATTTTCTATTTAGAACTGAAAAATTGTAAATTACTTATAAAACTACTTAAAAAAAGTTTTAAGGCTGAAACAGAATTAGCTTAAGTGACTTAAGATAGGTGACGGTGTGAAACGAAAATCAAAAATTTTTAAAAATTAAAAATTTTTATTTATAAAATTTAATTTCATACCAAAACAAAGCTAAAGTCACTTGAGCCAATATTAGTTGGGCTTTTAGATTACATTTCTTTTCTTTACTTTTAGAATATAACCATATTTTTTTTTAAGTGTACGTTTTTTATATTTTAATTTCACTGTTCGTTAAATTGTTATAAAAAATATTACTTGACATTGTGAAACTGCACTTAAATTTTATTTACAAAAATTCATTAATATATTAGGTCTGTACGAGGTAATTTTGGGTAAAGTCTGGTAAAATGAGAGTAAGCAAAAAAAATTCTCTCACAAAACCATAAAAATGCCCAAAATACTGCGAACGCACAAAACCACATTTTATACCCAAAAATAAACGTCAAATTTATTCATATTAAAAAACAGTTTAATTAATAAATATATTTGAAATGGCAAATATCTACTTACATTTTCAAATCTATTTTTCATTATTAAGAAGGAAAAGTTCTTTATGATAAGTTTTTAGTTAACTTTCATTTTTTTCAAAAATGCAAAACAGCTAATTTATTAGCAACAGCTGATGATTTGACAAATTTACCATTTTACCCAAACAAAAAGTACGGGTAAGTTCTGGTAAAAAGAGAAACACAATTACTCTCTCATGAACGCTCTCATTTACCCAATTTTTGTTACAAGAAACGCTTTCTGGTAAGATTGGGTTCCCGCGGTAACGTACGTCGAACAGACCTATTATTTGGAAATTAATTTTATCTTTCCCTTTAATATCTCGATATCAATTAAGTGCAATATTTAAGTAATAATAATTTATATTAACATTAAATTATTTTGTCTGGCATTTAAAACAAGCACAATTTTAATATACTACTACATACATATAATTTATACATAAAATATTAAATAAACATTTTAAAATTTATTTAAAAATAAAAATTAAAAAGAAATACAAAAAATTTTTAGTTTTAAATTCGTATTTTTCTATTTTAAATCTGAGGTTGGGCAGATAAAAAATGCAAAATATTAATTTTTTTCTTTTGCTATATTGAATGAGTGACTACATGTATTTTGTTTGTGTACATATTGCATGTATTTTGTTATTGTATATTCGTTCGTCTGATGAAAAGCGTCATCTAAAAACACCACCAAAATTTATTTTTAAATTTG
This sequence comes from Eustalomyia histrio, assembly GCA_949748255.1. Taxonomy (NCBI): domain Eukaryota; kingdom Metazoa; phylum Arthropoda; class Insecta; order Diptera; family Anthomyiidae; genus Eustalomyia; species Eustalomyia histrio. The sequence continues at coordinate 26,444,170 of OX456524.1, read as the reverse complement.
TTTTTTAAGAGTGTTTCTAATCGTTATTGTAAATATATCCAAAAGATTGTTAAAATAGACTCAAGTTTTTAGCTTTCTTACCAGGGATGAAAAATATGCTTTCTGCTATTGTACCACCCACACAAACAAATTGTACTTTTTCGATCCTCACGGTACCAAAATTTTTTCCGCTTTTTTTTAACTTATCTTAAGACTTAAAAAATTTAAATTGACGGGGTAAAACAAAATTTATCGTTAATTTTATGTAGTAATTGTACCACAAAACGTTGTAAAATTTTACTATAATTTTTTGAAGTGTCACAACTTTTTTTCTGTGTGTCCGTCTCCCTTGGAGGGCAATTTAACCTTTTCTGGATTTGCTTTTAAAAAATTTAAAGGCATTTAATAGCTTTTTAACAATTATACACATTTTCCTTTTTTTTTTTTTTTTTTTTGTTTTGAGAGGTAATTTAAAATCAGCTGTTCAATGTTGCTACTTCCGAATATTTTAGTACAATGTGTATGCAAACATTTGGTACATTTGATGTGACACCAATTTAGAGCCGGTTCAACTTAAAACTGAATTTTTTTTTACTATAGTAGCTGAATAAATAAAAACAGGTTTTTAATTTGAAGTTGCTTTTAAAAAAGTCGACTTTACGTAATGTTGTTGTTATAAATTAAAAAATTTGGTACCACGGTACCAACCTAGGTAAAAATGTACCAAAAAAAGTACAATTGTACTATTTTTTCCATCCCTGTTTCTTACCTAAAGCGCTAATGGTAGACAGGGATGATAAAGATGGTACTATAGTCCATTTTGATGTACTAATAGAGCCATAATAATGGTACTATTCACAAATGATTGTATTTTTATTAATTTTCTAATTATGACAACTTTTTTATTAATATTTTCTTGACCAGAAATCAACTTTTTCGGGGATGATAAAATATATAACCATATTTTTCAATAGCATGCTGCATAGAAAAATCCTTGTTTCTCGATAAATGAAATTTGAAAATAATTGTTCTTTCATATTTTTCTTGTACATACATAGATTTAAATGTCAAATAATAAAATAAAAAATTCTGTTTTTTACCAGATTTTTTTTTTTTTACAATTGTATAGCAAGAAGACAATTATATAGCAAAAAGACAAAAAAAATTTTTTTAGCGCATTCAATTGTTTAAGCCCAAATTAGTTTCGAAGTAAAGTGCGACAAAATAGGGAACGTGAGATAGAATTTTGTTTTTAATAGATTATCTTACCTCAAATCTACTTCCAAACTAAACACTTGTGTAAACTATCAACAATTCAAAGCAAACAGCTGACACGATACTACCAGAGAAATGAAGACTTTAGTTTAATTATAGATGTATTTATGCGGCAAACTATAAACGTTGGCTTATGTCATTCCCATAAACGTTGGCTTATGTCAAATTTATATGAAAATTACATAAGCCAACTTTGATAGCTAGCCACATAAACACAGCTAATATCGTAAAATAAGTAACGTAGCATGTAATGAACAAAATGAGTATATAAAACAAAATTAGTTTTATTTTTTTCTTGTGCATTTAATTATAAATGTCAATTAATAATGTGGAAAATTTATATGATGGTCTGTGATTTATATATTTATAACAGAACTTCTTTACAAATTTACTTGGCAACTTTTTCAATGCATAATATGAAGTCAACATGAGACATAAAATAAATGTTAAAACACGAAAAATAAATGCAAAATAAAAACAACAAAAATAAATTCTTGTTATTTTATATCTCTTGTAGACGTCAAGTAAAAAAGACAACAATTTTTTTTTAGCCAAAGAGTAGATAATAAGAAGAATATATAGTAATCGCAGTTACTGATTATACTTGACAATAGATTCAATGCTTTAGAAAAAAAGACACATATTTTTTCAATATTGAATATATTGAATTGTTTACAGGTACTTTTTTCTTTACGATTAGACTAATGACTAAAAATAATATACATTTAGTACCATACAAATGGAAAATAAACATTTGTTACTTGCCTGACAAATTCACACACCCATTTGCTTTATACACACTAGTATGGTATTAGCTTGCTACTAAACAACCACTTTTGTATTTTTAAAATATAAAATATGGTACATATATATGTACCAGGTATGCGAAAGTTGGTACAATTGTACCATTTTTGGTACGATTTGGGTCTTAAAAGTACGATGATACTCCCATGATTTATTTGGTACAATTTCCAAATTTTCCCAATTTATCCTTATCTTTTTTTCTTGGCAACTCATTTTTGCTGTCACATCTTTGTGACTGCGACTTTGTTGCATATAATTATTGCCTGCACTTTTTGATTGTTATCGAACGGGATAGAGAAGCAAGCGGGGTAACAAAAACGGCACAGGTTTCGTTTCTCGTGCATGCTTCTGTTATCTCTCTTTCACACTCGTATGTACTCTTATTTTGTTGCTGAATTCAAATTCATTTTTCGTGCAATTTAAGACACTGTATAAATAGACATAACTTTGGAAGCAACTTTGAAAAGGGAATTAAGAAAATTGCACGCGATCAATTGCATCGTATAAATTGTCAACATTCATAGAATTCTTGTTGCTATAATTTTAAAATAACAAAAAGTTTGTTACCTACTTAAATATGATACACAGAATAAAATTACAGAATTCTGTTCGTAATATTGAACATCTTCCATAGAACATTTTTGTAAATCCATTTGTAAATACAAACAACTTTTTGTTATTTTTTGTTACTTCAATATTTATTTCAAAGAATTTTTATATTAAAAGTAACAATTTACAAACATTTCAAACAAAAAATTGTTAGAAATCGAATATGAATTTTAACAAATATTTTTAATTACTTAAAATTTTGTGATACTTTTTTCTGTGTATTGATCTCATGGATTTTTGTACCTTATTTTACATATTTTTATTATATACTTTTAATGTACAACTGAATTTTCTGTACAGTTTTTTGTTATGTTTATTTAAAATAAAAATATTAAAAAAAAATTCTATAGTTGTTTTTTTTATACTAAAAAATGGTACAATTGAGTTCAAAAAAGTACAATTTGGTAATGACTTTTGTACAAAATTGAAATTCTCTTTTCGCATCCCTGATATGTACCTATGTATATACTTTTTGTTGAAGTATTCTATGTAAAATTTTACTGTTGCTTATTTATGTTTATAATTCTCGTCGAGTTTATAGATGTATTCGTATAAGATGTTTGGTTTGTGCGGAGGAAAGCATACTTACCTGGCGTAGGGGTTACCGTGATCACGAAGGCGGTTCCCCCGGAGTGAGGCTTGGCCATTGCACCTCGGCTGAGTTGACCTCCGCGATTATTCCTAATGCGAATAACTCGTGCGTGTAATTTTTGGTAGCCGGGAATGGCGTTCGCGCCGTCCCGACATAAATGATAAATCTCATTACCTATTTTTAATTTAAATGGGTGGGAATTGCTTTTTGGTGTTCCTCCCTGCTTCCTTGTTGTGAAAGAAGAAACATACAAATCTAATCTTTGAAAGTGTTTTTGCGTCGTAAGATGTATTTTTAAAATTACCTTATTTTAAATCTCGGGGTTTCTTTAAAAATTTGTTTTAAAATCTAATTTAATGAAAGATCAACGTTTTGATAAAACACTTGTTAAATGAAATGTAATATTACCAAGAGAGTATTAACGAAAATGCGATAAACTACGACCCAATTGTTGCATTTAACTACCTTATATTAATATAATAAAACGAATAATTTTGAAAATTTATAATCGATGTAGGAACAGAACACTTGGTAAAAAAAAAAAAATATAAGATTAAGTAATATTCATACAAAAATGTGTTGCGATATTACGAATATTTCGTTATACGAATGGGACTGACAATATATCATTCGATGTAATGGGCTCTGACTGTAGCAGGGATGGAAAATATGTTTTCTGTTATTGTACCAACCAGACAAACAAATTGTACTTTTTCGATCCTCACAGTACCAACATTTTTTCCGCATTTTTAACAATTTTATCGTATTGAGTCAGATTTGCTTAGACACTAAAAAGACTTAAAAAAAATTAAATTGACCGGGTGAAACAAAATTTATGGTTTATTTTCTGTAGTTGTATAATTCCCACAAAACTTTGTAAAATTTTACTCTAATTTTTATGTCACACCTTTTTTTTCTGGATTTTCTATTTAAAAATTTAGAGGCTTAATAGCTTTTTAACAATAATTTTCTTTTTTTCTTTCTTATTTTTTTTTGTTTTGAGAGGTAATTTAAAATCAGCTGCTCAATGTTGCCACTTCCGTATATTTTAGTACAATGTGTATGAAAACATTTGGTACATTTCATGTGACACCAATTTAGAGCCGTTCAACTTAAAACTGACTTTTTTTACTATAGTAGCTGAATAAATAAAAACAGGTTTTTAATTCAAAGTTGCTTTAAAAAAAAGTCGACTTTAGTTCAGTGATCGGCACTCATAGCACTCAGGGGCCGAACACAATCGGCAATTTACACATACACTACACGAATGTCAATAAATCTCACAGCTAAGAGCACAAAAGATACAATTATTTCATTCAGTAGTACGCTAACTTTCAACAGAGCAAGTATATGCCGCTTTGTTGAAGAAATAAAGTACACTCTAAAAATTTGTTTTTTTTTTTTATTAAAGGTATTTCTTTTATAATAGGTATTTATTTTGTGTTTCGTTTAGATTTTAAATTAAAAATGTGGAACATTGAGTGGGAAAATTTTTTTTTTATTTTCTTGAAATATATTGAATGAGGCAAAATGCCTTTTATGCAATCAAAAAATTATTAATTTCATGATTATGAATTATTTTTATTTTTTATAATAGAGAAAACAAAAAGATGATATATTTTAATTCAATGAATACTGATATTCTCTTATCGATTAATTAATTTATTCATTCTTTCTTTTATCTAGAAAGATAAAATAATTTCTGACGGTGTAAAACACCAATACATTCATATTCTCTCTTTTTGCCGACCACTGCTTTAGTTAGGTTGTTTTATTAAGTTATAAATTGAAAATTTTCAAATTGTACTAAATGAGCAGCGGTAGTACCGCGGTACCAACCAAGGTAAAAATGTACCAAAAAAGTACAATTGTACCATATTTTCCATCTCTGGACTGTAGTTATAAAGGGTGGAAAGAATGACAACGTGTGTAAACAAATACATCCCACTGTTTTTATTTGGATTGGCTTTTTTAGTCGATGTACTTTATTTCGTATTCAGATCTGGTAACGGTAATACTGATATACGAATGAAATATTATTCCAAAAAAAGTATTTTTAAACCAAAAAATTTGTTATCCTTTTAAGATGAAATTCAACTTTTATCTTTACTTTAACTTTGTTTTTTTTTTTCTTTTTTTAAGAAAATACTAAATTTGTTTTTTGTTCTTTATTCTGGTGCCATCTCAAATGTTTGTAAAAAAAAAATAATTAAAAAAATCCACTTGGTTCCATCCAGGATCGAACTGGAGACCTTCTGCGTGTAAAGCAGACGTGATAACCGCTACACTATGGAACCACATACCAACATACCGACAAATAATGCATATAAGCTTAATACGAAAAAAACTAACTAGTATGAACAAAAACCATCTGATAGGTACAAATTAAAAAAACCAATGGAATACATGTGCAAGAGTTGATAAATAAGGTAGTATTTTGTTACAGGGATGGGAAATGAGGTTTTCATACTTTTGCGAAAATATTTGTCAAACTGTATAAAAATTTATTTTTGACTTGCGTGAAACTGTTATGAAATTTAATAGATAAGATAATTTAAAAATGTAGCGAATATGTAATTTCTTGTGATTTTCTAAAGACTGTTTGATAAAGCACCATATGTTTTTTACTATACATACTGTTACAGAAATTCTTCACCATTACTAATGTTTCTTATGTCAAACTGTAAAAGAACATTCTCAAAGTTGCCAGTATGCAGCTTCCAGACGGTGCTGCCATATTCTAGGTATTTTAACCCGCATATATAAAAACGCCAACAAGGTGGCATAGTAATTCAGTTGATAAGTAAAACGCTAAGTGTAAAGACTTAAGGTGTGGCTAACGTTTAGTCTATCTACACCGTGTAAATAAAGTGTGCTATTAAAGTGTTTTTCTGTAATCTTTAGTGACTGTCATAAATAAATAGATCTATAAATAATTTCAAACAGTGTTTATTATTTGCAATATAGAAAGAACTCGATTTATTTAAGAGGTAGATAAATCAACGATTTTATAAAGGGGTAAAATCGTAACAATACATAGTTTAACGGCTTAAGCCCTAGTACGGAGTTTTTTCGACAGATTACTCGGCATTATTAAAAATAGACAGTTACTATCTGGAATGGTATTTAGACACACAAAACCGTGGATATAGGGTTATTATTCGGATTGTGAATATTAATCGGACTGCATTTGCTACATCACCAGGGCTGTAATTAGGGTTGCCAGACCACCTTGATTTCGCTTGATTTAAAAGATTTTTTAATGCTCGTCAAGAATCAAGAAAAAAATTTATTTTGCCAAGATTTTTCAAAGCCCAACCAAAAACACTAAAAAATTATTTCTTAGATTTTTTATTTTCTCTTAAAAAAGTAAAAGGCAAATGAAATATTATGATGAAGCGTTTTATTTGAGTGTGTTTGTTTCAAAATTCATTAATACTTAGAGCCAATTTACACATTGAAATTGATTACATACTTTTTTCTCAGTTCCCCTTTTAAAGTTGCTTCCAAAGTTATGTCTGTTTATACGGTTTTTTTTTGCTCCACATTCTCTTTTTTCTTTCTAAAACCGAATGTTGGCCGAATTGGCTTTAAGATAAAAGTTAAGTTTGGAGACGTCGATGTGGAGAAAATATAAACAAGTAAAAAAGGGCTAAATTCGGCTGTGCCGAATCTTTGAATACCCTCCACCAAAGGGGATGAAGATGATATACGTATATACTAAATTTTGCATGAACTGTAATATGAATATGTTTTGTCAATTTATGTAACGAACTTTTGTTATTTAGTTTTAGCAATGTTATTTACAGAGGTCTGCTCTGTTAGCGACTTTAACAATGTTCATTTTTACGTTAACTTAGTTATCATAGTATGTAAGACAATAAATGTAATCGAACAATAAGAAGACTTAATAACATTTTTACTTACTTAACAGAAAAAAAAATAGATACAGGAAAATTTAGAGGTACCTTCACATTTTCACTCATAACTTTTGAACCGCTTGACCGATTTTGCTCATTTTAAATACCAAACTGCTCGGGAGGATGCTCAATAATCTGGGTAAAAATAGGCACCCCCCGCTTGCGTCTTCGCGTCGTGATCGTGATTTCAACAGACAGACAGACAGACGGACAGACAGACGGACATCGCTAAATCGACTTAAAATTGCATAAGGATCACGAATATATATACTTTATGGGGTCTTAAACCTATATTTCGACATATTACAAACGGAATGACAAACTGATATATACCCTCACCATATATGGTGGAGGGTATAAAAAGAAAAAAAAATAAATATTTGCGAAAAAAATTCCCCAATTGGTTTCATCCAGGATCGAACTGGAGACCTTCTGCGTGTAAAGCAGACGTGATAACCGCTACACTATGAAACCACATTGCCCATGGATTGCCAAATGATTTATTTTAACTCGGGCAAAATATATTTTAACCCAAAGAATTTATATTAGTGTTGCCAGTGTTGTATATTTTTCCCCATTTTGTAGATTTACGTTCTCGAAAGTTCCTTTAAGGATTGCTTCATATCAATAGTCAATGTTTGATGACTGCAAATCGAAAATATATTTGTATTTGGATAAAATCACACCATGACGATGTCTCTCACGTCGTAAAAAACGTTCTCTTAGTTTTGTATGTGCAGATTTCAAAGGTTCAGCATCTTTTTAAATTGGATTCCAATTGAATTTCTTTGCAAATCCAATTAGTTTTTAGCAGATTACCCAATTGGATTTGAAAAAAAGGTTTAAAAACAGGGAATATTACTCAAATTTTTGCAGAAATCAGGGAAATTTGCTAAATTTTCCCCTGTTTTCTCAAAGTTTCCGAACCTTTGTATTCTGTATAAAATTTTATTTGTCTGCTGACGGCGTTGCATCCTCTATACTATTCTTCCTCTATGATAAAATTTGATGCAAAAGTTTCTATTTACATTTGGTGCGAATCGGTTCATATTCAGACCTACCTCTTATAGATGGGTTCTTTTTAAATTGGGCTTAAGTGGTATTAAGATTAATATTTGGTTTGTAAATGCTGTATAGCGCCATAAATTATGATTCCCAATTTAAAGAAAATCGTGGCTAAATGAACATTGTGTTAATGGCACCAACTAGTATTTGTTTTTCTAATATTGGCAAGTTATTTCCAAAAAGCTTTATGACTATGCCTTCATATAAGCGCACACAATACTAAGCCAGCATTTACCATTGTCCGGTGTTGTCAGTTTTTTTAATTGTTTTTTATCCCCAAAAATCCCCAAATGGTTATTTTCTGGCCCCCAAAAAGCACCAAATTTTTTTAAACAAAACTCATGTTTTTTTAATTGTTTTAAAATAAAACACATTTTTGTAATGTAAATCATTTGCAGCGGTAATTTATACCTTTAAATTTATTTTATTTGTTTTTATGGCAAATTTAAGCTAAAGAAAACGAATTATTTTAGGTGGTGTTTCCAGATCCCGTTTTGGTAATATAATAACAAAATACATATAGTCACTCATTTGTCTCGAGACGAACGTCTTAAGGAAACACCATGCTAATCCAATAATATTTTGGTGGAGAAGGTGTCTTTTCAGGAGACAAAAAAAAAACGTTTTATAAAAAACTTGTGACATTTTTTAATCTATTTTTATTTTTAATTATAAAAGTAATGATGAATTTTAAATTTCAAACAAAAAAATTGTTTTTAAAAATGCCAAAAGTTTATTATAAAAAGATTTTTTGTCGCTCCTGAAAAGTAGTTTTTGAGATACGAGGCTGCGTTAGTAAACCCTCGATATGTATAACCACAATTTTAAAGCTTTAAAGTCGGAACAGTGTTAAACATTTAGGTATTGAGTACTCAGTACTTAGAAGAGTTCACTCAATACTTCCAGAGTTCTATTGTTATGTATATAAGCATAATTTGGTCTGAAAAACGTTATTAAAATTTACTCCTGTTTTTGGTATAAGGAGTATTGAATCAATACTTAAAAGTATTGAGCAGTATCGAGTATTCAAAAATATGCACATTTAACAACTCTACACTGTTACCACCAATTATAAAATATCAGGGTTAAAAAAATAACAAAAATAAAATGAAAAGAAAATATTGTTAATATTTTATCCCCAAAAATCCCCTTAAATTTTGTTGTCACCCCCAACAAATCCCCGGATCCCAAAGAGAAAATTTTTGTACCCATTATAGTAATAATATTCCACAATTTGGGGATAAATCCCCTAAGCTGACAACACTAAAAAATCTATTTTTAGACCACCTTATATTTGATTTTGCCAACGCTGGAAGTTTTATTCATCAGGGCTTTTTCGTTGCTTTTGAACAGTCTATCTAACTGACAGTATTTTTTGACTCAGAAATTTTTTGTCAATCCGTTCAGATTTATTTCTATATTTTTTGCCTTGCTGATAAAAAAAGGATTAGAACCCTTTCCAACCGCTTCCCAAAAATTATACTGAGCGTAGGATATCGTATAGTCGGCATGCCCGAATCTGCAAATCACCAGAATGTAAACACAGAAACGCCTACACTCAGAAAAAAAAGTTAGTAGAAAAATTTGTGAACGGTTTTCAATCCCAAAAATTATTATTTAGCAAATCTTTTTGCTATTTACATTTTACAAATTACTGAATTTTTACAGAATATTTCCAAATTTTTGCTGCTAATTCCAGAAATCCTTTTACAAATTTTTCAAATCCAATTTGCTAAAATTAGCAAAAACAAAATTACTAATTTTAAAAAAGTTGATATTGAAGGAAATGTTATTTCTAATTAAAACTTACACCTACAAACTTAAATTGTATAGATGAAAAAAGGGATCGGAAGTGAATATACCAACTCATGTCTGAAAATAGGACATCCACTTAAAAAAGCACTAAAAAGTTTTTTTAGTTCTAAAAATCAGCCCTAAAAACAATTAAAATTTGACCTGAAAAGTAAAAAATATTGACTAAAATATTTTTCAAAACAGAAATTAACAAATAAAAACAAAATGAATTAATTCGTATATGTTTTAACAATTTTTAAGCCTTTGATTTTATTTTTAATTTTGTATAAAATATTTTTTGAAAAAAATAAATAAAATTTGATGCTCGATAAAAAAAAATAAATTTAAAATTTTGTACTAATTTAATAATATTTGGTAATTTTTTTGTTGCTGATTTTAGCAAACAGATTTAAAATTCCACTTTACAAAAAGTATACTAAAATTTACTAGCGGCTACAAATTTTTCTACTTATTTCATTGTACTACACGTCAGCAGACACGTGTTGCTAAGATTAGCAAAAAATACCGCCGGGCTCAAATTAGCAAAATTTCCCATAAAAACAGCAAAATTTTCAGTGGCCATTACAAACTTTTTTTGGAGAGTGTAAGGGTACCCACAGTGGTGTTTTACACAAAATGCAGTTTCCATCGTCATAGCTACTCAAAGCTGAGAAATGTAAATATTACAAATACAGAATTCATTTTTTTTTAGTAAGTACTAACTTTCAAAAAGGATCTGTTTAAATTTTATGATGATCTGACGTTAGGTTTAAGAGTTATAGAAACAACTTTTTTTATTTTCAAAATAATGAAAATAATTCGTGTTTAACTAAAACATTGGTAAAAATTACCGTTGAGACAAAAGCTTAACTTGATAAGCATTACCCGGACACCAGGACCATTATTGACTGGTTTGATGAATTTAAATATGGTACGTACGAACACCAATGATGCGATGCGCTCTAGTCGCCAAACAGAGGGTGACATACCGGAAAACCTCGAAAGAGCCAAAAACTTCGTTTTGGCAAACCGTAACGTAAAGTGAAGTTGCTGGAAATAGCTGACACCCTAAATATTTCAAAGGAACGTGTAGGCTTTATTTTGCATTGAATATTTGTCTATGAGAAAGCTGTTTTCGAAGTAGGTGTCGCGTGTGCTAACAGTAGACCAAAATAAAAACAAGTCTACGATGCCAAAATTTCACGAATTACAATTAGTGTTTTCTTCATTAGACCAGAAACTTATCGGCAGATTTGTTATGTGAAATAATATGGTGATGGTATACTGTATTTCTTTTACCGAATGATTAATTTTTGTAGGCCTTTTAAGGTTGTTAAACCCATCAAATATTTTTCCAATACGTTATGTCTTTCTTACACGATATTTTCCGGAACGTATGTAACGTGTAAAAATAGGATTAGGTGTGTTTCAACACTTAATGCTAATGAAATTATAGCATATTTTTAGGCAACACCTTATGAAAAAATCCTTATAATCATGAATTTTTCATTCACTTAATGAAAATTGTGCATTCAATAAATAAATGCAATTTAACAAAATCGATTTAGGCCCATTATTATAACTTGCCAATAGTAGCTAAAGTTAGGATGTTAACGGACAGATTATAAGTTTTTCGTTATAATAAGTATACTTTAACCTAAAAGTGACCGATAAGCTAAAGGCAAGTTCATCTTACCTTTAACTTTTAACGTCAGGTTTATTTAGTTGTAGTTGCCATGTTTTCTGCTCTGTAGTGGAGTTGCCGTGTAGTTTTTTTGTCGGTTTCCTTGCTGTTTGGTTTATTTCTGTGTTCGGCGTCGACAATGTAAATTTTTTACAACAAACATTTTTATTTTATACACAATTCAAAGAAATTTTGTTTTTCGTTTGTATTTTTTGTTTGTTGAAAGTAAATAAATAAATAAAAGTACGTCGTTGCCACTACGTATTTTTAAGAACCATTTTTATTTGTCAAATGTAATCGGGTTTGCTCTGGTAATGCCATTTTTTCAAAAACTTAATTTTATTTTATAAGGAAGTTGTAATAATCAAAAAAGTTTAAGGTCACTTTATTCCTCACTTTAGATAAAGTTACCTTTAACTAAGACGCACCTTAAAGGCAAGTTATAATAATGGGCCTTAGTAGTACTACGAAGGAAAATTCTATCAGTGAAGAAGTAAAAAAAAAAAACAAATTTATTGATTATATAATTATTATAAATTTGTGGAAAATTCCTGTTTACAAGATATGCTTTACAAATGAATCGATATGTATGAGAGTTGTATATTTGTTTATGTATGTTCGTTTTCTAATCTCTTTGTTATGAGTGTATAAACAAAATCGACTCAAAATAAAATGAGTGTAATTTACACAATATACTCAAAACAAGTTAAATTGATCATATGGCAAAGAAATGGAGACAACTCAGTTGATATTTTGTCACCGCTGATCAAACAACGTAAATTTTGAGTCATCGTTTATTTCGTTTGTTTTGTTTTTAAATAAAATTTTAAATTGTGTATAAATTGTGCGTTTTGTGTTTGTCTCAAGTATAAATTATTAAATTAATTTATAGAAAACAACGAGAGTGAAATTCTCACAAAGTAATTAAATATATACTACTAAAACCTGAAGAAAATATTCTCAGGTAGAAAATCGAAAAACAATAACAATTAACAACACCAAATAAAATAAAAGAAATCTAAAATTAAAAAAAAAAAGATAAAGTGAAAAGCAGTTGGTAACAACAGCCACCATAGTGTAATAAGCGAAAAAAAAGAAAGAAAAAGATCAATTTTAGTTTATTTTTTTTTTAACGCGGCCTCATAAAGATTTTTATTTGTGTTTTTAAACAAAAGTAAAACATTTTTACTCTTTTTTGTTAATCAATTCCAATGTAGCCCTTTGGGTTTTAAATTAACACGAGCGTGTGTGATAAATTTTCTATGAACAAAGTTCGTGTTAAAAATAAAAATTTCCATTTTTTAATTACAATTTTATGTAATTTTTTTATATAAAACATACTACAATAGTGCGAATTAAGTAAAATTACAAAATTTTTGCTTTTAACGTAATTCACATGTTCATTGATTTGTTTATTGAATATTATATATTGTGAGTTAGTCACGAAATTTTAGATTTTGTGGTAAGTTTTTATTATTATTGTTGCACATAAATTTTTACCGCTTCTTTTTATTTGCCAACTTGTTTATTGACATTTTTCGCTAAGTGTGATTTGTTCAAGGATTTACTTTTTGATTTTTTTTTTATTTCATTAAAAAAATGCATGTTTTTTCTTGGGCTGCATTTGCATTACGCTCGATATCATGAAGATGTATAATTGTATACAGTAGATACCGTTTGGTAGATACCGTTTTTACAATAATATTTTCCATTCTAAAACTCGCCTACTTTCCAATCCGGAAACGGAAATTTATATTCAATACACTCCATCTATGTGTAGAAACAGAATATCAACGTGTCGTATTTTTTCTAACAAATTGATATATAAACCACGTTGAACAATGCAGTTTTAAGTCATAACCTATTTTTTTCAAGACGGTGTTTCGTATTATCTTATTCTCTCATTCTTTGTTTCTCTCCAGATTTCGTCGTTATTTTAGGAGTGTTTCCTCTCACAGCGACAATTGTTGTACGTCACGTTGTGATTCTGGGCCGTCACTATCAGTAAAGATAAATAATTTGGGTGTTACAATTAAAATTCGGTTGTATTAACCGAATTTTGTTATGGAAACCAATATTCAGTTGCACCAACCGATTTAAGTCGTAAAAACCGAATTAAAAAAAAAAAAAAAATCCTAAACGCATTTTTTTACAAAATCATAAAATTTTTACAAGTTTTTAAATTTTTTAGGTGAAAACGGAAAATACGAATCTTCTTGTTTTGTCTCTTCGGTTGAATATCAAAATTTTAGTGTAATCAGAATTCTGACTTCATAGTTTTTTTGTTACTTGTCACGAGTTCAGACCATTAATCACCATTATTTTTGTAGGTTGAAAAGTTTCTGCGCTCGAAATGAAAGAATACTGTTTTTGTTACGAAATATATTTTTTTATTCAATATAAACTCCTAGAAGCTCAATACACTTGTTACAATGACCTTCCAATAATTTTATCCCATCCTTATAATGGTTTTTCGGAAGCTTTGCAAAATAACCGTCTACGGCTGCTATGGCCTCTTCATTCGACGAAAAATGCTTTCCACGAAGGAATTGTTTGAGATTTCTGAAGAGATAGTAGTCACTGGCAATTCGTACTTTAATTCTTTGAATTTAGCCATCGTTAAAACACTTTTGTGAGCAGGTGCATTGTCTTGATGAAAAATGATTTTTTTTCAGGTCTTTCCTCACGAATTTTTTCATCCAGCTGATCCAAAATGCTGCAATAATATTCAGAGTTGATTGTTTTACCTTTCTGAAGATAATCAATCAACCAAATTCCTTTTGCATCCCAAAAAACTGATGCCAAAACTTTCTTTGCTGATCGTTGTGACTTCACCTGCTTTGGAGCTGAACAACCAGCTTCAGTCCACTGTAAACATTCTTGTTTCAATTTAGGATCATGGTGGTAGATCCAAGTCTCATCCATAGTTATAAAACGACGCAAGAAGTCGGTTTTATTCGGCTTAAAACGCTCAAAATTTGTTTTCGATCCAGTTTTTCTTGAATTTTTAATGTGTGCGGCACTAACTTTCCAAACAGTTTTTTCATACGTAATTCCTTATGTAAAATATGGAGTACTCGTTCGTCTGAGATGCCTATGGCATTAGCAATTTCACGCTTAGTCAAACTTGGATCTTCACTAACCATTTTATGAACCTGCTCAATGATTTCTGCTATGGTTGCAGTTTTTGGTCGTCCTTCGCGTGGATCGTCTTTAAGGCTGGTACGACCAGGTTTAAATTCACCAGCCCAAAATTCAACGGTGCGCTTTGAAGGTGAGGACTCCTTATACACTTCTAACAATTTTTCATAAATTTCCTTTGCTTTTAAACCCTTCAAAACAAAGAATCTAATGACTGCACGATATTCAATTTTTTCCATATTAAAAAAAATCAATGACACGTCAACTTCAAATGGCTTGTAAACAAAGAAAGAATTGACAGAATGACTTGCAACTTTGCATGTGTTCTCAGGACAGTTATACCAACTTGAGAAAAAAAAAAAAGTTTGGAACTAGCAGTGCCATCTCTTGGTGAGCGCAGGAACTTTTCAACCAAGCTGTATATGGTAAACATATATCAGTTTGTCATTCCGTTTGTACCATGTCGAAATATAGGTCTAATGTCCGTAATTTTGTATACACGGTAGGTACTGGTAGGTAGGTATTTATTGCCATTTCAAGTCGATTTAGCGACGTCCGTCTATCTTTCTGTCTGTTGAAATGGCGATCACGGCGCGAAGGCGCAAGCGGGGGTACTAATTTTTACCAAGGTTAATGGACATCCTCCTGAGCAGTTTGCTATTGAAGATGAGCAAAATCGGTCCAGCGGTTAAAAAATTATGAGTGAAAATGTGAAGGTACCTCTAAATTTTCGATACAAATTTGTGTATTTTAGTACAATTTCATAGTAGCGACCGGCGAAGTAAAATATTATAATTATAAATATTAGATCCTCTTGTTTTTTCACCTGTCGCTTGGAATTGAATAATATTTCATATTTACCTCAAATATTTTTCACCTTAAAAAATTTATTTCACCACTAAAATCTTTTTTCACCACAAACATTTTTTTCACCTTAAAATTTTTTTCCACCACAAAATTTGTTTTAACATCCAAAAAAGTTTTTTACCTCAAAAATTGTTTTTAACCTCCAAATCAAATCAAAAACAGTAGAAAAAGTTTTTTAGGATATTGGAGATGGGTATTCAAAGATTCGCACAGCCGAATTTAAGCCTTTTTTTACTTGTTTGTTCACAAGTTGCTTAGAATAGAATAGTATTTTTAATTCATCTCAAACATTTTTTTCAGTACTAAATTTTTTTATCAAAACAAAAACTATCTTTTTTCACCTCAAAAAATTTTTTTCAAATCAAAATTTTTTTTCACCACATAATTTGTTTTCACATTCAAAAAAGTTTTTCACCTTAAAAATTGCTTTCCACCTCCATAATTTTACTTCTAAAATTTTTTACATTATTTCTATCAAAAAACAGTAGAGCATTTGTTTAGTATATTGGTGATTTTATTGCACATCATTAAAAGTTGGGGAAAAATATTGCAGGTGTATGAATGGGGGGTACCTTAAGGGGTTGGGTGGATTTAAAAATTCCAATTCGTCACAGGCAAGAGCTAAGGGATGCTCTGGATATTGCGACTGCAGCAGGTTCTTTACTTTATGGTTTTGTTTTTTAAAACTTGAATCGCGTGTTTCTCGACTGTTTTTCTGAAGTCGATAGTCATGATTTCCCATAAAGTTATAAACCGATCTAGTTAAAATTTTGCACACTTCTTCCAAATTACATTGTAGAGCATATGGAACGAAGGATTTTGTTTTATCACAACTTATTATATAAGGCTATACGTGGTGAAAATGGAATTTTTGTTCAGAGCTCCGCCAAAAATTCTAATTTCAATTTCTTGTTTTTTCATTCGTTCAAGCACGAGCTATCCCAGCAAAAACATGGTAATAACAGGTCGCTACTGTGTGGATTACCATGTAATGATAGGTCGTTACCTTTTTCATTACTTTTAACAACAAAGTAATGACCTACTGATAATGTGCGAAAGGAGTACTTATATGTACACGAAAAATAATGATTTACTGTTAGTTGTTTTTTTACTATTATGTTTATTTATTTGTTTTGAAAAACTACAACAAATTAGAAAATTATCTGCTATAAAATAGACTTTTAAAAATTTTAATATTTTAAAGTCTCTACGAGAAATAGCATTAAATTATGAACTCAAATTTTTGAGTTCAAAAAGTAGATATGTTAAAGATTTTTATAATTTAAATACAAATTATTTTTGTCGATTTCTTTAAGTAAGAAAATTTTACTTGATTAAGGTACACTATTGTTTTATTAAGAACAACTACTTATTTTATTATTGTAGGTAATCACTTATTTCTTCACTATGAGTAACCATACTGGTAATTCATTATTCTCACTTTTTTTGTAAGCGAGAAGGTAATGACCACTCATGAATTTTGGAACATCGCGAACAAAAGTAATTTAGCGAGTAAATAGCCTGGTAACTAGTAAAACCCTTTGTGTGCTACTTACTCTCTTAATTACTTGGTAATGCCTGTTTTTGCTGGGATATACATTAAAGTGGATCAATTTGTATGGATAAAAAAAATCACCAAGCCGTTGTCAAAATCGTAATCTACGACGAATTCTAAGAAGGTTTGCCCGAGAAACCGTGGGTCTAAAATCAAAATCGAGCTTCGAGATAAAGAAAAACGTATAAGCAAATATATTCAAAACAGGGATGGAAAACATGGTACTAATGTACTTTTTTTGGTACATTTTTACCTTGGTTGGTACCGTGGTACTACCGCGGCTCATTTAGTACAATTTGAAATTTTTTCAAATTTTCAATTTTTAACTTGATAAAACAACATAACATAAAGTCGACTTTTTTTAAAAGCAGTTTTTATTTATTCAGCTACTATAGTAAAAAATAAAGTCAGTTTTAAGTTGAACCGGCTCTAAATTGGTGTCACCTCAAATGTATCAAATGTTTGCATACACATTGTACTAAAATATTCGGAAGTGGCAACATTGAACAGCTGATTTTAAATTACCTCTCAAAACAAAAAAAAATAAGAAAAAAGTGTATTATTGTTAAAAAGCAATTAAATGACTTTAAATTTTTAAATAGCAAATCCTGAAAAAGTTAAATTGCCCTCAAAGTTTTGTGGTAATTATACGACTACATAAAATTAACGATAAATTTTGTTTCACCCCGTAAATTTAAATTGTTTTAAGTCTTTTTAGTGTCTATGCAAATCTGACTCAATACGATAAAATTGTTAAAAAAAAGGGGAAAAAATGTTGGTACCGTGAGGATCGAAAAAGTACAATTTGTTTGTCTGGTTGGTACAATAACAGAAAACATATTTTCCTTCCCTGATTCAAAATGATCCAAAAATCACTTTTGTCAAGTTTCTTAGAAGTCTCAATAAAATTTTAACACATTTTAAGAAAATATAAAATACGAAAAGAAAAGTTTCTCGTTAAAAACGGGAAGCCCGTGGTTTCTTGGGTAAACCTACTTAGAATTCGTCGTAGATTATAATTTTGACAACCGCTTGGTCGAGAAAAAAATTGACCCACTCTAATATACATTTACTAACGGAAAAAACTTGTTTTTTTGTTTTTTATTTCTGATGAACCAGTAATGAGTTATCCTGACTACGCCGGGATAACTTATTTTGAGAGTTCAGGGGTAATGAAGTACCAATGTCCGAATTTTCACAATTTTTAAATGTATGTATGTATCTTTAATATGCTAAATTGCTTGAATAAAGTAATTCATTCGATATAAATATTAAAAAAAAACAAATTAGTAAAAATACGCTTTTTTTTGAGCCTTCGAAACTAACTTAACCCCTTAACAGCAGCAAAACTTATCAACTGATAAAATACTTATCAGAACTTTGAACTCCAGGAAAAATAAAGTAGGTGGTAGACATTTGCAGTTAGTAGCAGATGATAACAGACATTCGAACCAACAATAGAAGTGATAAATTTATGGAACTTTTACACACGTTAATAAATAAAAGATAAATTAACTAAAACTTCAGCATTAGATAAACAAACTAAAAATATATCAAAAGTAGTTAAATATTAACATACAAATATTAATGTAGTAACATATGTTATATTAAATAAATAGGTTTATTTGATGACCCCACCATCAGGTGATTTTTTTTTCTTATCTGAAATCAAATCAAACAAAAATCAGTTGTTTGAATACTAAAATACATAAACCTTTTCAAATGACACTTTATAAAAATCTCTTGACGTGCATGTGACGTTTGTCGCGGATATAGTTTGATGCAATAATTTTTTTTTATCATACAGATAAAGAAGAAAAATTACAGCAAAACATATCATAAAAACCATTTATTTTTCTTTTTCTGTTAATATTTTTGTGTATACATACTAAATTTCCAATAATGAAGGCAGCATTATTCTAAAAGATTTAAAACTAAAATTAATGGTAAATTTAAGTTAAGACTTGTTCAAAGTAATACAATAAAAAGTATGTGACTGCAGTTGTGACTGTTGTCCCCTTGTAATTAAAGCTAAACTAATTTTTCGATCAAACTTCCAACTTTTAAAAATTTACTCTGAAATGTGCGAACTTACATCTTGACATTGACAATGATTGCTATAACGTGTTTGTTTTAAACAAAAATTTTCATGAAATTAAAATCGAGCAAAAATGAGGACAATACATATAAGGAACGAAAGTAAAAAAAAAAAAATAATTATATTTATTTTTAAAACATACATTTTCAGTTTATAAGTTATCAACTTTTTTTATAATAAAATTATAATAAAGGGTGGTTAAATTTTAAGGGCCGATGTTGAATGTAAACCACACCTAAACGTCAAGTTTTTTCTGCATTTCATTTGACATTTCTTAATTTCAGACTAACTCAATTTGAACCATGGAAAGATACACAATCGAGCAACGCGTTAAAGTTATTCAGGCGTTCAAATCAAAATGCTTTTCGTGCACTTCGTGACTTTTTATGGTCAGCATAAACGACGAAATATGTCCACAATCGGGAGAATTGTGGGCAAATTTCAGCAAACCGGGTCTGTGAAAACACCTGTGCATGCTCGCCCAGTTCGTTCTGCGGAAAACATTGCTGTTGTTCGCGATAGCGTGTCATGAGGTCGGCCAAGCATTTACCGTGAGTGGTGTTCGCTATCGCAAGATGATAACGAACTTATTGTAGCCAGGAATTGAGGATATGACCCTGGACGATATGTGGTTTCAACAGTGTTGCTTTCTTTTAGAAAGAGCATATGGAAGAGATAAAAGGTGGTGAAAGATGAAGAACGGTGGTCTTCAAATATGGCATCACAGTAATTGCGCGAGATGATAAATCTTAAGCTGAAAGTCCATACCACGCATGCTGCGCTTCTTCAACTTTGATGTCTTCAGAGATTAATAGTAAAATTCAATTACAAATGTTTTTCCGGCATATTTTAACCCTCCAACTTTCCAACTTAAGGGCCTTTTTTGCCCCTTTTTCAAATGAGAACAAAAGTCCTTTTAATTGAACAGCTAGAGGGTTAAAATGTTCCACGAAAATGTTCCTCGTAGTGTTTGAAACGAATTCAATGCCAGAAAAAAAAACAAAACTTAAACACAATTTCTGAATAAGTACAATATTAACCCATAAACCCATTCGAAGTTTAGATTTCTTTCTGGCATTGAAGTTAAACAAAAGTAGAGAAACTTTATTCCTTAAAAGTATTATATCAAACAATAAATACTTACATGCATATTCACAAAAAAAAATTTGTCTTATTAAGAGTTAATTCGTTTTATTAAACTGTAATAAAATTCGAAACATTTTTGTGAATACCAGCCTTAATATTTAATACTCAGAAGTCTTATATTTTTTGTATTTTATTTAGAAATAAGTATTCGCACATAATGTCCCTGAAATGCATTCCTGGCTGAGTTATTGGTTGAGAATTTAGGTCCTCTTCGCAATGGCTGCGTTTCTCGCCTCCACAAGCCTTGAACAACTGAACCATTTTGCTCTCGGTCTACGAAATCTGGTGGGCAATAAGTTCCATCGTGCATTTTTAAGTAGTTGTGAAGCAGGAGTGTGGCGCAAACAACTTTTTCTGTGGAATCCGGTGCCATATTCAGAGTTCCACGTAATATTCTCCATCGCGCTGTCAAAATACCGAAAGCATTTTCTATAGTTATCCGAGCTCTGGATAACCTTTTATTAAAGTTTTGCTTCTCTTCACTTAGTAACAGTCTGGGATATGGCCTCATAAGACATGGTTTTAGAGGAAAAGCTGTATCGCCAACTAAATAATACGGAAACTTCACGTCGCTATTTGGTAACATTCTGTCCGCTGGGAAATTGAGGGTTCCTGATCGCAAGTCTTCCAAAATGTGAATAACTCAGCACTCCACCATCACTTTGACTCCTATAAGCACCTACGTCGACCGCAGTAAATGTATAATTTGCATCGCACACCATTAATACAAAATTGATAGGATAATTTTAGATAAAAAATACTTTTTGAGTTAATTCTTAAAATTTACCTTTACAGTTATAGTAATTTGAACCCGAACGAGGTGGGCATGTTATGGCGACGTGCTTTCCATCGATCGCCCCGACACAATTCGGCAAATTCCACATATTTTCGAAATCCTCTGCTATTCGCTTCCATTCGTCCGTGTTTGGAAAGGGCAAGTAAATGCCACTTAGCTGACTCCATATAACCTCGCAAGTTTCCAATACTATTCTTCTTACCACCGTCACAGACATTTTGAACGTCAGGGAGAGGTATTGTCTACTAGTACCATGCGCTAAGTAACTGAATGGAAACATATATGTAGCTTTATTCAATAAATACAACACAATGTTGAACTTACATTAAATTCAAGAAGAGCCGACAATCTGCTGGAATAGCTCTCGCTGAGTTCTTTTCAAGGCTATTCTTAAGAAAGGCGAACAAGCAGTCGAAGACTTCTGGGGACATTCTCGTTGTTATACGGAATTGTTCATGGTCGTGGTCTTTTATTTTTCGAAAAGTGGCGGCAAAAAACCCACTAACTTCTCTTTCCAAAAACAAGGGACGTACACAAAATCGTCTATTCCTATGGAGCTTTTTATACACACTTGTAGCACAAAATATAATATTGACAAACTCAATAAGTTCTATAAATTCTTTAAAAATTTCAATTTCACTTTCCATATTGCAAAAATTATTTTTATTTTTTTTTATTTTAAATTTATTTTGTTTAACTAATTTACACTACAGCTGATCAAAACAAATGCGTAAAAAGCGTGGTATGTAACTTGGATTTCAGTAAAGCGTTTAAAGCGTTGACGCGTATAATGCGTTGACGCGATGACGCGTGGTATGGACTTTCAGCTTTAGAACTGCCATCTTGCCCACCAACAGATAGAGTGTTATTTTTCTTTGGAGGGGTTAAGCGCTTTGGGAACAACGAAGGAGGATGTTGCGATATGCATGAGAGATATTAATTTTCTAAATTATAGGCGATTATTGTGTGTGTGTGTACAAAAAATAAAGATCATTGATCTTTCAATAACCACTTTATGTCTCTAAAAAGAAATAAAACAGAAACTATGAACAGCATTAAAAATAATCTTTGCCTAACATTGTAGTGTCAATGGATCAATAAAACTAAAACGTATATAAAGAAGGTCAAAATCCTTAAGGTTCTTGTCCTTCTGGCAGACACAACAACAATCTTTTCTTTTTCAATGATCATTCTGTATGAACATAGTACATTCAACTTTATAAAACTATACATAAGTTCGTTAGGATGGCACTAATTTTTGTGTGCACTTGTACTTCCAAAACAGCAATAAAATAAAATTGATGAAATTTTGTACAAAATGCAATATTGAATTAAATATTGTGACTTTGAATTAATAATCAGCGTTTCACACAAGAGGCCGCCACTAGTATATGAACCAATATTCTAGTTTATAATGCTTTGCCGCTAAAACCTATTGTGAATGAGCTTCTTTGGCAGCTCGAACATGTCGAACTTCGTACCAGAAAAAGTGTTTTTACGGGGAGTTCTTTTTAACTACGAATCTTAGTGGAAGTTTACGACGAGCATGCTCTAACTAAAAAATGGTGGCGGAGTTGGTTTGGTGGCTTTAAAAGTGGAGCTCGAAGCAAGGAACGGTTGGGTCAACCCAAAAAGTTTGAAAACGAAGAATTGGAATGATTGCTCTATGTGGACGAAGGACAAACGCTTCAGGAGTGGTCAGAGTCGTTGGGAGTGGATGAGACGACAGTCAGCAAACTCCTTAAAGCCATGGGATTGACTCAAAAACAAGATAACTGGGTGCTATACGAGTTGAAGCCGCGGGAAGTCAAAAGGCGATTTTTCATGGCATGAAGCTTATGCTGTGTATTTGGAGGGACCAGCGCGGCGTAATTTATCATGAGCTACCAAAACCAAACGAAATGAGTACAAGGGAACGGTATCGGATTCAACTCATGCGCTTAAGCCGCGCACTGAAGCTAAACAGCCGGAATACAAAGAAAGACACGACATAGTGATTTTGCAGCATGACAACGCACGATCACATGTTGCAAGACCTACTTGAAAACGCTGTATTCTCCAGACAAAGATTGTCAAAAAGATTAGAAAAAGTGGTGGCCAGCTATGTAAAATACTTTGAATAATATATTTGTAACCATTTTTGCGCTTTTAATAAGTAAATTTCGAAAAAAGGATTATACCTCTCGAATTTCGATTCATATCCATGAGTAATCTGTGTACATAAGTGTCATCCTAATGAAAATCTACCATAGTATAGTAAACAGAGGAGAAGCCACAGAATGGAATGTATTCAACAAAAACTATTATATGCAGACTTACGATTTTGTCGAAAAAAAAAATTGAACTAAAAGACACTACGATAAGACAAAGAGAAGGATACAGATCATTAAATTATTAAAACCCCGTAGGAAATATGTAAAAAAACGTTATATGTGTTATTAAAAAAAGGGGCAAAAATATAATACTTATTTTCTCATATATCTGAAACTAATATATTTTGAGCTCCAGCAATGACAATATAAAAATACATTCAGAACAATAAAGAAAAATAAATTGTTGTTTTTATCATGTTTTAACATTGATTTTATGTCTTGTGTAGCCGCTACTAAATTTTAGTAAACTTGTGGAATTTAAAATATGTTAGCAAAAAAAAAGTATTTAATGACGGACTGTTTACGGACCGGATGTATCGGATAAAAAACGGAGTTGTCCGTTGAAAGTCCGTCAATGGCTGACCGTTTACGGATCCGTATTCCTACCGTTTTTTCAACAAATAACGGATTTATGTAAATGCCTAAATTTTTTGATTTTGAAAAACAAATTATAGTTTTTTTCTTTAAATTTACTTATATAGATATGTAATAAAATAAGCTAACAAAATAAAACTTTTACAAATTTAATTAAATGAAATATTCATCTCCAGCATAACAATCCATCACTGCGGTTATGGCCCATTGAATATCGTAAAAAATAAAACAAAATTTTAATTTTGGTTTAATTAGAGGCGTTTTCAAAATGATGTAGCATACAACGCAAACTAGCACATTTTTTAACAGAATCTATTATGAATTGGCAGACAATATTTTAATTTGCAAAATTGCATAAATTTGCGCACATCACTTTGAAAATTTCATAAATATTTACCTCAAATTAAATTTATTTTCAGTGTATCACATCACAGACATGTTTCAGTTAGTCGTTTTTGACACCAAAACGAATTCAAAAGCAACGGAAGAAAAACTAATGAAATTAGAAGAAGTCCGTATTTGACGATGCACCAAACGGAGTCAAAACGTATTGTTTTCGAAAATTCAATTATACGGTCTGTTAATGTTCCGTTTACGTACATGCTTTGACGGATACGTATTTACGGTCCGTAAACGTGCAGTAGAACCGGATTCATGAATCCGTACGTGTCGGAGAGTCTGTAAAAATGTTTCTTGGGTAGTTTAGATTTTATTTAGTCAGTTCGCACCTATCCCAAGTAATTTTTACTAAACTTTACTGGAACGAAGCTAATATTTATTTCTTTTTTTAATTTGAGAGTTCTAAGAAGGTTCTCCTTCTAAAAACTTAGTTTTATACAATTTTTTTAAATATTTAAATAGCCTGGATTATTAAAAAAGGGGCGGGAAAGATATTTATGAGAAAAACAGAATTAAATTTGAACTCTAGACATGATTTTGAGTGGTTGCGAACTGGCTAAATATAATCTAAGCTAAATTCAGGTTTCTAAAATTTCTATGAAATTTTAAAATATTTTTCAAAGAAATTTTAAATCATTTTGTCAATTTGTATAGAACTTTGAATTTATTGTTTGCCACCTCGCACAAGGCCTAAAAACTCAAAAAATATTTCTAAAAGTCTAAGGAATATTTGTTTTAATTACGAGTACCTAAAAAAAATTACGTTGCAAGAAATTTTACAAATATGTATTTCATAATATTATACTTCAAAAGAAATTCATCTTACAAAACCACTTATAAACCAAATAAAATTATTTACTTCCCTGACATGTTCTTGTTTAATAACGACCTAATTTATTTTCATCAGAAAAGGCAATTGAAATATTGGCATTTTATTTGTTAATTGTCGGCAATAAAATGTGGAACATTCTGAGAATATTAATTTATTAATATAAGAATATGCTTTTATAATAAAAATAAAAATGTGCATTTACACAGAAATGCACATGAAAAATTATATAGGAAAACTGAATTTGAATGTCAAAACTGGTTAATATGTTAACATATGACAAACAGGTAGGTAGAGTCATTTGTTTGTCACTAGAAATATTATACCCACAATTTACAATACTCGTATTCTCTAGATAAAAAATAATAAAACTAGATCAAGTATATTTGAAAATAAACAAAAAATGTGGGCAAGTGTTATATTGCGGTAATGTATTTTTTTATATGTATATGTGTGTGTATATCTAATTAGGCGACCTAATTTTATATACTATATATTTGGCTGTAAATAATTGGTTATACAAGACAATTTGTAAATTACATCTTGAAAAATTGTGATCGAATTTGACATACACAAAAGAAAAACTAAAATCCAGCTTCAACTAAAATATTTGTAAATACAATTAAAAAATTAATTGAATTTTGATTATTAAAGCTTTTGATCATTATACCCTCCACCATATATGGTCAGGGTATATATCAGTTTGTCATTCCCTTTGGAACATCTCGATATACAGGTCTAAGAACCCATAAAGTAAATATATTCGTGATTCTTATGCAATTTTAAGTCGATTTAGCGATGTCCGTCTGTCTGTCCGCCTGTCTGTCTGTTGAAATGGCGATCACGACGCGAAGACGCAAGCGGGGGTGCCTATTTTTACCTGGATTGTTGGACATCCTCCCGAGCAGTTTGGTATTGAAAATGAGCAAAATCGGTCCAGCGGTTAAAAAGTTATGAGTGAAAATGTGAAGATACCTCTAAATTTTCCATACAGATTGGTGTATTTTAGTACAATTTCATAGAAGCGACAGGTACAAAATATATTTTCTCATATTTTTTCATCAGTCGCTTAGAAATTAATAATATTTTGTATTCACCCCAAATATTTTTCACCTCAAAAAATTTTTATCACCACTAAAATTTGGTTTCACCACAAACAATTTTTTTCACCTCAAAAATTTTTTTTTTCACCTACATAATTTTACTTCAAAAGTTTTTTACGTTATTTGTATCAAAAACAGTAAAGAACATTTTTTTAGGATATTGGTGGAGGGTATTCAAAGATTCAGCACAGCCGAATTTAAGCCTTTTTTTACTTGTTTTAATTACCATTTTATTTAAAAATAACCAAAAATTCCAATCAAAATTTTTATCATGTTAATTTTGTAAATTTCCACAATGAGTGTGGCACTCTCACTTTAAAAATTTAAGTATGACGTTTTTATTAAAATATTGCTAATTAATATACACATTTATTAATATTTAATTTTTATTAATATTTAATTTTTATTAATATTCGATTTGAGACGCGTTTTTGCAATTTTTAAACATGTAGTAATAGTTTAAATATTAATAATACAAAAAAATATTACTTTTTGCAAAACTAATATGCTGTCAATAGTGCTTATACAGGTTGGTTGAAAAGTTCCTGCGCTCACCAAGAGATGGCACTGCTAGCTCCAAACTCTTTTTTTTTCTCAAGTTGGTATAACTGTCCTAAGAACACATGCAAAGTTGCAAGTCATTCTGTCAATTCTTTCTTTGTTTACAAGCCATTTGAAGTTGACGTGTCATTGATTTTTTTTAATATGGAAAAAATTAAATATCGTGCAGTCATTAGATTCTTTGTTTTGAAGGGTTTAAAAGCAAAGGAAATTTATGAACAATTGTTAGAAGTGTATAAGGAGTCCTCACCTTCAAAACGCACCGTTGAATTTTGGGTTGGTGAATTTAAACGTGGTCGTACCAGCCATAAAGACGATCCACGCGAATGACGACCAAAAACTGCAACCACAGCAGAAATCATTGAGCAGGTACAAAATCTGGTTAGTGAAGACCCATGTTTGACTAAGCGTGAAATTGCTAATGCCATAGGCATCTCAGACGAACGAGAACTCCATATTTTACATGAAGAATTACGTATGAAAAAACTGTTTGGAAAGTTAGTGCCGCACACATTAACAATTCAACAAAAACTGGATCGAAAACATATTTCTTAGCGTAATTTGTAGCGTTTTAAGCCGTATAAAACCGACTTCTTGCGTCGTTTTATAACTATGGATGAGACTTGAATATACCACCATGATCCCAAATTGAAAAAAAACATTTACAGTGGACTGAAGCTGGTTGTTCAGCTCCAAAGCAGGTGAAGTCACAACGATCAGCAAAGAAGGTTATGGCATCAGTTTTTTGGGATGCAAAAGGAATTTTGTTGATTGATTATCTTCAGAAAGGTAAAACAATCAACTCTGAGTATTATTGCAGCCTTTTGGATCAGCTAGATGAAAAAATTCGTGAGAAAAGACCTGGTTAAAGACAATGCACCTGCTCACAAAAGTGTTTTGTCGATGGCTAAATTCAAAGAATTAAAGTACGAATTGCTTGAACATCCACCGTATTCACCAGATTTGGCTCCCAGTGACTACCATCTCTTCAGAAATCTCAAACAATTCCTTCGTGGAAAGCATTTTTCGTCGAATGAAGAGGCCATAGCAGCCGTAGACGGTTATTTTGCAGAGCTTCCGGAAAACCATTATAAGGATGGGATAAAATTATTGGAAGATCATTGGAACAAGTGTATTAAGCTTCTAGGAGATTATACTGAATAAAAAATATATTTCGTAACAAAAACAGTATTCTTTCATTTCGAGCGCAGGAACTTTTCAACAAACCTGCAGTAAACGTTTTTTTTTAACCAAATTCATTTTCAATTCAAAAATTTACTTGATATAATTAATCTTGTAATTGAAAATAAATTTGGAAACAAAAATATTTTAATTGAAATTTTATTGGAAATAATTTTGTGTGTGTATTTTTTGTTATTTTGTAGAGTCTACAAGTGTCAACAAAAGCTTTAATAAAGTTTAACTGTTTGTAACAAAGCTTTGATATTGACACTTTTATTTTGTTACTAGCAGAGCTTTTAAAAATTAATTCTTTTTTGAATGAATTTGCCATAAATCATATTTAATTTTAATCTAAAGTGAATGAATTCTTTTTTTTTGAATCAAGGGAATTCGTTCAATTAAACTCCAATAATAGCTGTGTTTATGTGGCAAGTTATAAACGTTTGCTTGTGTCATTCCCATACAAATTTGACATATGTAATGTTAAGCGTTAACACTAAGCGTTGGCTTTTGTCAAATTTACATGGGTGTGTCTTGCGACAACTTTAATTACTTGCTGCATAAACGCAGCTAATGAATTAAAAATTAATTCAATTTAAACAGTTTGTTTTTATCAAATTAAATGATTCAAATCACTAGGAACGCCTTAATTTTTTATAAACCGTACGGAAAACATGAATTTATTAACCGTGGTAAATTTCACTCAACCGTTCAGTGAATTGAAAATTTTTTTTCCGTTCAGTGATTTAAAATAAATTTTTTACCTTACAGTAATTTAAAATAATTTTTTTACCGTTCATTCATTTAAAATCAATTTTTTTGCCGTTCACTGATTTTCAATCACTAAATGGTAAAAAATTTATTTTACTGTCACTGATTTTCAATCAATGTACGGTAAAAAATTTGAGTGAAATTTACCTTTCGCATTGAACGAATTCTTTTTTTCAGTTCGATTTATAAAAAATGAACGCGTTCCTAGTTATTTATATCATTTGATTTGATAAAACTGTAACAATTGATTTAATTATTTTCAAATCAAATCGAACGAGATGAAATGCGAGTTAAATCCATTCGATTCAATTCATAGTTCAAAAATTGAATTAATGAATTAAAAATTCGAGCTCTGGTTACAAGTTTGCCAATAAGTGTCTGGCCAGAATAACAACGCAACGTACAACAATGTTCGCTGTAAGAGAAAATGCCCACAAAATAATGACGTACGATGGTGGCTGTAAATACTATCATATTTCTTTTAGTGTAAATATTACCGTGAAATTTCTTTCCTCTCCAGTATCTTCTTTGTTTACTAACAACACAATATTTTTTGGTTTTTGCATTTAAATATTATAAAACCAATAAAAAAAATAATAAATTATTATTATTTTAATAAAAATTTGGAAGGTGAACATATTTAGTTAGCCTGTCTTATGACGTTTTTTTTTAGCAAAATACGGCACGTTGTTATTCTGTTGCTGCACTAAGTTATTGTATATGTCAGGAAAATATTAACATTTGAATTTTTCGAACCAGTTGCCGCTTTTGTGGCGTGTTGATGTGAATATAAATTCACAAGCATCGGCTTAAACATTAAGTTTAACTTTGCCCACAAGGATTTGTTTACTACAATCTTTGTTGTATTTCAAATTTTATTCCATTTATAAACAAATACTTATTGTTGATAAATCAAATCGATGCCACTTTAATGGCACTTGTTCTTTTTTATATTTTTTTATTTATAACGCCACGCGTTTGTAAACAAATACAAAATGCGATCATGAGAATTTGAACAGAAATATAGACAGTAGTAAAATAAAAAAAAAAAACACATGTAGTGCCATAATGATCATTAGAAATTAGTAGGGTGATCAATCGATATTTTACAAAAACCGGTTTTGCGGTTTTCCAAATAGTTAAAATTTAAAAAAAAAAAACCCTTTTAGGTTTTTCGAATTTGAAAAAAAAAACACCTCGAGCGGTGGTAAAATTTGTATTCAAAATTTTTCTCATGAATTTCAATAATTTGAGGTCTTTTATGAGTTTGAAAATTTATCATTAATTTTAAGATCCCTGGGCTAAATTTTTATATCGTTAAAATAACAATAGTTTCAATGAATAATTTTAAAATTTTATTTATCAGGGAAACACCTTTTAAATATTTTATTCAAACAAATTATAAAACAAAAACAATTATTCACCGAAAAAAAACATACTATTAAGATAAACATTTGAAGTTTTTGGGACAAGCATCAATCCAACAATTCTAGAAAAATTATTTCATTGAACAAATGATTCCGAAGTTATTACAAAAAAAATATGTTCTTTTTTCCAGGAAAATTTTCAAGCGGTTTTATTCGAATTATTGCAAAACTTCCAATTTTTTGTTTGTTTTTTAATATACTAATAAAACAGCGGAATAATAGGAAAAATACGAAAAAAGATTATTTTTAAGCCTATGAAAAATATTAGTCTTTTTGACGTTTAATTTTTGTATGTCACATTTTTATAAAAAAAAATTCATTTGTAGGAAAATTTTTAAAGAAATTTTTCGCGCATAAAAATTCTAAACACCTTATAGCACAAAATGGATTTTGTAAATTTACAGTTTCTAATATCTGAAACAAAAATAAAAGTTGTTTTTAAAACCCGATAACAAAAAAAAATGATTTTTCATTATTCAAAAATCTATCGTTTTAGAAAAAGCGAAACTGATAAAGCACAAAAAACCCGGTTTCAAACGGTTTTTAAAAACCTACTCGCGATCACCCTGGAAAATAGTCAGTACAAACAAACACTAAACAAAAATTGTTTATAAACTTTTCAAAAAAGGAACAAAGTGTATAACAAAAAATGTAAAAAAAATACATACAAATGATTGTGATGTACAACAGAGAAAAACAATATTTTAAATTATATTTTCTTTAATACATCATCATACACTTCAGTTGCGTTTACATTAGTTTTAAAATCCCGAGATTTCATTGGAAATTTCGCTAGAAATTTTGATCGTTTTACATTTGCACATTTTGACGGTAGCGAAATTTCGATTTGGCAAACATTGCAAAATAATTTAAAATTCAAAATATTTCTAAAGAAAACATTTTGTTCTATGGCGGAGTACAATTTTCATTGTTTTATGTAAGAATATAACACAAATTATGTTTGAAAATTTATCTTTTTATATAGACAGGCGAGAGAGTTAGAGCAAGAAAGTTTTTAGAGATGTGTTTTGTTCCATCTCCAGGAATTTTCTCTTGCCTGTAAATGGACTTTAAGAACGAGAAACTGGAAGAAAGAATTTTAAATATAGCAAGAGACAGGCAATTTCTAAAGCTTTCTTCATTTTTAATCGCCAAAAAAATTTAGATACGCTGTACTTTTTCTACAATGTCCTGTTCGATACTAACTGGGACTTTATCTGACGCATTTGTTGTTTCCCATATAAATCTTGAATTAAACTGTAGGTTAAATTTTAACGTGACATCCATTTTGAGATACTTTTTTCAATAGCCTTTTTTGACAGATCACATGTGAGTCGTGTCATGCTGTCATGTTATTTTTGTTTAGTATTGTTTGGCATTTCATAATGGAAAGACTTACGCCTGAACAACGTTTACAAATCGTTCAACTTTATTACGAAAATTCACGTTCTGAGGAATGTGTTTCGTGCACTTTGCTCAACTTATGGTCAACATAATCGGCCTACTGAGCGTACAATTCGCAACACAAACAAACAAAATTGCCGCATTTGGGACGAAGAGCAACCTGAAGAGATTCAAGAACTGCCGGTGCGAACGTAACCGTCAATGGCGACCGTTATCGTGCCATGATAACCGACTATTTGATGCCTGAAATTGAAGCTCGTGATCTCGGCGACATTTGGTTTCAGCAAGATGGCGCCACTTCCCACACATCGCATCAATCAATGGATTTATTGAGAGAACACTTCGGTGAGCACATAATTTCACGTTTTGGGCCGGTCGATTGGCCACCAAGATCGTGTGATATCACACCGTTAGACTTTTTCCTCTGGGAATATGTAAAGTCTAAAGTTTATGCGGACAAGCCCGCTTCGATTCAGGCCTTAGAGGAAAGCATCACGCGTGTCATTCGCCAGTTACCAGTCGAAATGCTCGAACGAGTCATCGAAAATTGGACTCAACGGATGAACCTTCTGCGACGTAGCAAAGGCCAACATTTGATAGACATAATCTTCAAAAAATAAATGCCAAATAATGTTCTTTTAAATGAAAATAAACATTCCCGATTAAATTTGAATTTTCTGTGTTTTTTTTTCTTTAAAAAAGTAGGGAACCACTGGTCATACTACAGGCGACGCAATTCGTATTTTGAAGGATACTTTTTCGCGCTTCGTTGATTTGGCTTGGCCAGCCAGATCTCCCGATTTGACTTCTTCCACTGGGGATATTTAAAGTCGTTGGTGTATCCACACAAGCTCCGCAAAGTTGGTGGAGTTAAAGAACAACATTCGACAACGTGACACCACAAATGCTGCGCACAGTTATGCAAAATGAAATCAAAAGAGCTCAAATTTGTATCAACGGAGGCCATTTGTCGGACATAATTTTTCAAAATTAATTTAAACAAAATGTATAAGTACGCATAAATATAATCAGTTTAAAACCAAATCAGTGTTCACTTTAAACAAAAGTTTTAGGGAAAGAATATCAGATAATGGCATTTGTTCCGTCTTTTATTATCTATCCTTAGTAGTCATAGTCAGTGTATAATAAGTTTGACCTGATTTTTGTACCTTCCAAAAATATAGGACTAAGTCTCAACTAACTAATAATAACCAATCGACTCAGAATCACTTCCTGATACGATTTAAAAAATTCAGTCCTTGATATTAAATTACAGGTCGCAAATATAAAAATATTTGAATAATATTTGTGACAAGGACAAACCCTATGGAATTTTGTTAGAATCGGTCCATATTCAGACCTACACAGAGAAAACAGATTCATTGTCACAACCAAATTATTTGTCAACCGAATGGTTTGGTTGGAGCCACCCATATATTTGTTTGTAGTAACGGAAAATCAGTAAATACAACAGAATCTGGTTAACAGAATTTCGGTTAAAACAATATATTCCAATTGCATCAGGAATACATTTGATTACGACAACCAAATAATTGAGTTGCTGCAACCATATCATTTAGTTGGCAAGAAAGTCGGTTGTTACAATGAATCTGTTTTCTATGTGTATCACGCCCGTAGAAAACTGCTTTCTTAAATTGAGCTTAAATGGTATCCTAACACACAAAACCATAGGTGTCTGGTTGGAATTGGGGTTGTAAATTAATCCTGATTCCAAATTTAAAGAAAATGAGACCATATTTAGACCTAGTTCCCATATAAACCACCTTCTCAATATTTTTTAATTTCCATTTAAAATTTCTCTATATTTTTTTTGTCAGCTTTTGACCAGTGGCGTAGCTGAGTCATCAATCACAAAAAAATTCAAAATCACTAACAAGTACAAAAAGTCATGAAATATTTTTTTCCAAATCACGACCTTTTTATATTTTAGCTTGTTTATAATACTTGGTGTATTTCAATGCCATTGAAATTTCATTAGCATTAGTTTAATAATGCCAAAAAAACAATGAAATTTTCTATTTAAAATGGATCACTCGGGATAGCTCCTGAACCTGGTCTATTTATTAACGTCATGGTAGAGCAAAAATTTTGTCCGTTTTGCTCTATCTCGCTTAGTTTTCGAGATACCGGCCATTTTAAAAATGGCCATTTTATAAAATGACGAATATCTCCGAATCTAAGCGAGATTGCGCAAATTTTTGGGCAATCTGTGACTATTTTGATATCAATTAATATGATAATATAAATTAACACACTCAGATAATACACATTTCGTTTCGCGTTCCATTGCGATCGTATAAAACATTTTGTCATTTTTGCCCTAACTCGCCTAGTTTTCGAGATAGCGGCCATTTTTAAAAATTACCATTTTAAAAAATGGCGAATATCTAAAAAAATAAGCGAGATTCGCAAGTAAATTTTAATGTTTTTCTATTTCGTTTTAATTCGCAAGTCAAATCAATCTTAGAATGATGTTTAAAATTATTTGAATCAAAAAAGATTCAAATGAAATTGATTAATCAATTATGATTTTAAATCTGATTTAATGAATAATTTTATAAAATATTGAATCAACACGAATCAATTGCACGCAAACAATTTTCATACATATATAAAGTACACAAATAAATAAATTCATATAAAAAACTATCTGCTACTCTCAACAAAGGGCCCCTGTCGGCCATGGGCCCTTGTACACGTTCCATTTTCACAATGTATTTTATATGTGGCGTTGCCACTTTTTGATCTCAATACTTTAAAAATTTAGCGAAACACAGTGTTGAATTTTGTATAAGTATTTACATTTGTGAGATTTTTATGATATTTCTCAAAAATCTCGCAAATTTTTAGTATTTTATTAAAATGGGGAATCTTGGAATTTCCACGAGACTTTTAATGAAGTCTTGACTTTATTCGAATTCTCAGGATTTGGACGCAAATGTAAATGCAATATTACGTATTTATTTGTAAAATAAACAAAATGTTTGAGAATTTTTATTTTAGTTTGCAAAATGAGATGTATCTACAATTAAATTTTGAGTGTACAAATAAGAAATGAGAAGAAACTTGTGTTTAACCTTTAAGGTACAGGGTGGGTCAAGAGCAGGACTTAAAAATTACTGACAATAAAGCTTGAATCATCCGCTAATCATCTTTGTCCATTCATATCTAGGGGATATGAAATCTCTTCAAAGAAATTCACCCATACTGGGAAAGTGTGAATTGCCCTTTGCATGTAAATTGCTCTCTGAATAACTCATCCATATGTATCTGTAAACTTTTGACATAAGCAGGTACTTATTTCAAAAACACAAATTTTTTAAAATGTTAATAGTGTGATACCCATGAGTATACTCTTTATAAAGAACCTACGCTACTCACGGCCCTCTCAAGAATTAGCGAACTCGCACCAAACTCGGGCAATGAGAAAAAATACATAACAAGACCAATTCATAAAAAATTTGACCACATAAATAGAGCGAGGTTGTGTAAACACGAAAAGCCCTCAAACCCATTGTAACTACTTCTTTTTTGGAAATCACTTTAAAAAAAAATCCTCTTGAAAACAATTTTCTATATCACATGTATGGGTTAAATGATTTTTCAATCGGAAAAATAGATAAACCGGGCAAATGGTCAAGTTCATTATAAGAAAAACTAAAAGAAAACTTATTATATGAGAAAGTAAAATGTTTCCCAATTGTTGTCTAATACTCGTAACGTTTGTTTAATAAAATCGATCGTGCAAATATCGATCGTTTTATCATTATGCTACTCAACAAAATTTAAACTGAAATAAAGGAATATCCGTTCAAAACGATTTAGTCTCGCAGAGATTAACATAATGAACGGTTCGTTAAAAAGTTATTAAATAATATAAACGGAAGCAAATTTAAGACAATTTCTGTGTGCTGGATAAAAAAATTCAAAGAAGAAAATTTGTAAATTAAGTGATCGAGAAATTGTTAAAGTTTATTGAAAAAGAAAAAATTGTTAATTAAATTGTGATCTGAATAAACAGTATTGTAAAAAAATTTGCATATAATAGCATTTAATTTATATATTTGTGTATTTTTTTTTTGTACACATGATAAATTAATTTATTTATTTTATGACAAGGTATCGTATGTTAAATAAATTTGAATAATTTATATTTCTTGCTTTATTAAATTACAAACATATGTTTCTTTTTTTTATCAATTCAATTTATTCGAATTGTATTAATTTTCACTTAAATGAATTTAATAATTTCATATTTGCTTCATTTAATTTTATAAATTTCTAATGTGGTTTTGTAATCTAACCGGTTAGAATTTTTCATATTTTTCTCCTTTCTTTATTTTTCCATTATAAATATTTATGAGAAATTATAAATTAATAGAAAAACAATTATTATAATTTACATTTTTTTATTTAAATAAATATAGGGTTTATTTTTAATTATAAAAAAAAACGTAAGAAATTCAAGTGAACGATAGATTATATATTAATTAATTACCTGAATAGTTATAAGTTCTCTAACAGGAATAGTCTGAAATATACTGTAATTAATGCTCAAGCAACTTCTGCTGTCTTAATACTTAGACAGTTTATACTTTTAACTATTCCCAACATACCAAATGACTTGAGAAAAATATTATAACACAAGCCTTAAGCTTGAAAAAGACTTGAGAATATATTGAAAAAGGCTATCGTAACAATTGTAAAAAAATCAAAACGGAATCCTCGTGAAAATATTAAGTGTGTATGATTACTATAAGCTTATTCTTGCAATTGATAAATAAGCTTACAAAAATAATATATTATTAATAGTTGAAAAAGAGAAATCATAATTGTTTTCTTTAATTTAATTTATTTTTTATTTTAATTTTAAAAATAAATAATAATAACTCATTTTAAATATAAAAAATAATAATTCATTTTAAATAGAAATAATAATAATTAATTTTAACCATAAATAAAAATAATTAAATTTAATATGCAATTGCTATATAAAATTTACAACTAAATGTACACGCAAAACACTTTTGACAAATTTAAAGAAAAAGTAATGGCACTTGTTGTATACATTAAAAGCGTATAACAAAGACAACAAGACTAGAATGTATTGAAAAATATTTCTATTTCAATCGTCATATTGCATTGTTGTTGTATGTTGTTCATAAGCATACTTGAGAAAAAGTTATGTATAATAATCTTTTCTCTAGCATTGTTAATTACTGCTTGTGAATACACATTTTATAAACATTTTAATAAGCGAAATTAAGAAAAGCTTAAAACACACTATTAATATAAGCTTATTCTCAAGTTGTATTGCAGTTTCATTGTTATATGGTATATTGGGTTAGTAATAGAATTCACAATTTTCCGTATAATTTATATTTTCACTTAATATTACATATATGTAAAATTAGAACAATTTTAAAAATTTAATGATAAAATACCATAAAATCTACTTGTGAATGTTTGTTACCCTGTGTCATTCTTATCTATTTAATATTTTTAAACAACGTTTATTAACCTAATAGTAAATAAAGCCATTCAATGTTATGAATACGTCATATTTGACGGGTTTGTATCTTTAATGTCGAAATTAAAAAAAAAAAAAAATAAATAAAAATCAACTGAACACATCACATGAATTATGATGTTTTGAAAAACGTCCAAGAAAGTGAAATACATGTGTAACCGATTAACCGTGAACTTCAAAAAATAATTTTAAATAGAAAATTTTACACAAGTTTTAAGATTCTGAAACTTTTTTAACTCTCTGTACATGAATGTAAATAGCTGCGAATTTTTATATCAAACTTCTGGGAAACAGATCTACAGGGTGGGGCAAAAATCATCATCTGATTTTCTTTCATTATAACTTTCGTTTAAAGTGAAATCTCATTTGGTTGTAAAGTGATTATATTTATTCACACTTGTACATTTTGTTTCATTTAATTGTGGAAAATTATGTCCGACAAATGGCCGCCTTCGGCGTTGATGCAAATTTGGGTTAATTACATTTTGCATAACTGTGCCCAGCATTTGTGGTGTTACGTTGTTAATTTCGGCTGGAATATTCACCAACAACTTTAAATATCCACAGAGAAAGAAGTTTGAGACAGTAAAATCGGGAAATCTGGCTGGCCAAACCAAATCACCGAAACGAGTACACGCGCTGGAAAGGCATACTTCGAAATTCGCCTCCAAATCCAGGTTGAAAACTTGCACACCACACGGTAACTTTGAGAGGTTCTCATGATGTTTCATGAAATATGCGTGGATTTTCTATACCCTAGAATCGAGAACTTGGCTTATTGAAGTGACCGCTGAGATACTCGCCACTCATGATCAATTTTGATGGAAAATCATTCACTTCGTCATTGATCTCATGGCTGTATTCTAAACGAGCACCACAGACATTTTGTAACAACTGTTGGACCACCTGAGTTTTGAATGGAATCATTTTCAAGTCCAATGTCAAAATGCGGCGCAGGGAATGCCGGGAAAGGGCACGTTTTATGTAAATTTTTCAGGGGCTCCTCTTCCAATATCTCACACACAGAAAAAAAAGAGCCAACCGAATTAAAAAGTGTATTTTGTTTGCGACAAATCGATAAATTCGGTTAGCACAACCAAATTCAAATGTGATTGCTGAAAATTTTAAGTGTTTCAACCAAAAATCAGTTGTACTAACCAAATTTTGTTGCAGAAACTAATATTCAGTTGTATCAACCGATTTTGGTCGTAGTAACCGAATTTTAGTTGGAAACTGGCATGCACTGCTTCGATGTTTTCAGCTAAACGGCCGGTTCGGGGCCTTCTACACAAAACAAAGTATCACAAAATTTTAAGTTATTAAAAATATTTGTTAAAATTCAATACAATTTCTAACAATTTTTTGTTTGAAATGTTTGTAAATTGTTATTTTTCATAAAAAAAATTCTTTGAAAATAAAAATTTAAGTTACAAAAATATAACAAAAAGTTTTTTGTATTTACATATTCCATTGTTGGTGCCTTTTAACAGAAACAGAAAAAAACAGAATTTTGTAATTTTATTCTGTGTAGGTCTGCGTTTGTCCCGTGTTGTGCTGCTCTCTTAAAATTGGGTCGCCAGACGTCGAATTATTTGCGCTGTGAGTTCTGCACGATTGGCATATTTTCGCCGAAATTCACGCTGCGTTAACACCTCTGACTAATTATTGCGCGCAAACACAGACACAATTATCGCGCGTTCATGAGGCATATAGCGATTCTTTGTTATTCACTATAAATTTCGCACGTGTCTACTTCAAGAATGTTAAAACTAAACTGACATTCGATGCCATTTGCTAAAAGGGCAGCACCATCCAATAGGGTGAGATTTATTGCCCCACCTTCTTGATATAGCGAGTATATTTTGTCATTTTACAGCTTTTAAAAAAAGTTTCATAATATTAATGAAACTGTTTCATAAATCGATCTTAATAAAATTTATGAAGTTTTCGACAATTTGATGAAACTTCTCGTAAAGTTTTATAAAACATGTTTCATCATGGAGGAGAATACTCACAGTATTTTTTTTTTTTTTTTGTTTTGACAAATATCAGAACAAAAATATTTACCAATTTTCAAAAGAAGATAACTTGTTTCTCCATTTATAACTTGAAATCACACTAAAATATTTTGTTTTGAAAATAACAGCGGAACAGCTTTAAAATTTATATTCAAATCAAACAATGTTAAACGATTTTATACCGACTTCCATTGATTTTAAAAACGTCAGCTTTGTTCATAAAAATCAGTTCTTATTTCGCCTATATCTTTCATAACTTCTTCAGCATTTCCTAGAAAAATTACATTTTTATTTTTTGTAACATGTCCTACATCTCGATAACTGAGAGAGATAGGCAAACTGAACACACTTAGTCTAGTGAAGTACTAACACACTTCGATAATGAAACTGGGCCAGGTCCGAGTGAAATTCCAAACCAAATCATGTTGGTAATATTTTTATAAAACAGCCTCATCATATTTATGAAGTGTTACATTAGACTAAAATCTATGAACTTTTTTAATAAATATGTTAAAAATTTTTTTCTGAGTGCATATTAATCTCGGTAGATCTAAGATTTGTGTTATTAAAAATAAAATGTTGTAACTTTTCCGTTTCCATAAAATTTAAGAATTTTAAAAATTATTTATCATAAGATTTTTGAGTTTTAGTTTTTTATAAAAATATTTTTAAATTTAAAACCATTTTTTTTTAAATATCATAGGAAAACCAATAAAGCAATTTTGAAATTATATTTTAAAATCAATTAGAAACAACTATAAATTAAATAGAAACAGCTTTGAAATCAAACTATTTTTTGGAATTAAAATACGAGAACAAAGTTTTAAATGTTGGCATATTATTTTAAATTTGAACAATATTATTTTAACTCGAATTACATTTACTTTAATAAGTTTCAAACTTGATTAAAACAATTTTGAAAAAAAGTTAATATAGTTACTATGATTTTTTCTCTGTGTTTATACTGTAGAGAAAGTGTGAGCCCTTATTAAAGTTGTCGTAGTCGAATTCGACACTAAGTCGAATTTGCTGAAAAGTCGTTAAAAACACAATTTTTAAAAAATTTTACCACTGAATTTAGCATAAATAACAATCGGATTATAGAAAATATATAAAGAGAATTTAATTTCTTTATAATTTTCAATTTACGCAAAACCATTTTGTATGGAGTCGAAAATTTCGATGAGGAGTTATTCCTTATAAAAAATATTTTATGTTTATTTAAAAAAATTGTCTGATTTGATATTTGTTTTCCAAAAACTCAGAACTAATTTTTAATATTTTTTTGTTCTATTTATATTATTTGCTTTCAAGATTGTGAATAAAAACTAATCATGTTTCTAGTAAATATTTTTTTAGTTTGTTAATTTTGTACTAAATCAGCTGAGGTATTAATGCTTTATTTTATCCACTTTTAGTTTGAACTCGCTCTACAATTCATCATTTAAGTTTATATAGAAATACTGTTGAAATATTTTAATTTATCAATTAAATTTCATATAAAATTTTCATTAATTCCGCACAATTTTCCAGTAGTTGTAATACTTGAAAATACAACAACAAAAACATGTTTAGAAAAATACACTTGAACTTCAAGAGTGTAATGAACTTATTCTCGAGTGGTTTTTATTTTCAAATATTGTACATATTTTCTTTTCGAGATTTTAGTAGGTGAAGAATTTTGTTTGCTTAATATTTAATATCATAATAATTATTTTTTTTTATATTCATTTCCGAATTTATTTTTATTACAACAATTATACACCATTTAGCCATAAAATACTGTAGAAAAACGGTTTAATTATTTTATGACAAAAAAAAAACAAGATCACCTTCAAGGCATTTTTTGCAAAATGTGTTACTAATAGGTATTGATCGATATATAATTAACAAATCACCACCCAGAAAAATGTATACAAATTTTATCATGAATGAAGAACATTTTGCGACAAATATGATAATAAAAGCCGCCGGTAAAATGAAAACCAGTCAGTGTTTTTTATTACTCTGAGTTATAATAAAAACACGATCATTTTTTTAATACTCATTTAGCTAAAAGTTCTCAACACTCACATTTATTTATTTTTTAATCAGCTGTGAAATTTTTTAAATCTTATTTTTAACTCATTGTATTTTATTGAAATAAATTCAGTTCAGTACGTGCTCTCGTAATATCTAAACGCGTGTGTAGATATTTTTCATATTTCTGAAGTTGAGGTAAATTTTGTTAATTTTTTTTTTTTTGTACATTAAGCAATTTTTAATTAATTTTTTTTTTTGTTAATGAGTTCATCAGACATATTTGTTAAAATGTTATTCGATATTTGTGAAAGAAAAAAATATATATAATCTAGATTTAAAGTAAGCAACACGTGTAATATCTAGTATATTAAATGTCTAACACGTGTAAATTTAATACGTATATTTTTTTTATCTGATTTCCGCGTTTATAACATACACAAGTTTTATTATAAAATAGAAATATCGTATTTTGGGATATACGAAGAAAGTCGTTTTTGCACTTCACAAAAACTTAATAAAAAATTGTGAAATTAATTAGTTACTACACCAGTGATACATAAGATTTCTCAATAAAATGTGTGCGAAACTATATATAAACTTCGCCGGAACGCAAAATAGAGGAATTACGAGGGCGGATAAATAAGTCCATGACTTTTTGAATGAAACACAGTTTTTTTTTGCAAAAAAAAAAAAAATAATATTATTCAACATAATCTCCTTTTAGCTCAAAACATTAAGTCCACCGTTACTCCAATTTTTGTATCCCTTCCAAAAAATATGATTTTTCGAGGTCCATAAAATTGGCATTTGTTTGATCAATAATTTCATCGTTGGAGCTAAATCTCTTTCCACCGAGCCATTTCTATAGTTTTGAAAATAGTCACTGGGGGCTAGATCCGGAGAATATGGCGGATGAGGTACCAATTCGTGGCCCAATTCATGGAATTTTGCCATTGAGACTACACACGTGTGCACCCGTGCATTATGGTCAATTGAGAGCAAACGCGGCACCCATCTTGCAGACAACTTTCTTAAATCCTACTGATTATTTAAAATCGCAACTGCACTGCCATATGAAATGCCTATGGCATCAACAATCTCCCGCACTTTTATTCTTCGATAGGCCAACACCATATCGTGGATTGTTTCGTCATTTTCGGGTGTATTGACCTCAATTGGCCGTCCAGAACGTTCAGCGTTATTTGTACTTGTGCGATCACAACAAAAGCCAGTAAACCACTTTGAAATCGATGGTGCAGAGTCCCCTTGGTGTCATTGGCGGTTCTTTTTTCGCAAAAAATAATGTTTAATGAGCACTCGAAATGCAGTTTTTTTCCATTTTTAAAAAATCCACGAGGTTGTATATTTTGAACAGCTTTTAAACGCAAAGTAAATGACGGAACTTGCTCAAAATTTGACAGTAGTCTACTAACAAGTGGTACTTGATGGGAGCAGTGTTGCATTTCATATAACTACGAGGGAAGTCCGAAAAGTCACGAACTTATTGATCCGCCCTCGTATATTGTTATATATTTACTTGTTTTTAATATTTAATTAAAAATACAAAAAATTTTTATATTTTTATGACAAATATATTTGTTTAGATTTAAAAGAGAAAAGCCAAGAATTTCCAAGACTTGGCAGATTTTTTATAAATTTTTAAGCAGCTGTATCTACATGTAGTTTGCAAGTCTATCTATA
Source organism: Eustalomyia histrio (assembly GCA_949748255.1). NCBI lineage: Eukaryota > Metazoa > Arthropoda > Insecta > Diptera > Anthomyiidae > Eustalomyia > Eustalomyia histrio. The sequence continues at coordinate 26,401,130 of OX456524.1, read as the reverse complement.
TCTACTCAAATTTGTATGAAATATTTATATAAAATTCGAAAAAAAAACAAAACCATTTTTAAATTTGTTTGTTTATGAAAAAATAATATCAGATTTCCAATTGATTCGGATTTGCCCACGGATCAGGGTTTTTCAATATAAATTAAATCAATTAACATATTTTGTTAACTCGACGTTTGAGCATTATATATAAGATCAATAATAACCCTTATATCACAGAACTAATTATTATTAAAGTCAATTTTACACTAAAAAACAAGGAAAACTTAATACGATTATTAGATAGTTTTTGTTCAGTCTAAAAAATACAACATTTAGACTGAGCAAAAAGTACATAGTTTTGGTACGAAATTAGTTCTCCCTTGTTTTTTACATATATGTTTTGACAAGTGAAAACTAGCAAGAACCAAAATCAAGTTAGTTTTTGCTCAGTCTAAATATAGCTTAACACTACATTTAAACCAAACAAAAACTTTTGACAAGTAAAAACTACTAGTAAGAGCCAAAAACTTACTTAGGTACTTTTTGCTTAGGAATTTGACAAATACAAATATTTCTAATAAACTACAAGATTTTGGTTAAAGTGTATGGAAAAAAAGTAAATAAAAAAATAAATAATTCATACACTGGATGACCTTTTGACGACCATTATGCTTGCCTAAGTAAAAAAAAAAGATAAGATAAATATGATCAAAGATTTGTAGAGAACGGTTGGATTAACAAAAGTGCAGTGGGTGGCAAATTGATATCTGGTACCACTTAAATTTTGTTAAAAAGTATTCTTTATTTAAGGGGCAAAAGGTACAGTTTTTGTCAAGCGACAAAAGGAGAAAATTACTATTAGCTCAAAGATCCTAAAGATCTTTAATATTAGCTAGTTGCTGATTTGAACATACGGTAATAAAACGGAGAATATAAAAACACAAAAAAAAAGGTAGTAAGTAAATTTTATCTAAAAATAATAATAAAATCAACTGTATGTTAGCATATATAGCTTATTTCTTTATTTTGTGAGTTAAATCATAGAATAGTATAGAGATTGCAACGCCGGCAGCGGCCAAATAAAACTTTATACAGAATACAAAGGTTCGGAAACTGAGAGAAAACAGGAGAAAAGTAAGCAAATTTTCCTGATTCTTGCAAAAATTTTAGCAAATTTCCTGTTTTTTAAACCTTTTTTTAAATCCAATTGGAAAATCGGCTCAAAACTTATTGGACTTGCAAAGAAAATCAATTGGAATTTCAAAAAACGAATTTGAAAATATGCCGAACCTTTGTAATTTGCCAATATAAAACCAAGAGAACGTTTTTTTACTACGTAAGCGACATCGACGTGGTGTGGTTAAGTAGAGTTATTTATAATTAGCACTTTCAAGGAACGAAGAATGTTGATGAAGGTCTAAGCGGACCAGAAAATGCATTCCATTCAGCTTGTAACAAATTTTTGTATTCTCCATGATTACTAAATAAATTCGATATCGGAAAAGACTAAAAATACATTTTCATACATATAAAATCTTAATAAACTTTAGGACATTTTTGCGAATTTATTTGCGATATAAGATTATACACTCACCAAAAAAAGTCTGTAATGGCAACTGAAAATTTTGCTGTTATTACGGGAAATTCTGCTAATTTGAGCCCAGCGGTATTTTTTGCTAATCTTAGCAACACATGTCTGCTGACGTGTAGTACAATAAAATTAGTAGAAAAATTAGTAGCCGCTACTAAATTTTAGTAGACTTTTTGTAAAGTGGAATTTAAAATCTGTTTGCTAAAATCAGCAAAAAAAATTACTAAATATTATTAATATTAGTAAAAAGCTTTGAATTTATTTTTCTTATCGAGCATCAGAAAAGCAATATCTTCTTTTCTTTTTATCTTCCAATTGATAACTTCGCGGTACCTTCTAGCTTTCTTCCAATCGACAATGTCGCCGATGTATCTTCCAAAAGTGTTGCTTTCAAATTTTTTTAAAGTATCGCTTTGTATCGGATATTCATTCCGCAATATGTTTTTTGTTACAGGCGATACGATTTCTAAATAAAGTATGCACTCTCTCTAGCGCTGATCCTCACAATTTTTTTCATTTAATAAAAAATTAGTGTGTACTATTCGTTAGTAACATTACATATATTATGATCTGTAGCCTGATAAAAATTAAAAATATATAATTTAAACAAATAGATCGAATAATATACAAAATACGTATCGCAATGTTTGCAGGGTTTTGCAAATTGAATGTGGGTCAAGTTTTTTTTATTTAATTATATGTCAAGTTTTGAATATGTTTAAATTGAATTAAAGGCTGAATTAGCCATACGTAACGTGATATATTTCGATAAGGTTGTCTCTTTTTAATTTAGATTAAATCAGTTGATTCACGTTACGTATAAGTAACTCTAGTTTTTGGAGAATTTTTATAATATCTGACATATTAAGGATATTTTCAATAAATTAAAAAAAAATCTGCAAAATTAATGAAAAATTTCTTAATATAAAAAAAGATGAACTTTTTTCATTTAACTTTTTATTAAAAAAAAAAAAAACGCTTCACATATAAAATAAATTTAAAAATGGTCTAAACGAAAGCATAGTAACGAAAATTTGTTCTTGTTTTCCATATATTTTTAACGAATTTCTATCGTAATATATAAACAGGCTTCTGTTAGTTTTCTTCGATCTTCTTGAATTATATATTAGTTTAAAATGAGCTGATCTTTTTTATAAAAAATTAATTACAATTATTTATTTATCCCTATATTTCGTTACCACATTGGGTGACCTCTTCAGGGGAAATTTTTTGTATAATTAGTAAATGAAAATTATACAAAAAATTTCCCCTGAAGAAGTCACGAAATATTGAGATAAATAAATAATTATAAATAATTTTTTATAAAATATATCTTAAGCTTATTTAAAACTAATATAAAATAAATTTACTTATAAAATTTTATAAATATTTTCAATTTATCTAAAAAATAGTTCTGGAATTTCTAGATTTAAGGGAATAATTTATTTCTGAGGCAAATCCTCAGATCTAAATAAATTTTATACATGTTGTAGAGCAGAAAAATCTATGGATCTCTTGTTTTTTAAGCTGCTTAATTTTATATTTAGGTGTTAAAAAGTCGAGTAAAAATTTTCGTTCCTTAGGTTTCTTTTCAAACAAACTATAAAAAAATTTAATAACAAGGGAAAGGTTTTTTTAAGTATGTAAAAAAAATTGTTATTTAAAAAAATGTGTTTTGAATAAAATTAAAACTGTTATTTTGTTTAGCATTTGTTGTTGGTTTGAGTTAAAACTCATGTGTATTAATGCTTACTTTATTTAATTGAGGTGTCTGACAAGGAAGCACCATTGAAGAGTTCCCGCCGATTGCAATGAAATTTGATTATGTGATGGATGAAACAAAATTAAGACGGGTAACTTTTTTACGGCCAAAACTTACGTTTAAGGGTTAAGTTGTGGCAATTAGAACTGTATAGTTTTCTTTTTTTTCTATGTTCATTTTAATGAAACGATATCAAAATTTTGTTTAAAAAACAGTGTAAAAATAACAAAGTTTTTTTTTTTTGTTGAAAAGGATCGAACAACTTTGGAACCTAAATATAGATTACCTTAATATGTGATAGGGTCGCTATCATCGAAATCTGGAGGAGCTCCTCAACAGATTTCTTTCGATATTTCAAATCTTTTGTGACTTTTCCTTAAGAGCCTTTTTCCATCTATATTTCAAATAATTTAAAAGCGTGGCAATCTTAAGTGCATGATGCACACTCAGAGAAAAGCTTCAATAATTATTATCCAATATAATAATTTCATAAATATTTATGAATCCTTTCAACAACGACGACAATAATGATCATAAAATTGTCAGTATGGCCATCATTTTTTATGTATATAAAAAATCCTCACTTTTTAAATCTTAACTCTATTATGAATTTAGAAAAACTTTCATGGTCTTTCATGAATTTCACTATAAAATAGCACACACGGTGCGGTGCGGTGCAGAATCAACGATGAACTTCAATATAAAATCACACACATGCACTCAAAAAAAAGACATGAACTTAAATGTAATCAAAAATTTCCTTCAAAATAGTTTATAAATTGTCCTTAATTTTTTTTAAAACTTAGAAAAATTTTCTTAAAAAGTATAAAAATTCCTAAGTTTAGGGAAAAACGAAATAGTTTATATACTCAGAAAGAGTTCATATTTTTCCTAAGTAATATTTCTTGATTTTAGGAAAAAAAACAAGTCAATTAAATAAAAACTTATTAATTTTTAGAAAAAAAACATCTTAGTTTTAAGAAAATTGCACACTCAAATGTAATAAAATTGAGTTTAGTTAAAAAAAAAAAAAATAGGACATAATTTACTCCCATTTAGTTCCACAAATGTGTCTAACTTCAATCGAAAATGTACTTGAACTTAATGTGTGTGTTCGTTTTTTGTTCGCGAGTAGTAAAATTAACCAAATTTTAGAAAGCCATTTCCAAATTCAGTTTTTAAGTATACCACTTTCTAATTTTGAAGAATTGTTGTCTAAAAATTAGTTCAGACTAAAACAAAAAGTAATAAATTTGTTCCTATGTAATAATAAAAATTTACTTGATTTTAGAAACTGATGAACTATTTCTAAGGAAAATTTTCATGCAACTTAGTTCAGATAAATTTTAAAAATTTTAGTAAAATAAAAGTTTTCTAATTTTTAAAAAATAATAAAATTTGGTATAGGATTTTTTTGTTAGAAAACGTTTAAATTATTTTAAATATTCTATTCCAAAAAAAAAACAATCAATTAAAAAAAAACCAATAGTTTTTCTAATTTTCAAGAAAAAATATTATTAAATAAAAGAAATTAAAGTAACCATTTAAAAAAACTATCGTGCATGATTGTAATTTTTGGTTCGTGATCGTGCGTGAGCGTGAGTAAAAAATCTCTCACGCGCCAATCTCTAATCTAAACAGTCTTAAATATTGAACTTAAAGTAGCTTAAAATATATTTTAAAATTTTGTTAGCAAAGGGTAAAAAATTACGAATTTGCGCTTTTATGTAACAAATTTGTTTGTTGACTACAATATCGCTTTCCTATAATTGACGTAGAGCTTATTAAACTTTATATTTATCGAACGATTTTTTTTACTTAATAATAAAAAAAGTTTAAATTTGTATATGTCAAATAAAGTTTAAGCTAAAAATCCCATAAAACAAACTTATGGCTTTTCCATTTTCCAATAATAACAAGAAATGTAACTGTGATATTTTGCATTTTTGCAACAATTTCCTTAAATTAGTAAATTTAAGAAGACAAAGGACCCCTAGTGTTCCTTAGCCATAGATGCGTGTGCCGCTTTTTGTAGTTCTCTCAAGCAGAATCGTTAATTAACTACGCAAAGGATCCGATTTTGTCACAATTTATTACGTTTCAGGATATCCTGCAGTACATTTTTTTAAATTGTTTACCTTTTTGCTAATGAAATTCAAATTATATTTTAAATACATTTATCAAGTATAATTCAATTTAGTTTTAAGACAAAATTGTATAACAAAAAGCTTATTAAGAGCAGTGTCCTCACAAAGCTCAAGTCCTCCGAAAGTGGGAAAATATATAGAAGCAGGATGAGGATAATTTTCACTTAAAAGAAGTGCTATTTAACTTGGTTTTAGAAATTATTTTCTTATTTTTAGTAGTTTTTAGTAAAACAAATTATCTAATGAACTTAAATAAAATAAAATTTTTCTTAAAACCAAGGAAACATTTCCTAACTAACAGTAAAATTTAAGATAATGTATGAACTAATTAGGAGGAAATTTTACTGTTTTCTAATAAAAATTTACTTCTCAGTAGTAAAATTTTTCTATAATTTAGAAATTTCGAACAAATTTTAAGTAAAATTTGTTTCTTAATTTTAAGAAAAATTTTATTAAATATTGGTAAAAAAAAGTGTCTGGCGCCGTTTTCATTTCAATTTTTCCTCTAAATAAGTTAATTTTTCTAAATTCTAGATTTTTTTTTTTAGTGTGATACGGCGCAGCATATTTCAATATGTCCTAATCAGAACAATCAAAGAAAAATTGTTGAAGTTGTTCGAAAGGCTTGCTGCATTTACAGCAACAGGGAAACTGAAAAGCACATAATTTGTAGCTGATCAGAGAATGCATTATATTCGCATAATAACTTATAACTTTTTCTCTGTATTCTCCCTGGTTATAAAAATTATAAATTTTCATTAACTTAAACCAAACGAGAAACATCTCACATTTTTAATTATCTTAAAATTTACACATTCTTTGGAAAACAAACAAAAAAACAAAAATGACACGAAACAGAACTAAAATGTTTGATATTACTACCGGACAACTTTTTAAGCAATATTATTAAATACTGATTCATGCGAGAAAATTTTGTAAATACACATGCAAATTTGAAAATATTCTAATAATACTGCAATAATAATAATAATAATTTATCCCCAGATTTTAAAAATAAATTATTATTAATTTCTATTTAATTGTACTTTATTAAATAGTTCTGTTTTAAAAAACTTAAAACAACTTTGAAATATTTATTAACAGAAAGTGACAAATAAATATTTAGATACTACCTGTATTTAACAAAATACAATAAAAAAAAGTAATTGTTTTATAATCATTAGACTGAATACTTCCAACATGTTGGTAGGTGAATTAAAGTTATAAAATATTATGTGCGTAGGCATTTTTAATATACCTCTTATATACTCTTAGGTTCTTTTGTATATCATTAAAATAGAAATTAATTTGAATATTTTAAACAATAAAATGTTTTAAAATAAACAATGAACAAAAATTTAATTATACCTACGTTTGTATTTTAAAAAATAAACAAATGTTAAATGTTTTCTAATAAAAGAACGATAGGTTAAAAATCAATTTAAAATGTTGAACAATTGACAGTATTTACAGTTAAATTGAAATTGTTGGGAAAACATTTTAGTTCATTTAATAGTATTTTGATTAATACAAAATTTACTTATAAACTGTATGTGTTTAATAATCTCCATTAATTGCATATGTCAAATCAGCTGATATTGAAAGACATGTGTTTATTTTTCAATTTTCATTTTTTGTGAATGCAAGTGGAAATATCAAACTGAGTTGTTAGAGGGCAAACATGTGTAAACAACTCAGTTTGACATTTTCTGTTGCGTTCTCACACAAAGGGAATCAGAAAAATATAATCACATGCTCTTTAATATCAGCTGATTTGACGTAAGTTAATTTTATCTTAACTCAATAAAGTTATGAGTTAAATAAAAGATATTTACAATAAACACTGCAGTACGCAAAGAATGTTGATGAAGGTCGTAGACCAGTGAATGCATTCCATTCGACTAGTATATTATTACTTTTTCCCCTTTACTACAAAAATTATAAAAATTGGAAAAGAAAAATTGGCATTAACTTCAACCGAACAAACAGCATCTCATATAACATTAATACAGATCAACAATAAAACTTCACTTTAAAGAAATATTTTACAAATATTTTGTAAAATACATGCAAAACAATAACAACAAAAATAAATTTTTGCATTGCATGTAAATTTCATGTTATAACATTAATTTTATGTCTCGTGTAGACAACTTAGCGATTTTTATTTTTTAATGAAAATTTCTTTATAATAGGCGGATAATTTTGTCAGTTTATGATTAGTCAATTAAAAAATTGCATTTAAAAATGTTTTTAAATATTTAAAATTTGCAACTCTGTTTTTAAAGTTTTTTCATATGTTTATTTTATATAATTTGTAAATACAATGAAACTAAAACTGGGCCATTTCCTTAAAAGAATGCAAACAGATGTTTGCCTTTTTCATATTGTCTTAGGTTTTTAAATGACCTTGAGAAGAAAAGAAAAGTTGTTAAAAATATACAAAATGATATTTTAAATATTTATAAATACCGCAAACATTTTTATTTATTAAGATAAAATTAATGATTGATGATTGTGTTTCTTAAATTTTTAAGTGTTATAAGAACATGAAAAACTCAGTGTTGAGCAATAAAAAATATTTACATTATACATAACTACATATGTATAAATAAATATGTAAAATAAAACTTAAATATATATTTTTTAATAATTTAACAATAAAAAAATCACATGATTTTTTTCTAATTATTAAATAAAATAAATATTAAATATTTTGTAAACATTTTTTTAAATATATTATAAACATTTTGGCTATGAAAAAAATATTGAAAATAATAAAAAATGTTGGAAGATATAAAATTAAAAGGCAAAAATCAACTAAATTTTGTATTGTTTATTAAAATTTTAAACAGTGAAATCATTAATTTATTTAAATTAAAATATTATTTTAATAGATTGAAAAAAAAAAACAAAGAAAACAAATAATATATTTATGCAATTTAATAACACTGTGCAACATTATACGGAAGACTGAAAAAACTTCTTATTAAATTATTTTTGGATATGCGTCTTTATTTAAATTGTTTTAAGTCCACAAAAAGAACGATTTCTTCCTAAATAGCATAGCTTCAGATTAATTCACTTATGACTTTTTAATTAAAAAGTTAAAATTGAAATTGAAATTGATTAATACCCATGTAAGAAACAGACCAGCTACAGGACACGACGCGTGACTGGTTCTTTTTATGAAAGGGACCGGTTATTTTAACATGGGCTTGCTAGAAGAGAGTGATCTGCGTTTTGTGACTTATCACAGGACTAATGCAGAAATAATACAAAAGAACCTATTACAAGAAGATCCTAAAAAACTAGTCACATAACTGACTCAAAGAGCTGGCTAATATCAAAGTAGAAAAAAAAATACAAAAGAAAGAAGAAACAAAGCGATGACTACAAAACAATACAAACCTGAAAAACATTTACACTAAAAAAATACTTTATACAAATTTATAGTTATGCCGTCGGCTTACTTGTCACGCGATAGGTCCTTTCGAGGTCAATTGACTCATCATTCCTTAATTAAGAAAACATTATTAATATGTACAAACCACAATAAAAAAATTAATTAAAATTTAGACAACGAATTTAAATTAAAAAAATCGCTTATAGTTAAATATTTAAATTAAATAATAATTACACAGTTCAACACAAAAAAAAATTACGGTGTTCCGACGATTGATTCTTGTTAAGGCGAACAAAAAAAATATACGTGTGTCGGTGTTTTGATATCTAACATCGGAATTTTATTTTAGAGGCGGTTAAAGTTTTCCAGCTCTGGCCTGTTCTTCCGGCATATCAGTATATAAAACTATGTTTTCCTTACATCTGAGGTGTAGGGTATGTTCAGCGAATTTGTAGATAATGGTATGACAAATATTTTCGTAGAACATATTAACCCTCTAACTCCCCCTCATAACGTTATTTTTTGGCTTTGTATTAATAAATTGTAAAAAACACCCCGAAGAAGGGGAAGCGCGGTGATGAAATGTTCTACAAAAATGTTGGCAATAAAATTCTACTATATATGTCAGAACATACCAAAACCCAAAACTTAACACAAACACCAAAAACTAATCAAATTCTAGATTGCTCATCAGATTTATAGTCATTGTCAAATATAATATTATGGTCATCCCAAAATCTGACTATAAATTTTATGAGCAATCTTGAATTTGTCTAGTTTTTGGTATTTGTGTTAAGTTTTGGGCTTTAGTGTGTTCTGACATATATAATATAATCTTATGGCCAACATTTTTGTAGAATATTTCATCCCCGCACTTCCCCTTCTTCGGGGTCTTTTTTACAATTTGTTAGAATAAAGCCAAAAAATGCCGTTATGAGGGGGAGTTAGAGGGTTAATATGTTCTACAAAATATTTTCCATACCATTATCTAAAAAGTTGTTCAACATACCCACAGCTCAGATGTAAAGAAATCATGGTTTTATATACCGATATGCAGCAAGAACAAGCCAGAGCTGGGAAACTTTAACCTATCAAAACAAGAATCAATCGTCTGAACCCCGTAATTTTGGAAAAAGTTTGAAATTGTTTTGCAGTGTTATTTAAAACAAGAAATATATAAGCAAAAAAATTTAAAATAAAAGAGTGCAAAATATTAAAGAGCGTTTAAACGAAAAAAGTAAAATTGAAATTTAAAATTATTATTTTTTTCAAAAACATTTTTTTTTAATTTTTCTCACAACATTTTTAGATTAAATATTAAAACTAAAAGTTAAGGCCCAACAACAATTGGCTTAAGTGACTTAAGCTTTATTTGAAAACTCAAAAAAAGTTGACTTACACGACTTTGACTTGAATGAATTAGTTGAGATTCGCACAATTGCATATTTTTTAAAAATTTCTTTTATTTTAGTTTGTTTTATTTTTTAATTGATATTTTTATTTCCATACAAATATTTGACATGTTTTTGCTTAAGTTGGGTACGATGAGTTTCGACTGTAAATTAACTGAACTAATAGAGATGGAACTTTTAAAAAGTTGACTTAAGCTGAATATGGGTGCTTCAATGTATTTGTATGGTATCGATCTTTTTCTTAATTCAACTTCCCTTAATATAGTTGGGCCTTTAATTAATATCTCGTCAGCTTATATTTGCCCCACCGACCACTTTCGAAAAAATTAAGTTAGGAGTGGATTATATATAAAGTTAATCAGTGCTGTAATTAGTTCTGAATTCACATAAAAAAATACTAAAGTAAAACATTCCGTTTTTTTTCGCTGTTTTGTGATTCACATCCACAAAAAAATTTGTGGAAAATTCCATGTAGAAAAAGCTAAACGTTAATATCCTCTTTCTGATTCCGAAACCCGTTTTTTATCATCAAGTATCATAGCTAAAATATCTGTTTGCAAATTTTGCACACAAAATTACAAAAATTTAAACTTTATCGTTTTTCTCGATAATGACTTTTTGGCATATGGGTCAAAGCAACAATAAGCTAACAATGTGCTGTTTTCACCAGTCAAGGTGGGTTTTTTTCAGAACGGTCGTTTTTCACCAGGTCACGGTCCTGTTTTTACCGGTTACGGGACAGGTCATACAACCGTCTCTAGATATTTAACTTTGCACCCGTCACTAAAACTTTAACTGTCACCTTTTTCGCCACAGGAATGTCATTCATTTATATCATTCCTTATGAATTCTTTCACAGAGATCACTCTTTTTGTTTTCACACATACTGAAAGAAATCTCTTATGAAATCATTCGTTTTAGAATTAGAACAATGTATAAGAATTCTAATACAAAAAACTGAAAGATTTCCTCTCAATCATTCATTTTGTAAAAGATTAAAAGCAATGATTGCGATTTTTAGATGTGATTTGCATCTACAAATATTGATGAACTTTCATTAACTCTATGGGAGAGCAACTAGAGTGTTGCCAATCTATTTTATCTAAACAAAACTTAGATCTTTTATAAATTGAATGAAAGGACAAATTTGATTAGCTATTTTGTAAAAGATTCGAATTAATATAAGTTAATTGTAATTATAATGAATTCAATATGAGAAAGAATTCCATTACATATTAAGCTTTGGGAATGCAAGTTATGAATTAATTCTAAGTGAATGGTTTGATAGAATGAGATATGTAAATGTTTTTAAATTGTATTTGAATTTGAGTGAATTAAGCTCAAATTGAATTAATTCTTTTGAGGTTCTGATAAACAGCACGTTTTTCTTTAGTAATTATATTACGTATGATTAACATTTAATTTTATATATTATTTTGAAAAACTACAAATAACTTATTTTATCTTGAGCAAAATGTAAATTCAAAACTTCAAAGGTCGAAAAAACTCCGAAGTTCTTAAAATCCAAAAAATATTTCACATATTTCTTTCTTTTTTTTGCTTTTATTGTTAGCTGTTGTTTTCTGTTGCACTGTGTAAACATTGGTGGCATGTTCAATTTATCTGGTATTTTCGGATATTACTGGATAACAATCTTTATAGTATAAAATGTCTTTATAGTATGAAATAAGTTTTCATTAAAAATAATTTACTTCATGTTTATTTTAATTAAAACAAAACAAAGTAATTGACAGAAAATTGTTTATCGCAATATGAATTATTTTTTGCGAACACGAGGTTTCCGCAAGACGTTCTTCGCTGCATGTATATTGTTTTTGTATTTCATATATTTTGTTAGACGAACTAAAGAAAAATGTGATCGGGAAACACCAAGCAAAAATATTTCAGAATTTGAAAAATAATAAAAATGTATCCATTGGAAAAATACAGTGGGACAAAAAAGCGAATACAAAAGAAAACGATGAATCTAAAAATTATTTCTTTTGTGATGGTTTAATATGATTTCTCTCCTCTATCACTTACCTAAGAATTTATCTGGCAGTACATTTCTTGTAAGACTATTCCTACAACAAAATTACTTAGATTTTACAAGTTCTAAAGGATTTTTTTTCAAAAGAAGTTGAGTTTGTAAATGATCAACACCATATCATAAATATAAATTATTATCCTTGGGAATTATCTTTAAGGATAAAAATTCTAATTGCTACTTGGTTGACCTCCGTGATTATTTTTAATGTGAATAACCCCATGCGTAAAATCTTTGATAGCCAGAAATGGCGTATGTACGAGGGCGGATCAATAAGTCCGTGATTTTTCGAACTTCCCTTGTAGTTATATGAAATGCAACACTGCTGCCATCAAACACCACCTTTTAATAGACTACTGTCAAGTTTTGAGCAAATTCCGTCATTTACTTTGCGTTAAACAGCTGTTCAAAACATACAACCTCGTGGTATTTTTTGCGAAAAAAATCCGTCAATCAAACCAAGGAAAAGCTTGATAAATACATCGATTTCAATGGTAAAAAAGTGGTTTACTGACTTTCGTTGTGGCCTTACAAGCACGGAAGATGCCGAACGTTCTGGACGCCCAGTTGAGGTCTCTACACCCAAGACAATTGAAAAAATTCACGATATGGTGTTGGCCGATTGGAGATTGAATGTACGATAGATTGTGGACGACATAGGCATCTCACATGGCTCAGTGGTTTCAATTTTGAACGATCACTTGGGTATGAGAAAGCTTTCCGCAAGACGGCTGCTGCGTTTGCTCACAATCGACTATCAACGAAATCGTGTGACATGAAGTAGCCAACGAATTGCCCCCTCATTCGCCTTATTTGCCGATTTAGCCTCCAGTGACTAATTCCTATTTCCAAACCTAAAGAAATGGCTAGGTGGAAAGAGATTTAGCTCCAACGATGAAATTGTTAATCAAACAAATGCCTTCGAAAAATCCTGCTGTTAAACGCAAAGTAAATGACGGAACTTGCTCAAAATTTGACAGTAGTCTATTAACAGGTGGTACTTAATGGGGGCACTGTTGCATTTCATATAAATACGAGGGAAGTTGGCAAAGTCACGGACTTATTGATCCGCCCTCGTACGTGCCGTTCCCACATTAATTAATACATTTCACATAACATATTACAAATATCAATAGACCACCCATATTTTTTTATAGATATACAAATTTTCCATATTAAGTGTATTTTAAATAATCACAGATGTATATTAAATTTCCAATTGTTATTATTATAATTTGGATTTGTGTTTATACTTTTGATTTTCATTTATTTGTTAAGTCACCAACTAACAAAAACATTTAAGATTCAATTTTTTTTTCTACTGAAATGTATACTGTGCGCGTGCGCTTGATTTCTGAGTGTATCAAAATACAGCGACAGCGCATATAAACATTGGGATTCTTAAAACAAATTATAAATTTTTGCTACATAAACATTTAAATGATAATTTTGTTAGTTTGTTATTGAAATTAAAATCCAAAACAAATTTATGGTTTATTGCTATGGAAATTGGAGACATTTTTTTTTTTGTATTTTATGCTAATTGTTTGGGAACCAGACATATGACTGTAATTTGTGAAATATTATAAATTTTTTTTTTTAAATTAATATCATTTTGTAATAAATTAATGAAGATATTTTTTGTTATTTTATTCAATTTCTAGACTAAACAAATTTTGCATTTCTACATTATATTAATATTTATTAATTGATTATTAATTTCTATATTTTATCTTTTTATTTACAGTATTTCAATGGGGTGACTTGCGAAATTCTTTATACTCCTGGACCCGGGACCAAAAGGTAATGTATTTTTAATAATTATAAAAAACCTGAATTATTTAGTAAAATAAGCTAGGGAAAATTTCTAAATACTTATTCTATGGGAATTGTCACAGAAGGGCGGAATTGACCCCATGTGACATGAAACTAGTGTTTACAATTATTCCACCCTGCCGGTTAATCGGTTTGGTCATTATTCGAAAAATGAAGAAAATTTATTAATCGGTTATTAGGGTTGATTAATCGAAAAAATGGACCATTGATTGATTAATTGTTTAATGCAAAATAAATGTTTTTTTTAAAGCAAACAAAGGGCTGCTTTTTGCTGAAATATCAAGTTAAGTCTATTGCGTTGGTTTCTTAAGTGTTTGTTTAGGACAATTCAAAGCATCCTGAGATTTTTTAAAGAATCATGCCTTATAATCTTGGTGTTTTTCAGAGGAATCTGAAGATTTTTTAAAAAAAATGTCAATCGTGTACGCAGTGTAGATAGTGTTTTCCCGAAGTGGGACATTTTGTTTTTTTTTTTTAAAGCAAACAAAGGGCTGCTTTTTGCTGAAATATCAAGTTAAGTCTATTGCGTTGGTTTCTTAAGTGTTTGTTTAGGACAATTAAAAGCATCCTGAGATTTTTTAAAGAATCATGCCTTATAATCTTGGTGTTTTTCAGAGGAATCTGAAGATTTTAAAAAAAAATGTCAATCGTGTACGCAGTGTAGATAGTGTTTTCCCGAAGTGGGACATTTTGTCGATAAAATTGTTTTTTATTTTCTTTATTTGACACTGTCCAAAAAAATAAATAAACAAGAGCTGCCTTCACAAATATTTAATAACAAATTATTAAAAATATGGTATGAATAATTTTTGCGAAATTCACACACGAAGTTTGATAGAACTGCCACAGTTCCCTGACTCTTTTACTACCTGGTTAAAGCTTCAGAATTAAAGAGGTTATCTATTTAAAAAGATATAAAAATCATGCATATTCCTGACAAGTCTTCACCGATTTTTTTGTGTTTATGTAATTAGGAATTCAAATAAGCGAATTCTTACATAGGCTAGTTGGTAGCGCCCCGGTAGGCTAGTTGGTAGCGTGTTAGCTTATCAGTGCGGGGGTCGTGGGTTCGATTCCTACCAGAGGCTCTGGTCTGTTTTCGCTACAACGAGCCAAAAGCCTTTGTTGCTAGTGCTCGGTTAGGTTATTATTATATAATTTGTAATTGAATTTGTAATTTGTAATTATTTTTGACTAAAGAACTTAATTCTACTGAAATTCCTACTTCATCAAAATTTGTTGATAAATCAAATTAGAAACAAAATTCCATGATATTTTTTAGTTTTTATAAATTTTTTCATAGATTTTAAAATGAAACTGTTTTTTAGAAAATATAGTTTTCGAATTCTAAGCAATTTTATATAATTACTTTAAAACATAAGTAACGTCATAGTGCTTCGCTTTCTGATAAGATCTTTTGTCAGCTCGAAATACATGTAAACGAAGGTTCAAAGCTCTATTTCAATTTTTCGGACATGAAAATATTATTTTATATTATTTATAATTTATTTTTTAAAGGAATTGAAACATAAATGAAAATAATCTATCATGTTTCCTAAAGAAATTCGATTGTATTTTAGTTTATTAGTTAAGAAAATTAGGAAGTTTTAAGAAAAATAACAGAAAAATGCATATTAAAAATTTAACTAGTTAATCGACCTATTTAAATCGATAATTCGGGTCGAATTATTATTTGAGTTTAAATTTATTTCTTTCGACATTAACCGAAATCGAGGCGATTAATCGACTAATAACATGAAACACAAATAATGTGGAAAATTGATCTCACTGACATATTACATATGTTATATAATACCTTCCTAAGACAATACTATGTAAAAGTGCCAGATACCTTTTAATTTACAGGGTCCAGTCCATTAACAGGTCGTACAAATTTCCATAAAATGTATTAACAAATTATAAAAGATTGAAATTCGTGTATAAATCTGATTTTAGTGCAACTGGCTTATTAAATAATATGAGAAAAGGCCAATCATTGGCCCGCATACTTTTTTGTTGTTAAGATTCAGGAGGGCCAAAGGTTTAACATTTTTGTTATTAAGTATTTTGTTTTTGTTATTTAAGTATTATTTTATAATGGAAAATATCAGAAAAAGCCAAGCTTTAGCCAACCTCCTTTATGGTTCTTAAAATTTAGGCGGGCCCAAAGTTACACTTCCCGTGTAAAATCTGGAGTTAGTTATATTAACTAATAAATTTATATTGTAAAAATAGAAAATATCAGAAAAGCTTAAAATTTGGTCCCCCAAAATTTTTTGTTATGACTCAGGGGGGCCAAAAGTTGTTTTTTTTTTGTTCACAATTTGCATTTAGTTCAATATCTAATTAAAGAATATTGTATATTGTATATTGTAAATAATCAGAAAAGACCATTAAAGCCCTCGTGCTAATTTTGTTTCGTTATAATTTAAGGGGCCCAATGTTGATTTTTGTGTACAATCTGCATTTAGTTCTGTTGGTTAACTACAAATATAATATTGTTACAATTTTACTTTTTAAAACCATTGATTTATTTTGTGATTATATAAATGGAGTTCTTTTTATATTGCTAATAATAAACAACAGTTGAACTCTTTTTCTAACACAGTTACACAAAGAAACTTTAATACAATTTTAACACTTTAAGGCAATTACACAATTAATTAAATTAATCGCCAATTTTATTTTGCCGAGTTGTTGCTGTATTAACGATCTGTCTCAAACTGACGGCATATCTATGAACGCTCATTTATATATGTGATAGCGACCTCTTGTGGAAAGTTGTAGAAATATCCAGATGTTTTTATGCAGTCATGTGAAAGGTTCTGGTGATAGGGCTCTCTTGTGTCTACTAGAAATATCCAGAACATGCTGTGGCCATCTATATGTAAAAGAGTTATCAGATTAAATTTACACTAAGGACTTTCTGTTTCCGCGGGTAAATGAAAATTTAATAATGCAATTTCCACAATAATATTATGAGTTGTAAAATATGTGATAACGCCAGACTCCCCGAATCTTTACAATAACAGAAGCAGTTTTAAAAAGATTCTTAAAATACCTTTTAACAATTCCCGGCACGATTTTAATCAAATGATAGGTGTTTTTATTTAGACTTTAAACCTGTAAAAAGTAAAAGATTTTGTACTAGTTCTCCGCAAAATTAAGTCATAAATTATGTTTTCGTATATCAAGGAGATGCGATTTAAAGGAACCTTTTTGACTTTAGATTCGTGTGTAAAAGGCAAAAATATTTTAAAAAAGTCTTAGTAGATATCTGTGCAAGTCGATTTTGTTGTAGAATGTAATTATTTACTCATTAAATATGTCAACTTTTTTTTTTGTCACAAAACACACTGTACTTTTGACATTTGTTGGAGTTGGAAAATTACAAACAAAATTTTTCTTTTGAATTTTTTGCGTCTTGTAGACGTTAGGAGAAAATTAATATGATGTTACTGTTTATGTTAATAAATTTATCTTACGTGAAGACAACTACCCAGCAAAACCACACATAACCAAATAATGTGTAAAGTAATGTGTAGCCATAGGGGCTCATGGATTACTTTACACCTTACTTCACTGATGAATTTTACTGGCGATGAGCCTCAAAGTTATGTATATACCCATTACTTTAGAGGTGATAATGTAAGGGGTTACTGATATGGTTACGAGAATGGAAAAAGTAATGTGACTAAAAATAGATTTTTAAAAAAGAGGAATTTTTATTAAAAAAAAAATTATTACAAATATTTTAAACGTTGTTAAAAATAATGTGGTCATGATGGGAATCGAACCAGGGAACTCTGTTTGCCAGCCAAGAACTCCACCCACTGACCTATCGATGCATATAGTATTTGAATGCTATATAAAATGTCAACAAGACGTAAAATGTACCGTGTTTTCTGCAAAAAAAAATAATAATTTGCTCCAATCATAATCTTTACAACACTATTTTCATTTCATTTCAACCTTGAACTTGATCATTAAATTAAATTTGTTTTGATATACATGTTTAATTTCGCAAAATATAAAATATCTAATAGAATACAACTCATCAATATTCCTAATTTTATAGATATTATTGTTTACAATTTACATTTGAATACTTGTAAATTAATTCAAATTGAAAAAAAAGATTCCAAATGTATTTAAAACGCAATTATTTTCATTTTATATGAAATTAATGACCATTAATCTATTTGAATTAAAAATAAAAATTTAAAATGCAATTGTATGGAAGAAAAATTGATTTGTTTATTAAAATTATAAGTAATTTTTGTAATCCAAAATAAACAGTTTTGATGTTTTTTTTTTAAGAAGAACAAAAAAATAATATTCAAAAATTTTGTTTATTAGCCTGTAAAAAAAACTTTTGAATACTCTATGGTTATTTATCAATATCATACGGTGAGATATGGGAATTCCTTGGTGGTTTTTTTATGATCGATTGATCATCGCCTTTAGTATAAACATTCGACGAGTAGGTAAAGTTTAAATGATTTAAATACTAAACCACAGCACCAAGCTGAAGGGGGTTGGTGATGTATTTAAGATTTAGGAATACGTACTGAATGTAGTATTGAGTTTTCGATTAAGAGGTGCTATTGTTATTATTAAGGTAAACAATTATGTATTAATTTTTTCAGCTAATGTGGAATATCTCTCACCGAGGCACCCACCAAATTCAATGAAATTTGGATATGTGACAGGAAACTAAATAACGAAAATTTTAAAATTTCGATAATTTTTTTTTTTAATTAACAGAAATTTAAAATACATATGCATGTGTTTGAAACAAATATTAGACACACGTTTTTATATTTAATAAAAATACAATGCACTTATTGGAATTTTATATTTATTTTAACAGTCGTTAATGATTGATCTTATGATTTAATCAATTGTCAGAAAATATCAATAAAAATAATTTTTGACAGTAGATTTAAGTTTTTAAAAATAAAATAAAAATATGTAATAGAGATTTTTAAACTGCAGCTAATTGCAATGATAATCAAAAATGTATATTTAAAAAAATTTTGTAAAATTTAAAAAAAAAATATTCAATAAATTAAAAAGCTAAATGATTTAGTAAATAAACATGGCTGCAATACAAAAATAGTTTTGAATAATATAACATCATTCTGATATATGCTACACAGAAAAAATCGAGATATAAAAGGGTGGTTAAATTTTAAGGGCCGATGTTGAATGTGAATCACACCTAAACGTCAAGTTTTTTTCTGCATTTCATTTGACATTTCTCAATTTCAGACTAACTCAATTTGAACTATGGAAATATACACAATCGAGCAACGCGTTAAAGTTATACAGGCTTATAATGAAAATGGGCGTTCAAATCAAAATGTATTTCGTGCACTTCGACCAAATGTGTCCACAATGGGGAGAATTGTGGGCAAATTTCAGCAAACCGGGTCTGTGAAAACACCTGTGCATGCTCGCCCAGTTCGTTCTGCGGAAAACATTGCTGTTGTTCGCGATAGTGTGTCATGAGGTCGGCCAAGCATTTACCGTAAATGGTGTTCGCTATCGCGAGATGATAACGAGGAATTGAGGATATGACCCTGGACGATATCTGGTTTCAACAGGACGGTGCCACTTGCCACACAGCTAACAATGGCTCTTTTGCGCGATAAATCCAATGGCCGTGTTATCTCACGTGGTGGCGATGTCAATTGGCCGCCAAGATCATGTGATTTGACACCGTTGGACTTCTTTCTTTGGTGTTATTTGAAAGAAAAGCCAGCAACATTTCAAGAACTAAAGGATGAGATAATTTCGCACATTAACGGCATAGAACCTCAATTAGAGATCGCGACGGCCATTTGGCCAATATTTTGTTCCATACATAATTGAACCATACCATATGATCTACATATATAAAAAATTGTTGCAAGTGTGTTGTGACTTTATAACTCACGAACGGTCAAACCGAATTCGATTAAATTTTTAGGGTTTGTTCGTATGGTCGTGTAGATGGTTTATCTGCACGAAATCGGCGTTTGTGAGTTATGACTTTTCATGTCAACCTGTGATTTTGTCCATATAAAAAAAACAACAACAAATACGTAGGCGCCCATGAGCGTGTGCGGTATGTATACTGTGTATACACACGGTAAATACACGTTGTAGGGCATACACTGACAGCTGTCAGTGAGTGAACATTTTAAGGTTCTTTATACACTATTGTATTGAATTGATTTACTTTTTTTCTCATTATTTCCAAAAAAAATAAATAAATAAATTTGTATCAATGTTTAATATTCATGCGTAGTAATCACGCCGGGATTCGCTAGTTATCATAATAAAAAGAAATGACAATAATTTCCTAAATAATTTATATGAATATACATGATCACACATGGTCATATATCGTCATGTACATCCATGCATGGTTCAGTGTATATATTGGACCATAGATGATATCATATATGACAATATATCTTTGGATCCGAAATTTGAGAGTGTATGGTCGTATATAGTTATATATGATCATAAATGCTCATATATGATTTTTTTTTTTTATATTATCATCAATATAATTAACACGTTCGCCACTCACCAATTTTTCGCGCTTTCAATAAAAACTCACGAACAAAAATAAATATTTCACATATATGTGAAATGAGTTTTCTTAACAAGTTTCCTAAGAGAAACTGAGTGTAACGTATATGTGACATATATTAAAGTCACATATAAGTGACATTTTATCAATTATGCGACACATATATGTGACATGAGTTTTTAAGAAAACTCCTACGTCACATATATGTGACGCTAAGTAGCAAACGTGTTAACTAAAAATTAGTACATGTACTGATCAAATAAGTACGAATGTTCACCCTTAATATCACCCAGTTGAAGACGTTTTTGTCTAATCTACTTACATATTTATCTATTATTTAATCATTTTTATCTTTAGACTGACATATTGAATGACATGTTAAAAATATTAAACTAATTTAAATTCATTAGAATACAACAAAAAATAAATAATTTTTTTGCAAAAAAAAAACGTTATTACGATTTTATTTTTATAAAAAATACAAACTCTTATCAAGAGATAGTAAAACTCTTGGAAATTCTAAAAAAATCCTCATGTTTCTAAGAAAATTATTCATGCAACTGATATGATTTGTTTTTATAGAAAAAATCAAAAAACACGCTACAAAAACTTAGATCAGCTAAAAAAACCAAGAAGGTCATTTCTGTTTCAAAAGCGATAACTTTTTGCAACGAGTCACATTATATTAAATGTACCTATGAAAATATTTGTTTGTTTCCTAGAGGTAAATTTGATATCAGAACTCATCTCATTCGATTTAATCAATCATTGAATTCATTTAATTTCTTACTCATTCGATTTACAATTTTGAAATTTTATGAATCACTCGTTTTTTCATGAGTTTGAGCAATATGAGAATGACATTCGATTTATAAAAAAATTGAAAAAATTAACATTTGTTATTTTATTACAGTATATTTAAAGATTTCCTACAAATACAAAAAGAAACATCGCCAAATTTAAAAAAAATTTCAAAATTAAAAAAATCGCTATATTAGAAAAAATCGCTCTAATTGAAAAAATTGTTCAAATTAAAAAACGCCAAAATAGAGATAACGCTAAAATTGAAAAAAAAACATTTAAATTGAAAAAAAAAATGCTTCAAATTAATAAAATGCCAGAATCGATTATACATATTTAAAAAAAAAAATAAAAATTGACCAAATTGAAAACCAAAATAAAAACAAATTGAAAAAAAAATCGCTCATATTAAAAAAAAGGTAAAACGGAGGTAAAAAGGTAACACGGTGGTAAAGAGAGATAGCTATCTGAGACTTTTTTCTCGAGTTGTAGCAAATTATATATATTTTTTTTAATTTAAGTATTTTTTTCCAATTTGGCGTGTTTTACATGTATAGCGATTTGTTAAATTTTAACGTTTTTTCCAACTTACCCGATTTTTTCAATTTGAACGATTTTTTACAACTTAAAAATTTTTTTATTTTGGGAAGTATTTAATTTTGGAGAATTTTTTTTCCAATTTTTATAATTTTGGGTTTATAACATAACATAGCTATTTATTTTCTAAATTTTAAAATCGAATGAAAAATGTTGTATGTCATTGCTCAACCGAATGAAACAAAATCAAAGGAACAATAAATCAATTAAATTTCCATCGACTGAATTCAGTGATTGACAAATCGAATGATAAAAAACGAATAAAGTTTTTTAAAATTAAATCGATTAAGATCCACTACGAATTCATTCTCATTTAAAAACTGTTGAAAATCGAATACAAGTTTGAGAGATTTTTCTTCTCACGGTTCTCTCGATATATTTGCGAACTGTTCCCGAAGAGATAAACTTCTAAGAAAATCAAATCAAAATAAAACGCGACCAAAAAATAACGAGTTCGTGTTGAGTACCTAAAAGAAGCATAGAAGCAGTCTGATTTAATCCCAATTTTGCTGAGTAGTATAAAAATAAATATATAATTCTTTTTCATTTTGCACAGTGGGGTAGAATCCAAATATTCATTATATTCAAAGTATTCATTGTATTAAAAATTTTTATATCGCTAGAAAAATATGCCCTCTTTCGATTAAAAATATTAAAAATATATATATTGTGATAAATCGATTTTTAATGTAAAATTTTCATAGTTCCGAAATTTAAAAAAGTTCACCAATCGATAGCCCGCAAAATAGTCTTTCAGAGTAAACGAAAAAAACAGTAAAAAGGCATTATGTTTTACTTTACGCATTCCTACCATTTTTCACCAAAAAAATATTTTTTTGTATCGACTAGGACAACAAATTGTTAATTTGAATATATTTGCTCTGAAATTTTATGAATAACAACAAAATCGGTTCATAAAGAGAAAATTAGCAAAAGTAGAGTTCGTGTACAAGCCGGTTAAAAATGGCAGAATGATTTTCAAAATATTTTTTGACTCTTTCCCACTGTTTTTTTTTTTTTTTTTTTGTATTTATTACCAAGAATTTTAATATTTATGTTTTAAAATTAATAACAGTAAAGTGAAAAATATTTTATAAGTTTTTTTTTTAATGATTTCCCACGCAATAAATGTGTACAAAGTAGTTAATAACACTAGGCAACAGCCATTTTGTTATTTGGTTCTAGCATACTTTTTCTCATGGATTTGGACCTACTGAACACGAAAATGAATTTTAAAAATTTTTCTGTCGATTGGTTTGCGAGATACAAATTTTTTAATTTTTTTTTTTTAATTTTTGGAGGTACACTTACTATTTTGAGCATATCTTTAGTCTTCTTTGACCTATTTTATCCTACTACTACTCAAATTAAAGACAATTGAGCCGTCTACAACTTATTCTCAGAAAATTTTCAAATCGGGTTAGTAGTTTTGATGTTGGCGGCTTAAAAAGGTTAAAAAACTGCGTTTTTTTAGTAAAAATGTGGCTGAAAAATTCATATAAAAATTCATATAAAATGTAAAACGCGATGTTAACAGCGATTTTAATTTTTTTACGTATAGCTGACACTTTTCCAAAGAAAATAAGCCCTTACTTAACAAAATCTGATGACAAATGGCCGACTTATTATTTTTTTGGTAAACGACCGAAATTCCGCTATTTCACGATTTTTTGATTTTCATTATTTGCACAGCTTACCTACCCAACGCAAACGAATAAATACATTTGAACTTAATTTAAAATAAACAAAGTAGTCTTCGTATATTTTTTTTTAATTTATTTACAGCACTACATGCTCATACATATTTAAACATAAGGAGACACGGTTATCAATTGCATTTCAAAACTGTCTGTGAAAGTGTAAAGAAGTTAATATTTAGAAAACTCAAGGAAGACAATGAGTAAAAGACTACGTGTGTTCGAGTGTTTGAACGATCCAGACAATTTCTGCAATGTTTGTGGCCAGTTTATAAAAAAAAATCACGCACACAAGTTTACTCCAGCAGTACAATTGCACTATTTGAATTATTTTGGTATTTCACCAAATATCACAGAACCATGGACACCTAAGTCGCTGTGTGATCTTTGCTATATAATCTTAACCAACTGGGCAGCTGGCGGAAGGTAAGAATTTTTATTTAAAAACATTATACATAGCGAATATAGTAATTTATTTTAATTTTAGCCGCCATATGAAATTCGATACACCAATGATGTGGAAAAAGCCGCTATGCCATTCCACAGACTGTTATTTTTGCCTCACCACAAACAGTGGGGTAGGAAGATTTTTTAAATGGAACTACGCTCAAGTGGGATCGTTTGCGCTTCCAGTACCACATTCGCATGATGTGCCATATCCAGTGTGCCCTGGTGCATCTCTTCAAAAAGCAGAATCGTCAGAAGAAGAGTCTGAGTCAAATGCAAGCGAATTTGAGCCGGGTGCAAAGCGAAAATTACTGTCACAGGCCGAACTAAACGATTGGGTGCGCGATTTTGGTCTCACTAAGGAGAAATCCGAACTTTTTGCGTCTCGGATGATACAGTGTGGATTTGCGGCTTCAGAAGTGAAAGTATCAGCGTACAGAAACCGTCACAGGGAGTATGCAAAATTTTATACAAAGAAAGACCAAATATGTTTTTGCAGCGACATTTCAGGCTTGTTCCAAGAGCTTCACCAAATTCACAACCCCAACGAATGGAGGTTGTTTATTGACAGCAACAAAGAGAGCTTGAAGGCAGTTCTCTTACATAATGGGAATGAAAAGCCATCTGTTCCTATTGCTCATGCGGTTCATTCAAAGGAGAACTATGAAACTATGGACATTTTGCTGAAATGCATAGAGTATAGGAAATACAATTGGAAAATATGCGCCGACCTTAAAGTTGTGGCCATTCTGTGTGGACTCCAAGGAGGCTATACGCGACATTGCTGTTTTCTGTGCCTTTGGAATAGCCGCGCTGATGATCAGCATTATATAAAAAAAAAATGGCCGGTACGAACGAAACCTGTAGTTGGAGAAGCGAATGTTCAGCGCAAACCACTAATAGAGAACCGTGAAAATATAATACTTCCGCCGCTGCACATAAAATTGGGTTTGATTAAAAATTTTGCCAAAAAATTAGACAAAGAAGGTGAAGCTTTTGCCTATTTACGGTCAATTTTCCCTTACCTTTCGCTGGCAAAAATTAAAGAAGGAGTCTTCGCAGGACCCGAGATAAAAAAAATGTTGAAAGATGAAAAATTCCCAAAGCTGTTATCACCCATCGAAGCCGCAGCATGGAATTCCTTCAGGCTTGTTGTGGAAAACTTTTTAGGAAACAACAAAAGCCCGAATTATAAGGACATAGTTGAGGATCTGGTAAAGAACTATGAAGCCATGGGAGTGCACATGTCACTTAAAATACACTTTCTGGATTCTCATTTGGATTTTTTCCCTGAGAATTTAGGAGACGTGAGCGACGAACACGGCGAGCGCTTTCATCAGGAATTGAAGGCTATGGAACGACGCTATCAGGGCAACTATGACACGGCTATGATGGGTGACTATATTTGGACCCTAATACGTGAGACCGATTGCAGCGAATACAAAAAACAAAGAAGAAGTCAGCAGTTTTTCCACATGGCATAAAATGTACACTTATATCTTTGTTTTTACTCATTTTTTTGTGCGTTGATTTGCTTAATTTAATTAGTTAGTTTAATTTCGTTAGTTTAGCTAATTGTGCGATACATTGAGCATGTAGTGCTGTAAATAAATTAAAAAATAATATACGAAGACTAATTTGTTTATTTTAAATTAAGTTCAAATGTATTTATTCGTTTGCGTTGGGTAGGTAAGCTGTGCAAATAATGAAAATCAAAAAATCGTGAAATAGCGGAATTTCGGTCGTTTACCAAAAAAATAATAAGTCGGCCATTTGTCATCAGATTTTGTTAAGTAAGGGCTTATTTTCTTTGGAAAAGTGTCAGCTATACGTAAAAAAATTAAAATCGCTGTTAACATCGCGTTTTACATTTTATATGAATTTTTATATGAATTTTTCAGCCACATTTTTACTAAAAAAACGCAGTTTTTTAACCTTTTTAAGCCGCCAACATCAAAACTACTAACCCGATTTGAAAATTTTCTGAGAATAAGTTGTAGACGGCTCAATTGTCTTTAATTTGAGTAGTAGTAGGATAAAATAGGTCAAAGAAGACTAAAGATATGCTCAAAATAGTAAGTGTACCTCCAAAAATTAAAAAAAAAAAATTAAAAAATTTGTATCTCGCAAACCAATCGACAGAAAAATTTTTAAAATTCATTTTCGTGTTCAGTAGGTCCAAATCCATGAGAAAAAGTATGCTAGAAACAAATAACAGACAAAAGTTTGTTATTTGTGACCTAGTGTAATGAACGAAAAAATTTAGTAAATTATTTTTTAATTGTTCCCTGTGCAAAACATAAAATTATAATTTGGCTTTCATGATTTTCATATTCAAAATTTCACTAGCGAAAAAAAAGCTACAAAAATGTTCAATTCCAAGAAACAAGCGCATTTTTTAAGATTTTTAATTGTTTATTTATAATAATCTTTTTGTTTTTTTAATAACAATAGTATATATAAATGGAAAAATTAGCTAAAACTGTGGATAATTTAAATATGTTTTAAAAAGTGTTTAAGGGGGCAAGTGCTAAAGATTCGCATTTTTGAAATTCCTTAAAATTTTTGAATTAATTTTTATTCTTTTCAAATTATTACATATTTAATTAATGTTCATTAATAATCATTAAACACTTTCAAGTTTTCACAAATAAATTATAAAAATGTTGTTTTATTAATTTTTTTTTCAACAATTAAAAACACTTGTTTCCTTATATTTTTTTTTTGTTTTAACATCGTTGAAAATATAATGTTTAATATCTTTTGCCTATCCATTCATCTTTTATTATTATCGTATTGAAATTCCCAACTTGTATTGAAAATCATTAAATTTTTGTTTGGTTTTTTCAGCTCTATTTATTTTTTATCTATACAAATCGTGTTTTTCTTTTGTTTGCAATTAAACTCAATTTTATTTTAATTTTTTTTTTATTTAATGTTATTTTGCTTTTTGTATTTCATACACAGCGAGAATTTTGTTCGATGAGTTTTAATGATTTTAATATTTTAGTTAATTAAAGAAAATAAATGAAAAAAATTTAAATTTAATGAAGAAGCTTATAATTTTGATGAAACTAGTTTTTAATGGAAACTTTAGTACTTTATTACCCATGTAAAAATCGATATACTCGTATATGAAGATGCATTATAATACATGGGTCATATACGTCCATGCGTAGTTCAGTATATGATCTCATATATTTCCATATATCTTCGGAACCGAAATGATCGTGATCATGTATAAAAAAATACCGCCACATTACCTCAATTATGTTCATATATGAGATCATGTATAGTCATATATTTTCACATAGATATTTCATAAAATTTTATAAATAAAGCCTCCATGCAAATAATCCGAAATGATCGTGATCATATATGATCATATATAAGCATACAGGTTGGTTGAAAAGTTCCTGCGCTCACCCAGAGATTGCACTGCTAGCTCCAAACTTTTTTTTCTCAAGTTGGTATAACTGTCCTGAGAACACATGCAAAGTTGCAAGTCATTCTGTCAATTCTTTCTTTGAAGTTGACGTGTCATTGATTTTTTTTAATATGGAAAAAATCGAATATCGTACAGTCATTAGATTCTTTGTTTTGAAGGGTTTAAAAGCAAAGGAAATTTATGAACAATTGTTAGAAGTGTATAAGGAGTGCTCACCTTCAAAACGCACCGTTGAATTTTGGGCTGGTGAATTTAAACGTGGTCGTACCAGCCTTGAAGACGACCCACGCGAAGGACGACCAAAAACTGCAACCACAGCAGAAATCATTGAGCAGGTACATAATATGGTTAGTGAAGATCCAAGTTTGACTAAGCGTGAAATTGCTAATGCCATAGGCATCTCAGACGAACGAGTACTCCATATTTTACATGAAGAATTACGTATGAAAAAACTGTTTGGAAAGTTAGTGCCGCACACATTAACAATTCAACACAAACTGGATCGAAAACAAATTTCTCAGCGTAATTTGGAGCGTTTTAAGCCGAAAAAAACCGATTTCTTGCGTCGTTTTATAACTATGGATGAGACTTGGATCAATCACCATGATCCTTAATTGAAACAAGAACGTTTACAGTGGACTGAAGCTGGTTGTTCAGCTCCAAAGCAGGTGAAGTCACAACGATCAGCAAAAAAAGTTTTGGCATCAGTTTTTTGGGATGCAAAAGGAATTTTGTTGATTGATTATCTTCAGAAAGGTAAGACAATCAACTCTAAATATTATTGCAGCCTTTTGGATCAGCTGGATGAAAAAATTCGTGAGAAAAGACCTGGTTTAAAGAAGAAAAAAAATCATTTTTCATCAAGACAATGCACCTGCTCACAAAAGTGTTTTGACGATGGCTAAATTCAAAAAATTAAAGTACGAATTGCTTGAACATCCACCGTATTCACCAGATTTGGCTCCCAGTGACTACTATCTCTTCAGAAATCTCAAACAATTCCTTCGTGGAAAGCATCTTTCGTCGAATGAAGAGGCCATAGCAGCCGTAGACGGTTATTTTGCAGAGCTTCCGGAAAACCATTATAAGGATAATATAAAATTATTGGAACTTCATTGGAACAAGTGTATTGAGCTTCTAGGAGATTATATTGAATAAAAAAATATATTTCGTATTAAAAACAGTATTATTTCATTTCGAGCGCAGGAACTTTTCAACCAATCTGTACATGAATAATATATGAGAATATATATATACATATGATCATATATGAAAATATGCCGCCATATACCCTCAACTATGTTCACATATGAGATCATGTATGTTCATATATTCATATATGATCATATACAAGCCCATGTTTGTTCATATATATTTAAATTGTATAAAGAAGCCTCCATGCATTTTAATTTATTGCAAAAATTCATTAGTATCATGCAGATAATTTTCTTAGTGTATTGGTATTTTTAGTAATTTTCGGTTTATGGCACAGTGGTTGTTTTGACCTTATCTACCTTGAAGCTGTTATAAACAATAGGATTTTTTGAATTCTTTAAGGAAATCATTTGTAACATTACAAAAATAGGAACTGATTTAATGTAATTTTATGATATTTAAGGTTAAAAAACTCATTTCATTTAAAATAGGTACACCCACAGAAAAATATAATGCCAACCGAATTTAAAAAGTGTATTTTAGTTGCTACCATCAATAAATTCGTATTAACCGGACTAAACATATTCAAATGAAATTCCTGAATATTTTGGGTGTTATAATTATAAATTATTATAAAATTTAGTTGTATTAAACTAATTTTGTTGTGAAAACCAATGTTCCGATGTACAAACCGATTATTTTTATTGGGTTATTGTAATTAATATTCCAGGAATAACCTTGAAGATAATTTATTTAGATTCCTATTTTTTATGGCCATTTACATATATTTTAAAAGGAAATGGAAATACCCAATTGATTCTAGGGTTCTATATTTGACGCTGGGTAACACAAAAAGTAATTGGTAAATTGTGAAAATCCTCGAAAAGGTTTTGTGTCCGCAGCTAGGTACAAAAAAAAAGTAATTAGTTGTTTGTCTGGAAAATATCCGATAGATGAAGTTAGCACAATTTAGCTTAAAGAATTTCATGTCTAGAACTTAAGTAAATATTTTATGAATAAAAGTTAGTGTTTTACGAACTAGTCATACGATGTCTTACAAAGATTCATAGTTCTACAGAGTAAAAAATTATTTTAAAACAACTAGAAACAAAGTTCCCGTTCACTTTTTATTTAGCATTCTCTTAGAACACCAGCAGACTTTGGCTGCAACAAAGCTGAGTTTTGCCTGGCAATTTTTGGTACTGTCCATATGTAAGTGCTGATCATATAGACAATTTAAACAATTATTCTCCGTTTTTTGGGATGCTTAACAGTTTTCAGAATTTTTCATTCGCATTTTTCATATTAAAACAATATACTATTTATTTTCACATTTCAATATAAGTGAAAGTAGGTACAAATTCAAGCAAAACATTAGCTTTGTTTTTGGGGCAATCTATCATTGGCTTGTATCATTCCTATACAAATTTGACATAAGTAACGTTAAACGTTAACACTAAATATGGGCTTATGTCAAATTTATATGGGAATGCGTGTCGCATAACCACGCCTATTGTGACATGAAAAGTATTAAGATAGAATGACCATCTAAACAAATTTTTCTTTTATCTCAAAGAGTCAAAATCTGGTGTTTCGTTAATTTAGATTTCCTTTAGAACAATTTATTTTTTCAAAAACAGATTTGTTATAAAAGTGTTTTTACAATGTAAGAAGTTTAAGCTAAACTTTCACATTTTACTGAAATTTGGATATGTGAAGTTTGAATAGATCTCTTAAAAAAACCTCTGTTCAGCATTCATGTTATTTGGGTTCCGGACCACAGGGACATACTAGGGAACTTTAGGGCAGACGAGCTTGCAAGACTGGGGACTACCTTACACATTCCACAGGAAATGGAATATGTCGGCATTCCTCTAGCCACTTGCAAGTTTCGGCTACGGGAGAGTGCTTATGAGTTAGCAAGAGATAGGTGGGTCTCTGTCCGTGGTTGTATTCGTTCCAGACAGATGTCTGGAACCCGTCTGGATAGGAAGCGCACGCACAGGTTGCTGTCACTGTCAAGGCCCGATATATCCCTACTTGTGTCCGTCATGACGGGACACTGTCTGATTGGAAGGCACGCAGTTAGGTTGAGGGTTGCGGCTAGTGACTTTTGCAGAAGCTGTGGTGACGAAGATTAGGAGGGGTTTGTGGAGCACCTTCTCTGCACTTGTCCTGCCCTGGCTCGCAGGAGGGGACTGCATTTAGGCTCATGTTTCTTTGAGGACCTGGGTCATTTGGCTGATATCGATATCGGCCAACTTAGGGGCTTTTTGAGGCAATCGGGATAGTTCGACGGGGAAAGCTAGTGATATAATTTTTACTAGCTTCCGTGGTATCACAAGGGACTTTATAGTCAAAGTGAGTCTGATTGGCAGGCTACCACTACTACCTAACCTAACCTATGTTCTTGAACAGTATTCGATTGTGGAACTTTGAGATTTTTAAAATTCCTACGATTTTTGTTGTTAAAATCTTACAATGGATGTTCGTAAAAATACCGCCGATTGCGATGTAAAGAAAACTCTTAAAAAGTCCTCGAGTGGGTTACGATTGGTACTTAAATTACCCGCAATTGCAATTCAGATTAAAAACCCTCGATTGATGTACTAATATACTCTTTGAATTTAACTTATTCAGTAATAAAATATCGAAAAATTGAAAGAAACTTTCAAAATAATCTAAATTGCGGTCCAGATAAACCCGCTTAAAATCCCTCGATTAGGGTTAAAACTGAAGATATAAAAAGCGGCTAAAATCAAACTCTTAAGCTGCAAATTTGTTTCAGTAAGGCGACTCATTTACTAATGGATAAATTTAGGATTAAAAAAGTTCCTAGTTCCGATAACTGGGACATTCTGTAAAAATTAACAGAGAGTTTAATTCTGTATGGGAAAGAACATTAAATGTTTTGGTTAAAGTAACAATTAGAAGTTAAATTAGGAAATAATTTTAAAAAATCGAATCTCTGTTTGTACAGGGTGGCCCAAAAACTTTCAGCAGATGTTGTCTTAATATATCTTTAAAATCAAATAACAGAATTTAAATTTGGTTTTAAAGGTTTTTTTATCATTAATTTTTAAATATTGTATTGGTCAAGTGGGCGACGCCAATGTTGATGATCTTTTGCGATCTTTTAACCGCATTTTCCGTCTTTTTAGATATTCTTTTTGGGAGCTTTCCGAGTCTGTGGCTTGTTCACATAGATTTGTGACTTTAAAAAGGCCCAAAGAAAAAAGTCTGGGGCGATCATGCTAGCTACGGCAAATAGCTAAAAATAATTAGGCGACCACCTGGAAACGTATTCTTTAAAATGTCAGACTTTTTAAGAGTTCAGATTATGTTGATATTTTTAATAAACCGCTTTATCCTATTTATGAAGTGTTACATTGGATACAAATCTAGGAAGTTTTTCATAAATATATTGAAGCTATTTTTCTGAGTGTATTTAATATTTAAGTTAATAAATATGTCAACATTTTGGATTATGTTTCCGTAAAAAACCCTATTAATATATTTAAATTTAAAAGTAAAAAAACTTAGTTTGATTTCAAAGCTGTTTCTATTCAATTTAATGTTGTTTTTGCTTGATTTGAAATTTTTTTTCGGAGTTTTAAGATGAATATTAAAATATTTATTTTTTTTTATTTCTTTGCAGGGAATTATATACTAATAAAACCGTTCCTGATAAAAGACAAAATTTTTATTCTATACGAAACATCAAGATATTTTTTTGGCCACAGCAAACCAACTAAATCAACATACATTTTTCTACAAAATTAAAGCAACAAATTACAGGATTTTTTTTTATAAATACGCAAAAAAGAAAACATACATAACTATAACTGAAACCATCCATTAAAAAAATAGTACTTAATTTATTGACAAAGCACAAATCTCCGTTAACAATTAAAATAATCCTTTGATCCTGAATTTCTATCTTTAAACTCAAATAATTTAGTTTAAATTATTTTCTCTCTAAAATACTTTCTCCGATGACCAATAAGGTCGTTTTAAAAGAGAAAGTAGACACCACCTACTACTGCTGTTTGGGTCAGTATTATACAGAGGTTATCCTTATTAACAAAGGACACTCATACGCTGCCAGAGCTGATTTGAATTATTTCGTTTGAAAATCGTTAATTCCAATTAATTGAATTGGCAGAATATAAAACTAATTAATCAAGCAAACACTGTTCGAAGAGTGTTTGGAATTTGTTTAATTTATTTTCTGGAATTTTTTTAACGGCTTCAAAACGGCGGGTACAGTTTTAAAAGTTGTTGGTGCATCATGGCAAAAGACACGGATTGGGACATATATTCTAATCGGTGCTGGTCTGCTAGTGATTGGTGCCTTCTTCGTTGGTTTCATTGAACGTCCCGAATATGATGGTACTTATTGTGCTACAGCATTTTGGACAAAAAAGGTTGGTTTCCAAATCGAATATTGGAAACAACAAAATGATCTTCTGAACATTCCACAAGGTGCTGCTAGAATATGTTATAAGGATTCCATATATGAAAATGGGTAAGCATTAAATTTTGTATTTAAATTATCAAATACATTAAGAATAATGTACAAGTAGGGTGTTTTCTTTTCAAGGACTTTTTTTCATTTTTCGGGACAGTGGAAATTGTTTTCGAATTTCCTAAAAAAAAGTTCTTGGAATATTTTTAATTCAAGAAATTTTTATTAAGAAAAAGTAAATTTTTGGAAAAAAAAACATAAACTTAGTTTGAATTATTAAAAAATATTGAAATATTTACTTTATGTAATTAATAGGTAAACAAAGTAAATTATGTGATAATGCAAAAAAAAATTTTTTTGTTAGATTTGTTAAAGTAAATCTAATTTGAATTGTTTATCTTATGTAAAGAATGCATATTACTTTAAAAGCTACAGAAGTATCAAAGTTAGAAATATCTACAATAGGTAAAAAATATTTATCTCATGTAAAAAATAGGTAAACAATGTAAATTATTAAAAAAAAAAATACTTTAAATAGCGAAATTCAGCTAGAATCCTTTAAAAAATATCCAAGTTTGAATTATTTACATAATGTAAACAATGTAAATTACTTTATAAAATAAATCAAATAGTTACAATAAGCTGAAATAATTAAATATTCTGGAAATTTAAATTGTTTACCTAATGTAAACAATAAGTAAATAATGTTTGATCATGAAAAAAACAATTTTAGTTAGATTTGTTAAAGTAAATGTAATTTGAATTGGTTATCTTATGTACATAATGCATACAGAAGTATCGAAGCTTAAGATATCTACAATAGGTAAAAAATATTTATCTCATGTAAATAATAGGTAAACAATGTGAATTATTCAAAAAAAATCTTTAAATAGACAAATTTAGATAGAATACTTAAAAACTCTACAATTTTGAATTGTTTACATAATGTAAACAATGTAAATAACTTTAAAAAATGTATCAAAAAGTTATAATAAGCTGAAATAATTAAATATTATGGACAATCAAACTGTTTGCCTAATGTTTACAATATGTAGACAATGTAAATTATTAATAGTTTTTTTTTTGCCAAGGTAAATAACATAAATTACAACAAAAAATTCCTTAAATAGCTATATTCAGCTAACAGATTTAAAACATATTCAAGTTAAAATTATTTACATAAAGTAAACAATGTAAATTACTTAAAAAATATATCAAATAGTTACAGTAAGTTGTAGTTACAGTAAGCTAAGATAGAGAATGTCAAGTAGTTACAATAAGCTGGAATAATTAAATATTCTGAAAATTTAAATTGTTTACCTAATGTTAACAATTGGTAAACAATGTTCATTATTCAATCATTTTTTTTGAACACAGGCGAACAAGGTAAATTATTTTAAAAATACTTTAAATAGCGAGACTCAGCTAGAATTCTTTTCAAAATATGCAAGTTTGAATTGTTTACATAATGTAAATAATGTAAATTATTAAAAAAATATAACAAATTTTTACAATAAGTTGGAATATTTAAATATTTTGGAAATTTAAATTGTTTACCTAATGTAAACAATTGGTAAACAATGTTAATTATTTAATAATTTTTTTTGTACACAGGCGAACAAGGTAAATTATTTAAAAAATACTTTAAATAGCGAAATTCAGCTAGAATCCTTTTCATAATATGCAAGTTTGAATTGTTTACATAATGTAAACAATGTAAATTATTAAAAAAAGTTGGAATATTTAAATATTCTGGAAATTTAAATTGTTTACCTAATGTAAACAATTGGTAAACAATGTTAATTATTTAATCATTTTTTTTGTACACAGGCGAACAAGGTAAATTATTTAAAAAATACTTTAAATAGCGAAATTCAGCTAGAATCCTTTTCATAATATGCAAGTTTGAATTGTTTACATAATGTAAACAATGTGAATTATTAAAAAAAGTTGGAATATTTAAATATTCTGGAAATTTAAATCGTTTACCTAATGTAAACAATTGGTAAACAATGTTAATTATTTAATCATTTTTTTTGTACACAGGCGAACAAGGTAAATTATTTAAAAAATACCTTAAATAGCGAAATTCAGCTAGAATCCTTTTCATAATATGCAAGTTTGAATTGTTTACATAATGTAAACTATGTTAATTATTATTTTATTTTTTTGGAGACTGGTGAACAACATAAATTATCCAAAAAATACTCTAGCTAAATTTAGTTATTATGCTTTAGCAACTACTAAATTATTTACATAATGTAAACAATAAAAATTATTTTAATACATCAAATAGTTACACTAAATTGGAATTATTAAAAATTCTTGAAATTTAATTTTTTTCGCCTAATGTAAATTATAGCTAAATAAAGTAAAATTTTCACACCAAATAGGTAAATTTAACAATAGGTTTTTTTGTTTACTTTGTTAAACAATGAAAATATCTTGAAAAATTTAAAATTTACTAGATTTATAAAAAAAAAAATATTGATATCACAAAAAGGTGCCTTATTGTTACATCTAAATAGATTTATTAATTATATATTTATTTAAAACAAAAAAAATTTAAATTCCTTGAACTAATCTTTATTATCATTTAAAATTGCAGCTGGGCTCAAATTGAAATCGAAACTCAACGTTCTTTTCCCGATTGGGTTCAAGCCTATGGTGCTGGTATAATTGAAGGATCATTAACCTGGAAACAAATCTATCATCAGTGGCTAAAGTAAGTTATTATTTAACTGCTTGCAGCAAATAAAGAATCTTGTCTAACAAATTTTCTTTCTCTTTTGCAGCACTATACAATCATCGTGTGAACGTGACGAAGAAGCCCAAAACTTTTGTACCTGGCTGCGGGATTTGTTAACCGCAAATTATGTTAAAATTAAAGAAAATGCCATATTAAAACAAGAACACGATCATTACTGGCATCAAATCAGTTTGTATTTCAATCAGTTGGAGGGTTTGGAAACTGGCTACAGACAGGGAGCAAAGAGAGCACGTTCTGATCTGGAAGAAGAAATACCATTTTCCGATTTTCTACTAATGAATGCAGCAGCAGATATACAAGATTTAAAAATTTACTATGAAAACTATGTGCTAAACCAAACTGACAAAACTCAGGCAAAGGAGGCAGAAATTGCAAAAGAAGGCGGTAATAATGGAGCGGATGTTGCAGCTACTAAAAATTTCTATTTACCAAGTGCTACTATGCTAACAAAGATATTTCAGGCGCAAGACTCACCCACTTGGCAGCTGTTATTCGGTCATAGTACAGCGGCCAGTTATGCTTCTATGCTTAGAATACAAAAACGTTATAAATTCCATTATCATTTTAGTCCCAATCCAAAATCGATTACTGTACCAGGGGTAGATATAACTTTTACTGGTTACCCTGGTATATTAGCCTCTACGGATGATTTTTATATCGTCAAGGGTAGACACATTCAATCCATAGTAGCGGGAGTGGTTATTAAGAATGAAAATTTGAAATTATGGAAATCAGTTAATGTCAATGATGCTATGCCTTTGGCAGCTCGTGTAATGGCGGCAAATCGTGTTGCTCAAAATCGTAAAACTTGGTCTAAAGCTATGTCGCGCCATCCCTATACTGGTTCAAAACAATGGATTACAGTGGATTTAAATAAATTGGGTCCTCTGGGAAATTTATATCAAAGTTTGGAGAAAGATGAGAAGCTGGATGATCGGCCAGTAGCACTAAATCCCAATGATGAGGCTGCCATTAGGGAGAGACTAAATCGTTACAAGGGTTTAGTATGGATTGCTGAACAGCTACCGGGACGTCTGCACATGAAAGACGTTACTGAACAATTTTTAAATGACAATACCACAGCGTGGTTGGCTAATGGTATACCCTATTTTGAAGAAATATTACAAGCTAGCCAAGTTAACAGTGACTCATATCCCGTCGACCTGAATGCAGCGGAAAATGAAGAATTGACAAATCTGGAAGCAGTTGATAAATTTCTAAGAACTCATGGTTTTAGAGGCGATCTGCTAGGAGAAGAAGCCTCGGTGGCTTATGGTAATATAGATATTAAACTGTTTGCCTATAATGCCCGCCTGGGGGTAAGTGATTATCATGCTTTTGCTGGCCCCGTATTTATGCGTTTACAACATATGCAAGTGCGCTCATTACCCGAAGAATCTTCTCAATCTGATGGCACCATAAATGTCTCTATATTGGATGATCGTTTAAGCGTGACCATAGATGATGCTGCTGAGTTGGCGGAATTGGAAATGATTACTGAAAGAAGGCCGGTGCGCAATGATATGAAAGCCTTTGCTATGCGTCAATCGGGCATAGGTCCCTTTAAATGGTCTTCAGCTCATAATAAAATGGCGGATGTAGAACATGCCGGTCATCCAGATGAATGGAATTTCGGTAAAGTTTCACCAAAATGGGCGTGGTAGCAAAAAGGCGGTTTAGAAAATTTATTCTTAGTCATTTAGTTTAATATCAATCATCCCTTTTTTATAAATGTTTTAATTTATATTTGATAAATTAAAATCATTTTCAAAAACATCACCCGATCTTCTCATCGAAAAAAGCTATATTTTTTAAATAGAATTTTAGTAAAAAAAAAATTAAAAACAAAAGTTTTTTTTAGAGCAATGTTAAAAAAGTACGTATTTTTTTATTAAATAAAAAAAGTTATTTTGGAAATATGTTTTTGTAATAAAATACATTTCACTTCAATATCAAATAGATCATATCATAAGTTGTGATAGTGTGCAATTTTAATTGATTTTTGATAACTCATTATTTCATCTTGAAGTGAAGTCTATTTTATAAAAAAAAAATTACATGTGACCTTTTGACAAAAGAACTTATTAATTTTTAAAAAATAAGACATTTTTCAAGAGATTTTTTTTAGTACTTCTGTGATCTGCGATGAAAAGTGTTATTATTCATAGCTAAAAACAAGTCTCTTGAAAAAGCCTTTTTGACAAAACAACTTAAGTCAATTTAAGTTCTTTTTTATTAAAAGTTCACATATATTTATTTTTATGATCAAAATTGAAAGAAAACATACATATTTATCTTAAAATTTATCTATCAAACCAAATTGTAATTGTGTTCGTCAATAGTTTTAAATGTGATAATCAATAATTAGATATAAATATTTTAAAGTCTTCCAGTTTATAGGAATGTGTCTTTAATAGTAAAAATTATTGTAAAAACTAATTTTTAGAAAACAACGTACAGCTTTAATGTTTGTAATAAAAAAAATGAAACGAATTAAGAAAAAATTACAATTAGAAAAAATTACAATTTAAAAAAACGAAAACGAGTTTTATTTAAAAAAGCCTAAACAATTGGTAAAACTGTTAATGATTTTTATAATAACGATGACGGGGTGAAGGGACATCATCGTAATTCTTAACAAAGATTTTAATATTAAATATTTTATTTATTATTGGGGAATAATTTGTTTGTACTTTTCCGTTTCAACGAATTTTCATAAATTTAGCATTTTGTAAAATTCTAAATAAAAAGTTTTCAAAAACTATATTTTCTTAGTTTTCTATTTTGGCAATATTGAACATTTAACACAAATCAAAAAGTATTCAAAGAATTCTTTACTTTTTGCACAAACGAAAACTACGTTTATAACAGAAACTCGCAGTATTGGCATAAAAAAATAAAAAAATCAGAAAACCGCTAGATTTCAGTTGAAATTCTTGTCTTATTCAAATTTGAATTTTGTTAAATTACAATTAATATTTGTTGCTTAATGACAATTACAATTATTTATAATTAAGCATTTTTAATTATATGAATGTTTAATTAAGATATTGCCAATTACAAGTAATTGTAGTTAAGATTTTTCACTTATAAATATTTACATATAATTGTAATTGAGTTTAGTCCTTAATTTTAATTACTTGTAATTGTAATAAGCAATATCTTAATTACACATTGTAATTATAATTTAATTGAAATGTATTTGAGATTTCCCAGGTCTGACGTTATGAATTAAAGATGGCCTGTGAAAAAAATGATTAATAACTCTTCAAGAAATTAATGGCTGTAACTAAAGGATAAAGAAAATAAAATATATGACATTTCACTCTTGCATATGTGCAAGAGTGAAACCACTAATATACGTTGCATTTTTTGTCGGTAAAAAAAGAGAAAGTTTCGTCAAGTTTTTTCATTTTGCCTTTAAGAACTTGATAGAAAGTTTGTTCTGTGCATTGACAGGTATTTTCATCAACACTACCAGTTAAATGACTGGTCAAAAAATAACAGTCACTAATCTTGAAGGGAATTGACTTGGATAAGATTTTTTGCAACTTATGGCAATACTGTATATACAGTATTGCCATAAGTTGCTTTTTCCCTTTGTGATTTACTGATTTTCTTTTTGCAACCCAGTGCTGCCACATATGTTAAAGTTCATTTCCCCATTTTGCAAGTTGAAATTCTCTAAACAACAAATTATTGAATCCCGAAATTTGTACCCATTCAGTTTTTAATTGAATTTTAATAAAAACTCGGAAGTGTTTGGGTTAAAAATTGGAAAAAGTGTTATACTCTATAAAAAAAACAAAAACAGAAATAAAAAAAAATAAAACATCACCGTTGACATTAGAAAATATAGTGATTTTTTGACATGATACAAGTAAACAAAAATAATGAATTTTATGTTTTTTGGTTCCTTTCTTGTTAATTTTTTTAATATTTAATATTTATTCCGTTTTTTTTAAATTGTTTAGTATTTTTTTATTGGAGTCCGTTTATTTGACATTATCAAGGTATAGGAACATACTGAATGAGCAATCATTACTCCTGACTTTTATCATGATTTTATTGTGATTAAGATTTTGCAACATTTAAAATGTATGGAATATCAAGTCAAAATTAACATCAAAAATGGAAATGAAAAATCAAATAGTGTTACGAAAATCACGAAAGTCTGAATGTGGTATAAGACTATTTTTTTTTATAGAACAAAATTAATTTTAGATTGGTCTTTATTTATAAAAAAAAAAAAAATACTACTTTCATAAATGACGATTTGGGACTTTCAGAGTTTTGCATAGTAAACAAAATGAAAAAATGTTCATATCAAAAAGGTTTATTCACGATAAGGTAATAGTTTCCCCTGAAAATTGTATAGAATTGAATTTCATGCAAATTTAACATTGTATATATTACAATTATTACTCTGGTAAAAAGTAAAATTTCGGGTTTATTTTACAAATGACTTTCCTAAAAAAATGCTATAAGTCCTTTAGATTCAATAAAAAGTGTCATCTTTTTTAAAAAAAAAAAATCAATTAATGGACTCATGTTGAACATAAATTTTATTTTTTTTTTTTTGGTGTAAGATGAATTTTCAGTACAAAAAGCAAATATTATTAAAAAGCACTTAAAGCATCAACAAAAAATTACAACAGCACCAATTTAAGCTGTGGAAAGCTATCGACGTTGGCTCCTGTCATTCCCATACAAATTTGACATAAGTAACGTTAAGCGCTTACACTAAACTTTGTCTTATGTCAAGTTTATATGGGAATGACATAAGGCAACTTTGATAGCTTGCCACATAAACTGGCACTATCTGTCGTTTTGGGTCTTCAAAAATCACCTAAATAGTGTCAAAAGCACCAAGTTGGTAGCACTGAAATCACTTCCCATTCATGGTTTAATTCAGTGTTGCCAACTCCTTAAGAAGAAAAGTACCGTAAGCGTAAATGCGGGTAAAATTTGACCAATTAAGCATAGTAAGTTGTTCGACTTTCACGTAAAAAAAAACTGTTATACTCTATAAAAAAAACTATTATACATGATAATGAACTTCACATTAAAATTTTGTACAACTTTATCTCATTTTAAACTAAACCATCATTTTTCCTAGGGAAAAAGTGACATTTAGGGTTTATTGTGATTGTGTCTTTCTTATAAATTAAAAGTTTTTCACACAGGAAAACCAATTTACTATGCTTAAAGAGACAAAAAACTACAAAAAATTTGTTACATAAATAACTTTAAAATTTAAAAACTGCATATAGCTTTGTAAAAACGGCATAACAAGCACCAAGCAAATTTAATATTTTAAAATACATCGCTTTATTGAAGAAACAGTGTTAAAAACACTGTAAAAATATGTTTAATGTATTTTTGCATTTCGAAAGTCCATAAAAAATATACAAAAGAAAATGTATACAAAACAAAAACACTAAAATTGTCGGATACAAACTAATATTGGAAAAGCACCAAAATGGTAACACTCCTGTAATCAGTCAAAGTAAATACGGTCGTCTGTAATTTCGTTTGTCATTCTTGTTTTTTATTTATGGTCAGCATTAGTGTTAAATATTCATAATTACAATAGAAATTAAATATAAAGAAATTGTCATAAGTTTTCCATAGTGTTTTTATTGGAGATATATTTAACAAAAGAAATAAACCTGTGTTAATTAGTGGTGTATTGTAAAAAACAAGTGAGTGGCGAATTAAAAAAGAAACAAACACCGGTAGAGACTTGCGCCGAACAAATTAATCAGCGGCGTCGGTTGAAGGAAAAAATTCAGCTGCGAGCCGTAAACTGATAGCCAACTTTTCATGGACTCATACAAAAATCAGTTTATACAAATGACTGTTTAATAAAAAAAATGTTTAGTAAAATTTTCTCTAGTTTTTTTAACTGAACGGTGTAAAAATTTGATTTTCAATATAAACTATGAAAATTGGGGTTTAATCAGAGGACGGTAAAAAATTGTTTTCAAATCACTGAACAGAACTTTTTTGAAATCACTAAACGGAAATTCTTTTTTTGATTACTGAATGGTTGTGTGAAATAACCGTTCTCATTTATAGATTTTGAACGCATTCCTAGTCAATTAACTTAAATCTTTTGATTAAAATAACTGTATTTTATTGATTCTTAAATTATAATAGCAGTTGAATGTGTTCAAATGATTTATATTAAAGAATGCGTTCACTTTGGATAAAAATTGAATTAGATTTATGGCGAATTGAATAAAAAATAGTTCTTCAAAGCCCTAAGGTAAC
The DNA here is from genome assembly GCA_949748255.1 of Eustalomyia histrio. Taxonomy (NCBI): domain Eukaryota; kingdom Metazoa; phylum Arthropoda; class Insecta; order Diptera; family Anthomyiidae; genus Eustalomyia; species Eustalomyia histrio. The sequence goes on along the minus strand of OX456524.1, from coordinate 26,358,702 downwards.
CGTATCTTTGATTTAAAGTAATACAAAATCATTTACTAATTCATAAAATTAATATTTTTTTATGTGAATTGTGATTCAAAAAGGAATTAGTTCTGCTTCCGATGTACGGCAAATTTTTTGTACGATCCGATGAAAAGGAATGGATATACATATATACCAAAAAGTATATACCATATATTTTATATGGAGTTTATTATTTTCTATCTCTGCAAATCACTACCTACAACGTAAACAAAAACCAAATGTTTTTAACAGTTGTCATTGATGAACTGTGTTCTTTGGAAGTCGATATTCAGCCGTCACCGCAATTTTTCCTGATACTTTTTGATTTGCTCGGCGCAGGTCTCCGTTGAAAGCTGTCAAATTGCAGTTAATTTCATATGGCAATGCCTAAAAATAAGGCGGTATGATTATTTTGATAACTGTGTTACAAAAACTTCGCCCAGCAAATTTGTCGCTGGCGGCGTCCGTTTAACAAAATTGCATCGGCTGCCAGATATTTTTTGCAAAAAATTCGCATACAAATTTATTTTATAATTTAGTCATTAATTTTTAATCACCCGTTAGCTGCTAACTGGAACTTTAACTGACACATTTGTTGCTGTTTCTCCTATCAAATTTAGATTGAACTATTTTTTAAACTTGAAGTGGATATTCAGTAATCGGACCTAAATCAATGATTTGATATTGAATTAATTGAGATTTAGTCTTATTTATATTGATTCAATTTTGATTGAATAAGTTTTTATATGATTTAATTCGCGAATAATACATTAACGAATCATTTTTGATTAAAGTGATTTGTTAAAATTAAATCACTGTTTCAATTTTTTTAAAAGAACAAAAAACAAATTGGTTCTTTAGATTTGATATTGATTACAAAAAGTAAAATATATTTAGTCAATTTCAAAGTTTTTTTTTTTTGAATCGGATTTAAAAATTGTCATGTTTTAAAAAGTCTGTTCGGGAGTAATTTCAGTTCAAAGTTCGGGCATGGATTGGATCAATATTAATGTGATTTGAAAGGCAATTAAAATACCTTTCAATTTTAGGGCTTTTACAGCAAATAATTCGGAGACAAACTTCTGCCAGCAGCAAACCTAATTTGTTTGATATATATGATGGGAAAAGCAAACTGCTGACATCAAAAACGAATGCTGCTAGCTTTGCAAAATGAAATAGAACCGTTTTTATTTATTGGCAGCAATACATTTGGCTGATTATTACCTTGGTATCGATTATGAATGTCTTTATTACTGCGAAGTGATAAAAACTGTAATTTGTTACAATATTATTGTTTTTAAGTGAGTGAAGAGTAGTTTTTAACCACTTCAGTATTTTGCTAGTCATAAAAAATATATGGGGATACCTGAGTTTGCTTTGGAGACCTAATAGACATAGAACCAGTACTTAGTAAGATTTTTACTAAATTTAAGACTTTTGTAAAACTTGTTACAAAGTTCTGACTGGTTCAAAATTTTTGCTCCCGCACCCCCTTACTAAAAATTATGTGTAAAGTCTTACTGTTATAGCAACAACTTAACATACTTATTATAAGTTTCTTTAATTAGTTTACATTCCTTGGCCTGTGCCATGTGGACTCCGACACATTCTGATGAGTGAAAACGAGTACCGGGGGAACATTTCTGGTGTGCGGGCTGTTTTGTGTTATCGCGATAAATTGCAGGAACCCACACAAAATTAGAAAGTAAAAATAGACAAAAATATAGACTTACCTTACCTATTTCGATGAATTCACCAGTGTTGAAGATTGACGATGAAAATTAAAGCATTGTAAGCAAGATTAAAAATAAAAACACTACAGCTTTAAAAACACGTTAATAATGAAAAACTAAAGTTATTTAACATCAATATTTGCTACGAAGTTCCTAAACTAATTACTATACAATGCGCTGTTTAATTGAATTTGATTTTATGAATTTGACGCACTTTTTATACAGCGAAAAAACAAAAAAAAAAATGATCACAAAATGTCCGAGTTTAATTTATCAAAAGATACTATCACTTGATAAAAAATAATTTGTTTTATAATTTAAAGCACTTTTTAATCACTTTTTGAACAATTGTATTTTGTTAACCAAAATATTCGCAAATATACAAAAATAGCCGGCCGACATAAAGTAATAAACAAAAACTCTGATCATGGTAAAATTTGCACAACAGCGTTGTATATTTTATTAGCAAAATCGTTTATACAGTATGTTAAGTAGTGCTTTTCAAACTGTTGTTTATACGAATAAATTTTAAATGGTCCCCACAAAGGTGGCAACATAGATATTTGTCTCCGGTCACCTTTTATTTGCTGACATTTGTCAGAGTGAAGAAGAAGAAGAAGAAGAAGAAGAAATTTTAAATGGCGTTATTTTTTTACAGGTGACAAGTGCTGCCACTAACAAACATTTTCTGTAACTAAAATTTTTTTAAAAAAAATTACCAAATTTAAAGTTTTTTGTTTTTATTTAAATATATTAAAATATTTATTATTTAAATTTGTTTATTTTATAAACTATTTATTTTTTACCTGTTTCCATTGACGTTTTCAGATGATAATTCTTAGGATTCTTAGGACTACTGCAGTTTTTTCCAATAAAAATCTAATACAAGTAAAAAATATTGAATTCACATACATTTTAACATGCAAAATACAAATATTTATCTATTGTGCATTTATTTAATGTTTTTTGCTTGCTTTTTACAACCAACATTTAAGATTACTTAGAAATTAGCTGTGTTTATGCGTCAAGCTATTAAAGTTGGCTTTTGTCATTTCCATATAAATAGCTGTGATTATGCGAAAAACCATCTACGTTGGCTTCTGTCATTCCCATACAAATTTGACATATGTAAAGTGAAGCGTTAACACTAAACGTTGGCTTATGTTAAATTTATATAGGAATGACATAAGCCGTAAATTTAGCTTGTCACATAAACACAGCAATTGTTTAATTTAAAGTCTTTTTTCTCATCTATAGAATAAAAAATTTAAGTGTATTGATTTGATAACGTAATAAAAACGCGTATAAAAAATCTTTACTGTTAAAACAATTTAAATATTGAATTACCCAAATAAAAAAGTTCACATCCCCACATTAAAAAAAAAAAAACAATTTTGGTTAAAAATAATCAAAACGGCAAGGCTGACAGTTACCCTGAGAGTGTATATCGTTAGCTGAAATGAAAATGTATATACAAACTTATTTAATAAAGGGCTTGCTTATCTATTACTTAAAAAGTCAAAATTATATAAATTAACAATTATTTGCGTCCAAAATACAAGGGAAACAAATTTCTATTACCTTGCTTTCGCTTTAGCAATTTTGGTAGTACATAAACCAGTGTTAATCATTTTTATTGATTATGATGTATTTAATCCAATGTCTACAAAATTTTAGGTTTAAGGAACCAAATCTCAATTAATTAAGAATGTTTCTTGTGTAATAAGGCTAATAATTTTTGGAATACGATTACATTTTTTTGAAAAAATAAAAGAAAAATCACAGGGCTTAATTGAAGTTTACTGGCTTCATTTGGATCAGTTCAAAATTTTTATCATGAATTTTTTGTTCTGAGTTCAACTACATAATTTTTTTTGTAAGTCACGCGTCCTTAAAAGTTGCAAACTTAATTTTAAATATGTCCATAAGTACTTATTGGCTACCAAGTGGTAGTATAGGGTGTTGGTTTTAGAAGTGTAGTAACTTTTAAAATAAAACACGGACTAACGAAATAATTTTTTATCCAATTGAAAGTATATTTAATGGCAATTCATTATTTGAATAACAAGTCTCATAATTTAAATTAAAAAAAATATATATGATTTTTCCACTATTGCCCTGCGTTTGCAATACGAATAAGCTGTCAAATGAAAGTAACTTTTTATGTTCAGAATAATTTTGTTTTCTATGTTTTTATGTGCATTTGTATTTTAGCTAACGATATACGTACATATTGATGGGCACTAAACCCGTTAAAATTTGTTCTTATAAGCATACCAGTTTTGAAAGTACTGCTTATTTGTATAAACGATTTTAGTAACAAAATATACAACGCTGTTGTATAAATGTGTATGCCAATGATCAGAGTTTTTGTTTATCATTTATTGCTGTCGGTCGGCTGTTTTTGTGCATTAGCCAATATTTTGGTTAAAAAAATACAATAAATTGTTTAAAAGTTGATTAAAAAATGCTTTAAATTATAAAACAAAATATTGTTTGTCAAGTGATAGTGTCTTTTGATAAATTAAACTAGAGAATTTTGTAAAAATTCAGATTTTGTAAGCAACATCGTTTGTCTGCAATTAACATTGCGCGTTTTATATTGTTTTTTATATTTTAAAAAGTGCGTGAAATTATTAAAATCATATTAAATTATAAAGCGGGTTGTTTGTTAATTAGTTTAGGAACTCTATTTATGTGTAATAACTTTAGTTTTTCATTCAAGACTGTAGAATTCATCTAAATACGTAAGGTAAGTGTATATTTTTGGTTTCTAATTATGTGTCTGCTTCCGCAATTCATTGCGGTAAGCCAAAGCAACGTGCACAGCACAAACATCCACCATTTACAAACGTTCTCCCGGCACTCGGTTCTACACATCAGAGCGACTCAGAGCTCACCGCACCCTGACCAAGAAATGCCAACAAATTCCACAAACCTACAATAAGTATGTTTGTTTGTTTACAAAAAAAATTTTGAGTACAGGGACCCTTTTGGGTTGTTTTGGATTACCGCAACAAAGTGCTGGAAGAGACATTAATGGCCAATATTATAGTCAGCACTTATTACTAAAAAATTCTACTTAGTGCTGGGCTCTACTGTGTCTTTAGGGCTCCCAACAAAAATATTTTGTTCAATAAAACATAGAAATACTTACTGGTACTGAACAGAACAGAGCTTCGAAGATTGAATTCTATTTTAAATGAGTTCCCTAAAAACTGAATTCGATTTACTTTTTATTCGAATGAATTCCATTTTAAATACTCGCAAGAATTCATTCTATGGAATTTATTCGATCGAATTCACATCTAAAGAATTCAATCAATTTATCTCATTCGTGTTTATCAATCATTGAATTCAATCATTAGGAATTCACTGGATTTTTCACTCATTAGATTTACAATTTGGGATTTCAAACAATCGATTTTTGCCATGGTTGGCAAGCAATACTTTTTCATAATAATGGTAGTTGTCTACCACGCTCAGATTAATACCGATATAAAACTGCGATTCCAATAGAGACATGTGTTTCCTTATACCACGGGCTTTATTTCATAGTATTGCATGTTAAATTTTGTTAAATCTACAAAATACCGTTATAAATCGGTGGTAGTTTAGCATTACTATAACGGTAGTTTAAGATATTTCAAAATTAATGTAATCGAAATTTTCAGTTGATGTGATAGCCAGCTACCGTTACTCCGAAAAAGTATTTGTATGCCAAAAATGATTTTTACTCAAATTGGCGATTTATTCATTCGATTTTGTTAATCTGATTGAACAATTTGGAAATGGTATTTTTTTCATTCGAAATAAAAAAAATTTGGAAAATTAACAATAATGTTATTTTATTACAGTAAATTTAACATATACAATTACAAATACAATAATAAAACAACAAAAAGTAATTATTGAATTCACTGTTAAAAATCATTAATATTTAAAAATAAATCGCCAAAGTGAAAAAATTGCCAAAATTAAAAAAAATTTAAAAAATATGAAAAAAATAATATCGTAAAATAGAGCAAACTTTTAAATTTTGACTTTTTTAAATTTAAGTGAGTTTTTCCAATTTGGCGAGTTTTACAGTTTTTAGCGATTTTTTTAATTTTGGCGATTTTTTTTCAATTTGTGCAATCTTTTCCAAATTTTTTATTTTGAAAATTCCTTAATTCTGGCGATTTTTTAAATTTTAGCAATTTTTTCATTTTGGCGTTTTTTTTAATTTTGTTTTTCTTGGTTTTGTAAAAAAATCTTCAATTTTTTTTAATTAAAACTAATTTATTTATGTTTATTTTTTTTTCTGCAATTTAAAATTGAATGAAAGGAAGTCGAATGTTATTCCGAAAATACTCAATCGAATATAACACTATCGAATCAACATTAAATTCCAAATATGCAAATCGATTGAGTAAAAATCTATTAAATTCCCAAAGGATGAATTCGCAACGATTGAATTCAGTAATTCACAAATCGAATCATAAAAAACGAATGAGGTCTTTTAAAATTATATCGATTGAGACCAACTAAGATTTAATTCCTATTCAAAAGTTGTAGTTTGAGAATTCAATCATTCCATAGTCAATCAGAATTGAAATTCGAATGAAAGATTAAATTCTTTAGAAACTATGGTACTGAATTATATTTTCTATATGTTAAAACACTCGGAATGTTATGTAGTTTACTGTTTGTAGTTTAATATAAAATTTTTCCGTTCCATTTAAAAATAAAGGAACATACGAGGGTGGGTCAATAAGTCCGTGACTTTTTGAATAAAACACAAGGCATGTTTTCTTTGTACACTTGAGCTAGCAAGTTATTTCATTTATATGGAGAATTAAGCGAGTACTAAGCGACTAGTTCTCAACTCGCTTAATTCTCCATATAAATGAAATAACTTGCTAGCTTAAGTGTACAAAGAAAACATGCCTACAGTTTTTTTTTGCAAAAAAAAATATATATTTTTCAACATAATCTCCTTTTAGTTCAATACACTTAGTCCAACGTTTCTTCAATTTTTGTATCCCTTCAATAAAATAGGCATTTGTTTGATCAATAATTTCATCGTTGGAGCTAAATCTCTTTCCACCGAGCCATTTCCTTAGGTTTGAAAATATGAAATAGTCACTGGGGGAAAAATCCGGAGAATAAGACGAATGACGGGGGCAATTCGTTGTCTACTTTATGTATTTTTGCCATGTAAACTACGCTGTCCCAGCAAAACCACACATTACCAAATAATGTGTTAAGTGATGTGTAGGCATAGTTGCTTCTGGAATACTTTACGCCTTACTTCACTGATGAATTTTACAGGCGATGAGCCTCAAAGTAATGTATATACCCATTACTTTAGAGGTGCTAATGTAAGGGGTTACTTATATGGTTACGAGGATGAAAAAAGTAATGTGTCTAAAAATAGATTTTTAAAAGATTGATTTTTATTAAAAAAAAAAATTATTACAAATATTTTAAACGTTATTAAAAATAATGGGGTCATGATGGGAATCGAACCAGGGAACTCTGGTCGCCAGTCAAGAATTCTACCCACTGAGCTATCGATGCATATAGTATTTGAGTGCTTTAAATTTAAATGAATTGTTGCGCTTTGTTTTTTCGCTAGTGTTGTCAAAACGAATATACATTACCTTTTTGCTTACAAAAAAACAAAAAGTAATGTATCTAAAAATAGATTTTTAAAAATATTTCAATAATTACTTTACATTTATGAATCATATATTACGTAATCAATAATGAGTAACTTATTACTTTATGCTTGCAAATAATGAAAAAGGTAACGAGCTATCATTACAAAATAACGCATGAGAATATCGCACTCATTACCAAAGTTTTGCTGGGTGGTTAAAAAAGATCAGTTTTTCTTGATTTTTCAAAACTTTTATAAAAATTGCAAAACTGCATAAATTCAAACCCTCATGAAATTTTGAACGTAAATATAAAAAATGATTTAATAAAAAAATTAAAAAAGTTCATCAGAACTACACTCACAATATATTTTCCGTTACCGACTGTAGTTTATTTAAAAAGTAATAGTTTGTTTTTAAATGAAGAATCAATTGAAACTCATAGAAATATATTTTTTAACTATTTAAATCAGTCATTCAAAACACAAACTATAAAAATTTACAGACATTCAGTAGGAGTTGATATTTTCAGTTAAATGTAAAATTTTATGTTTTCTGCTTCAAAAAATAGAAATTCAAATAATTCCTTTTTGTTTTTTTTTTTACCAAAATAGTTTGTATATATACAAAATTATTTCAATAAAATTTACAAGAAATTATTCAAATATACATACACACAAAGCCAATAAAAATATATACATCTGCATGTGTTGTGTTCTGTGTAATTACATACATATAAAGAAATTTGAAAAACAAACCACAAAAGTAGTTTTTTCTAACTTTTTGTCAGTAAAAATTTGATGGTTATTTTAAACGACTTTCTATTGTTTTTACTTTTTTCGATTATTAAACAATGAGTGAAAATAAACAACAAAATGGGTTAAATATAATGGAGAATCAGTAGTCCTCTTTTTGATTGTATATTCGATTAATTTAATATGTATTTTAAGTTGTTTTTAACGAAATAATATTGTGAGCGTATTTTTTCGATTTGAATAAATGCTTTAACTTATGCTTTAGAAGTAATGAAAAGTGATTTTTTAAGATATGCATCGGGTTTATATCCATATCACTGCATTTGAAATATGAAAACATAAATTCTTTTGGAAGTGCCTTAGAATAACACCAAAAATCATAAAAGAATGTCAACTGAAATTTAGGAAGCAATGAAAGAAGTTATAGTCACAGAATGAATACCATTTTTTTGCTGGGGATGGTTGAGTTGTTTTCTGGACGTATAACTTATTTCTAAGCTGTGTTTTTTTTTTTTAAATCTTAAGCCCCTATTAATTTATACATTTGTTATATCGGTTTCATTTATAATTTTTGTGAATATTAATACAATATTTTATACGTTTAATGATGGCATTAAAGTCTTTTAATGCTATAGCATTTATATCTACATGTGTATCACATAAATAAATATTTTTCCATTTTTCCATTTTATGTTTTTATCTTTATTTAATTTCTATAAAAAACTGTTTAGATTACAACATCTCCGTACTATCATTCCTATTTCAATGAGTTTCAATGTCGGTTTTATACTTCGTTCGTTAGGGTGTCCCGAATATTTTTCACTTGCGAGTTTTCAAGGATACTTGCAGCTGGCTACCAGTGCACATTGGCGAAAATTAGACTTTTTTGAACAAATTTGTCTACAGCTCACTGGTTTCAACGATCTAAAAAAATAAAAAAAATTTAATAATAAGCTAACTAAATTCTGGACCGATTTTAGTTTTTTATGGTTAATCATTGCCGATTTATTGCGTTATGTAAAAGAGAATTTGGTTTGAGAATTTATGAAATTTTTTTTCTTGAATTATTTTGAATAAAATTACCTTTAAGTTACCCAGCGAAACCACACATTACCAAATAATGGGTAAAGTAATGTATAGTCATAAGGGTCGATGGATTACTTTACACCTTACTTCATTGTTGAATTTAACAGGCGATGAGCCTCAAAGTAATGGGTTCATTCTTGCAATTGTGCTTATTAAAAAAATTATAAGTAAAATTGGTTACCTTTTTGCAGATAGGGCGTAGAAAAATAATTGGTTACCTAAATGATTACGAAGAGTTTAACAATAATTGGTTCCAAATTTTGTATATATTATTCGATCTATCTGTTTTAATTGTATATTTTTAGTTTTTTTTTCAGGCTCGAGATCATAATTTAATGTTACTAACGAAAAGTACGAGGACGGATCAATAAGTTCGTGACTTTTTGAATGAAACACAGTTTTTTTTTCAAAAAAAAAAAAATATGTTTTTCAACATAATCTCCCTTCCAAAAGATAGGATCTTTCGAGGTCCATAAAATAGCCATTTGTTTGATCAATAATTTCATCGTTCGAGCTAAATCTCTTTCCACCGAGCCATTTCTTTAGATTTGGAAATAGGAAATTGTCACTGGGAGCTAAATCCGGAGAATATGGCGGATGAGAATGGAATTTTGCGAATGAGATTACACAGGTGTGCACCCGTGCATTATGGTCAATTAAGGGTAAACGCAGCACCCATCTTGCAGACAGCTTTCTTAAATCCCAACTGATCATTTAAAACACTAGGCAACAGCCATTTTGTTATTTGGTTCTAGCATACTTTTTCTCATGGATTTGGACCTACTGAACACGAAAATGAATTTTAAAAATTTTTCTGTCGATTGGTTTGCGAGATACAAATTTTTTAATTTTTTTTTTTTAATTTTTGGAGGTACACTTACTATTTTGAGCATATCTTTAGTCTTCTTTGACCTATTTTATCCTACTACTACTCAAATTAAAGACAATTGAGCCGTCTACAACTTATTCTCAGAAAATTTTCAAATCGGGTTAGTAGTTTTGATGTTGGCGGCTTAAAAAGGTTAAAAAACTGCGTTTTTTTAGTAAAAATGTGGCTGAAAAATTCATATAAAAATTCATATAAAATGTAAAACGCGATGTTAACAGCGATTTTAATTTTTTACGTATAGCTGACACTGTTCCAAAGAAAATAAGCCCTTACTTAACAAAATCTGATGACAAATGGCCGACTTATTATTTTTTTGGTAAACGACCGAAATTCCGCTATTTCACGATTTTTTGATTTTCATTATTTGCACAGCTTACCTACCCAACGCAAACGAATAAATACATTTGAACTTAATTTAAAATAAACAAAGTAGTCTTCGTATATTATTTTTTAATTCATTTACAGCACTACATGCTCAATGTATCGCACAATTAGCTAAACTAACGAAATTAAACTAACTAATTAAATTAAGCAAATCAACGCACAAAAAAATGAGTAAAAACAAAGATATAAGTGTACATTTTATGCCATGTGGAAAAACTGCTGACTTCTTCTTTGTTTTTTGTGTTCGCTGCAATCGGTCTCACGTATTAGGGTCCAAATATAGTCACCCATCATAGCCGTGTCATAGTTGCCCTGATAGCGTCGTTCCATAGCCTTCAATTCCTGATGAAAGCGCTCGCCGTGTTCGTCGCTCACGTCTCCTAAATTCTCAGGGAAAAAATCCAAATGAGAATCCAGAAAGTGTATTTTAAGTGACATGTGCACTCCCATGGCTTCATAGTTCTTTACCAGATCCTCAACTATGTCCTTATAATTCGGGCTTTTGTTGTTTCCTAAAAAGTTTTCCACAACAAGCCTGAAGGAATTCCATGCTGCGGCTTCGATGGGTGATAACAGCTTTGGGAATTTTTCATCTTTCAACATTTTTTTTTATCTCGGGTCCTGCGAAGACTCCTTCTTTAATTTTTGCCAGCGAAAGGTAAGGGAAAATTGACCGTAAATAGGCAAAAGCTTCACCTTCTTTGTCTAATTTTTTGGCAAAATTTTTAATCAAACCCAATTTTATGTGCAGCGGCGGAAGTATTATATTTTCACGGTTCTCTATTAGTGGTTTGCGCTGAACATTCGCTTCTCCAACTACAGGTTTCGTTCGTACCGGCCATTTTTTTTTTATATAATGCTGATCATCAGCGCGGCTATTCCAAAGGCACAGAAAACAGCAATGTCGCGTATAGCCTCCTTGGAGTCCACACAGAATGGCCACAACTTTAAGGTCGGCGCATATTTTCCAATTGTATTTCCTATACTCTATGCATTTCAGCAAAATGTCCATAGTTTCATAGTTCTCCTTTGAATGAACCGCATGAGCAATAGGAACAGATGGCTTTTCATTCCCATTATGTAAGAGAACTGCCTTCAAGCTCTCTTTGTTGCTGTCAATAAACAACCTCCATTCGTTGGGGTTGTGAATTTGGTGAAGCTCTTGGAACAAGCCTGAAATGTCGCTGCAAAAACATATTTGGTCTTTCTTTGTATAAAATTTTGCATACTCCTTGTGACGGTTTCTGTACGCTGATACTTTCACTTCTGAAGCCGCAAATCCACACTGTATCATCCGAGACGCAAAAAGTTCGGATTTCTCCTTAGTGAGACCAAAATCGCGCACCCAATCGTTTAGTTCGGCCTGTGACAGTAATTTTCGCTTTGCACCCGGCTCAAATTCGCTTGCATTTGACTCAGACTCTTCTTCTGACGATTCTGCTTTTTGAAGAGATGCACCAGGGCACACTGGATATGGCACATCATGCGAATGTGGTACTGGAAGCGCAAACGATCCCACTTGAGCGTAGTTCCATTTAAAAAATCTTCCTACCCCACTGTTTGTGGTGAGGCAAAAATAACAGTCTGTGGAATGGCATAGCGGCTTTTTCCACATCATTGGTGTATCGAATTTCATATGGCGGCTAAAATTAAAATAAATTACTATATTCGCTATGTATAATGTGTTTAAATAAAAATTCTTACCTTCCGCCAGCTGCCCAGTTGGTTAAGATTATATAGCAAAGATCACACAGCGACTTAGGTGTCCATGGTTCTGTGATATTTGGTGAAATACCAAAATAATTCAAATAGTGCAATTGTACTGCTGGAGTAAACTTGTGTGCGTGATTTTTTTTTATAAACTGGCCACAAACATTGCAGAAATTGTCTGGATCGTTCAAACACTCGAACACACGTAGTCTTTTACTCATTGTCTTCCTTGCGTTTTCTAAATATTAACTTCTTTACACTTTCACAGACAGTTTTGAAATGAAATTGATAACCGTGTCTCCTTATGTTTAAATATGTATGAGCATGTAGTGCTGTAAATAAATTAAAAAAAAATATACGAAGACTACTTTGTTTATTTTAAATTAAGTTCAAATGTATTTATTCGTTTGCGTTGGGTAGGTAAGCTGTGCAAATAATGAAAATCAAAAAATCGTGAAATAGCGGAATTTCGGTCGTTTACCAAAAAAATAATAAGTCGGCCATTTGTCATCAGATTTTGTTAAGTAAGGGCTTATTTTCTTTGGAAAAGTGTCAGCTATACGTAAAAAAATTAAAATCGCTGTTAACATCGCGTTTTACATTTTATATGAATTTTTATATGAATTTTTCAGCCACATTTTTACTAAAAAAACGCAGTTTTTTAACCTTTTTAAGCCGCCAACATCAAAACTACTAACCCGATTTGAAAATTTTCTGAGAATAAGTTGTAGACGGCTCAATTGCCTTTAATTTGAGTAGTAGTAGGATAAAATAGGTCAAAGAAGACTAAAGATATGCTCAAAATAGTAAGTGTACCTCCAAAAATTAAAAAAAAAAAATTAAAAAATTTGTATCTCGCAAACCAATCGACAGAAAAATTTTTAAAATTCATTTTCGTGTTCAGTAGGTCCAAATCCATGAGAAAAAGTATGCTAGAAACAAATAACAGACAAAAGTTTGTTATTTGTGACCTAGTGAAATTGAAACCACACTGCCATATGAAATGCCTGTGGCATCAACAATCTATCGCACATTCAATCTCCGATCGGCCAACACCATATCGTGAATTTTTTCAATTGTTTTGAGTGTATAGACCTCAACTGGGCGTCCAGAACGTTCGGCATCTTCCGTGCTTGTAAGGCCACAACGAAAGTCAGTAAACCACTTTTTTACCATTAAAATCGATGGTTCAGAGCCCCCATAGTATTTATCAACCTTTTCCTTGGTTGACGGTTTTTTCGCAAAAAATAATGATTAATGAGCACTCGAAATTCACTTTTTTCCATTTTTAAAAAAATCCACGAAGTTGTATGTTTTGAACAACTGTTAAACGCAAAGTAAATGACGGAACTTGCTCCCATTTTTTAGCTACTGACTGAGATTTTAACGGATAGTTTTGTTGTTGTTGTCCTAAATCATGTGCAGCCGCATAGCCGCTACCGTTGAGAACTTTTTCCTCTAACCGCATCCGTTATTATACAATACTAATTGAACCACCTGACGGCTTAAACGCCTAGAAAAATATGGTCGCTACTAAATTATGCTCGCTGCATTCAGATATAGTTGTCACAACCAAATTATTGGTTTGTAAATATATTATAACCCACAATTTGGCCGCTACCATCTTTTTTATGTTTAATATTATATTATTTAACGACTGCCACTTTCTATTTTAAAATATTGTTGATTTGCATCATACTGTAGTAACAAAAATTCTGGCTATGACTAAAAATGATAAATATGCAAATATAAAATTATAATAACACTGATTATATTATGATCACTGAAGACGATATCATTATCACTTGGGATCATATCATGATTACTAGGATTGTAATATGATCATTGCGAGTATCAATCATAGTAAAATACTCGATATTAACGTTCGAATATAATTGCCCTAACCATATTTTTGCTTTGTCTGCAGATTGAAAGTTTTTTATAAATTAATTTTTTAGTACGGCGGGTACAGGAAATCCTGTCGGCTCCAGTTAAATAAGCTGCCATCAACCATAGTTTTGAAATTCTATACTATTTTCTTTTTTTTGCATTTTTAACAGTTGTAAGCGAAAATTGCGGTTTTTAATTATTTTAATACTTTCCCATAATATGCTTTAGATTTCTAAACTTTTAAAACCAAAAATGTGCAAAAACTCGAAAAAATTGGCTCTCTTGTAGTCAACTAAAAGTGCCCCTAACAATTTTTTTCTCTTTTTTTTCACTTAATGAGCCCAACAATACTCGTGGTCTTCCATTGCAAAATTCTCGAGTAAAAAAAATTTCGGGACACTCTAAGCGTACATTCATGTTAGTCAAACTCAATTTAGTTTAGAATTGACGCATCTATGAATATTTCAATTTTCTTTAAACCCAAACAAATAAAAAAAAAATCCTCAAACATCAGATCGTCCATATGATACTGTACAATATTTAATACATTCACTGACGGATGAAAGTTTTTTTTTTTCTCTTTTTATAGTGAACAAATGTTTTCCGTTTTTAGTGGCCAATGATAGTTCACCAAAATATTTTTATTTCTATAACCTTGTGCCTCGGGATGTGTTCTTAACATTTAGCACTGATAGAAAAATTTTATTATATTTCACTCATAAAACATTTTATGATGTTAATTTATAAAAAAAGTGATCTAAAGTTATTTGCTTTCACATTTTATCACAATTCCAGTTGTACTGCACACGCAGAACAAAAGCATGGTTGGGCAATCATTTTCGAAGAGCATCATATATTTTTGGGATTATGATTGTGCCAACCATAGTTGTACTATAATATAGTTATTATATTATGATAATAAAATAACCATAAGTTTACCATAATATGCTCCCTACAGTTATGATTCGAAACTATTTAATAATATTTTCCTTAAGAAACAATTTGATATTAAGGACTTTTTCAAGAAAACTTCTTTGATTCAATGAAATTTTTTTTTTTTAAATATTTAATAAAATGTTTCAATTCTAAGGATTTTTTTTTTATCAAAAAAAATCATATTCTATAGACTTTTTCTAATAGAATATTTTTTAGATTGTAAGGACATTTTTAAGATTTTTTAACTATAGTCCTTAAAGGCTCGAAATTTATCTTTTAGAAAAAGTCCTAGAATCTAAGAATATTTCTACTAGAAAATAATATTTCTACATGATGAAAAGTACTCAGAATTTAAGAATTTTTTAGAATCCTAGTTTTTTTTTAAGAATATATAAACTTTTCTCTTAGAAACACTTTGTAGAATCTGAGAATTAAGGAAAAGTCCATAAAATTTAAAAATATTTCTATTAGAAAAACCTTAAAAGTCTTTTTTTTTATATAAAAAACCTTATGGTACAAAACAACTCTAGCGTTCCACAGACTTTTTCTTATAAAAAATGATTTTATTTATATTCTGAGTATTCATTCCACAAGAAACTTATTTTTTTTTTTTAAATATTTTTTTTTTGTTTTATTGAAAAGAATTAGAAAATATAAAAACTCTATATAGAATATTTTTTACAATGAATCATATTGATGGTTAGAACTTATTTATAAACTAATAACTTGGTTGTGATAAACGTATTCGAATGCAACAAGCACAAATATAGTAGCAGTGAGCATGTTGCAACCATGTTTTTTTCTTAATTTAAAAAATTGTTCATTTAATTTCATCCACAATCTCGGAACCGATTCGGAGCATCCAAAACCCAGATTGTAAACGAAATTTTAAATAAAATTTTAACGAAACAATTTTTATTAATTAATCTAAACTCGTTTTAGTTAGTTTTACTAAAATCGTCTATATACGAGGGCGCATCAATAAGTCCGTGACTTTTCGAACTTCCCTCGTAGTTATATGAAATGCAACACTGCTCCCATCAAGTACAGGGTGTCCGCCGGGAAGGTATACTACTTTGTTTGCTTATAATTTTTGATTAAATGAAAGAGAATCGATCAATATGGAATACGAGCCGTTTTGAGCACATTTTTCATTACATTCCCACACATTTCACGCGGCATTTCATTAATTTCATATTTTGTTTGAGTTGCTCAAGCGTTTCTGGTTTGTTTGCATAAACCTTGCTTTTCAAATATCCCCACAAAAAGAAGTCCGGAGCAGTCAAATCAGGCGACCGTGGAGGCCAATCAACATCACCATTTCTTAAAATAACTTGTTGTGGAAAGAGGTCTCGCAGTAATTCCATTGTAATCCTGGCTGTATGCGATGTGGAACCATCTTTTTGATACCACATGTTAATCAAGCCCAAAGCATGCAGTTGTGGCGTTAAAAAGTTTTCAATCATATCACGATATCGCTTTCCATTCACAGTTACCGTTACGCCGTTTTCATTTTCAAAGAAGTAAGGTCCAATGATTCCTCCTGACCAAATTGCACACCAGACTGTCACTTTTAATGGATGCAAAGGTGACTGATGTATAGTTTGAGGGTTTTCCATTGCCCAGAACCGACTATTCTGTTTATTCTATTGGCACGTTGTTTCTCCCAAAAATTTCACGTAACTTTATCATCGTCACAGTAATCGATGATTGATTTTAATAAAATGTTTTAACGATTAAAACACGTTGGTTTATCGACTGCCAAATATGAACTGTCAAGACTAATGTTTATCAAAATGGCGGTAAAATAAAGTAGTATACCTTCCTGTACCACCTGTTAATAGACTACTGTCAAATTACCGTCATTTACTTTGCGTTTCAAAACATACAACCTCGTGGATTTTTTTAAAAATGGAAAAAAGTGAATTTTGAGTGTTCATTAAACATTATTTTATGCGAAAACAAAAAAACCGTCAATCAAACCAAGCACCATCGATATCAATGGTAAAAAGGTGGTTTACTGACTTTCGTTGTGGTCGCACAAGTACAAATGACGCTGAAAGTTCTGGACGGCCAATTGAGGTCAATACACCCAAAAATGTCGAAAAAATCGACGATATGGTGTTGGCCGATCGAAGAGTAAAAGTGCGTGAGATTGTTGATGCCATAGGCATTTCATGTGGCAGTGTGGTTTCGATTTTAAATGATCAGTTGGATTTAAGAAAGCTGTCTGCAAGATGACCATAAAGGTAATCGTGTGACAACTTCATTTCCATTGCAAAAATCCATTAAGCAGACTACTATTGCCCCTTCATTCGCCTTATTCTCCGGATTTAGCCTCCAGTGACCATTTCCTATTTCCAAACCCAAATAAATGGCTCCAACGATGAAATTATTGATCAAACAAATGCCTATTTTATGGACCTCGAAAAATCCCATTTTTTGGAAGGGATACAAAAATTGGAGAACCGTTGGATGTAGTGTATTGAGCTAAAAGCAGATTATGTTGAAAAATAATTTTTCAACATAATTCATTTAAGTTTAAAGCAATCAAATACTATATGCGTCGATAGCTCAGTGGGTAGAGTTCTTGGCTGGCAACCAGATTTCCCTGGTTCAAATCCCATCTTGACCACATTATTTTTAATTACAAATAATTTAAATAAAATATTTGTAATAATTTTTTTTTATAAAAATTCCTCTTTTTTAAAAATCTATATTTAGACATATTACTTTTTCCATTCTCTTAACTATATAAGTAACCCTTTACATTATCACCTCTAAAGTAATGGGTATATACATTGCTTTGAGGTTCATCGCCTGTAAAATTCATCAATGAAGTAAGGTGTAAAGTAATCCATCGGCCCCTATGGATATACAGCGGTCAAAAAAAGTATTCGACAAACTGCTTGTTTTTCAGAATCATGAAAAATATGTTAAAAAAATTCTACAAAATGAAAAATATAAAAATGCAGATTATTAGCTTAAAGTATTATCTCTTTATTTATGAAACAAAAAATACAACAAAAAACAATATTCTGGAAAAAAAAATACAAAAACAAAAACATGTAATATTTCAACACAAAAAAAGTATTCGACAACGTTGCTCTGGTTGTAATTAACGGGAAAATATTGATTAAAAATAAATAATTAATATTTAGTTGCTCTTCCTTTTTGTTTAAAACGGCTTTTAAACGCTTTGGCATTGATTTAACAAGATCTAAAATGTAGTTTTGGTCAATTTTTTGCCACTCTTCTAGAAGGATTGATTTAAGCTGGTTTTTGTTCCTGAAATTTCTTTTCCTTATATTTTGCTCTAAGCAGGCCCATAGGTGTTCGATGGGGTTTAAGTCTGGGGACTGTGCAGGTGGTTTAATCACGTTTGGACAGTTATACAACATCCACAACCTGATAATAATGAAAATCACTTGAAACACCCAAAATTTCGGCACTTGGCTTAAGATTTTCCTTGAGTAGGTTTATGTAGTACTGATGGTCCATTATTCCATCAATGAAAACTAAATTACCCACACCTGAAGCCCCCATACATCCCCAGACCATAACACCGCCACCACCGTGCTTTACAGTAGGCACCATATTTCGCTCCTCCAACTCGGAATTAGGCTTTCTATACACCAGAACCTTACCATCACATCCAAATAGGTTGAATTTAGACTCATCAGCAAAAATAGTCTTCATCCAAAACTCCATAGGCTTATTCACATGCGCTTTTGCGAAGTCAACTCGAGCTTTTCTGTTCTTTTTTGAGATATGTGGCTTTTTCCTAGCTGATCTTGCGTGATAATCGTTACTGTGTATAACATTACGCACGGTCTGAGGTGTAACATTGATATTAAGATCATGTTCTAGCTGTTTTGTTAAAACTGTAGCGTTGATCTTAGGATTTTTTTATTTCACGCAAGATCCACCTTTCGTTTACTTCATTAAGTTTTTTTGGACGCCCACTTCTTTGTACATTTTCAATACTTTTAGTTTTTTTGTATTTATTTATGATGTAGTGAATAGTTGTTCTAGGTCTTCCAACAATTTCTGCTATTTCTTGTTCAGTTATTCCCTTTTTAAAATGTGTAATTATTATTTCTTTAACATCTAAAGAAATCTCTGCACCCTTTCGACCCATGTTAACAATTAATTCAATAAATGAAATTAAGACATTAAAAAATATTAGTAATAATGAAAGACATCAATTTAAATTTCAAAGAAACGGTGCTTTTCCCGTTAATCACAACCAGAGCAACGTTGTCGAATACTTTTTTTGCGTTGAAATATTACATGTTTTTGTTTTTGTATTTTTATTTTTTATGATTATGAAAAACAAGCAGTTTGTCGAATACTTTTTTTGACCGCTGTACATTACTGCATACAATAGGTGTGTGTTGAAAGGGGTAAACTCTATTGGCACACCATTTGTAGTCAATATTGTTTTGGGCTAAGCTGATCTTCTTTGAAATGGATGACAGCTAGTAGAAAAGAGGATGATAAGTTAATTTATAATATCTCAAGGCTGGAGAAATTATAAATCGATGTTGGAATTAGTGGCACCAACGGCTCCAAATGTGGTAATTGTGGTTCGGAAAAGTAAAGAATAAATGAAATAGAATTATTAGGTTTTCCCTGGATAGAGAGTACAAGGGATAAGAAAGAGAGATGCTCACTCGTTGATAGTTGTAATGTAAGTAAGTTTTTATTACGTCAGTTAGCCACAGCTAACCTCGGTTTCTTTTTGTATACATTAAATTTCACAAATTCTATGTTTCATATTTCATTCCGACAAGTTTGACAGATAAATGTTAATTGTTATAAAATGAATTCAGAGTTTTATAACGTTAATTTTAAATAAATTCAAATTTTATAATATAAACGCATTTAGTAAATTTACATTATTTTCGACTTTTAAATAAGTTTTATAAAATCTAATAAAACTATTTTAATAAATTGTTGATTTTTTTGTATAAAATGTATGCATTTTATACAATTACTTTAACCATTATTTGGTAATGTGTGGTTTTGCTGTGTAACTTGGTAATTATGCTTATAGCCTTTTTACACTGAACAACATCTTTGTGAAACGCATTTAAGATATTGAAAATGTGAAACAAGTGTTTACATTGGCAACATCTTTCATCTGTTATTTATTCAGCATAATTTTTGTTAAAAACAAAAAATAGATTTAGAGAAAGCATTTTTCATTTGAGTAGTTGTTGCTTTGCAAGAACAAACCCTAATTTTAATGCAGTACATCGAAATATTAAAGGCCATTCTGGAAAATGATGATGAAGAAGAATTTTTGGTAGCGAAAGTATGAAATTCTTACATCTGCCGCTAATTTTCCTTTGTTGAATAATTTTTTTTTTGTTTATTTTCTGTAATGTCAGTTTGCTAGTGATGGCACAAAGAAAATCGATTTTTTTGTAATTTTTTTAGTGATGACACTTAAAATAACGAAAGATGTAAGACGGAACAAAATGAGAAAGGATCATCTTTTGTAGATGTAGAAAGATGTAGAGTTTTTAGCCTGTATAATTTTTATGGGAAGATGTTAACATCTTTGCAAATTGATGAAAGTTGCAAGATGTAGCTCAGCAGAAAAAGGCTATTACCGAAATTTAGCAGATCATTATCTTAGGAGCATTTTAAACTATTTGTACGGTCTTTTTTTTTAACTATATAAAATATTTCATAAATGCATTGATCCAGTTGTTTTTTTATATCAGTGTAGTCAATAACTTAAACTTTTTTATTGTGGGGTAAACAAAGTAACAATTTTCTTGCCCTAAAGAATTTTCAATAACAATAAATACAAACTTTTATATTGAAATATGCAATTTCATAAAACAAATAAGATTTTGTTTAAGATAAAAAAAAACAATTTATGTAAAGGTACGTAAATATATTTTCAATAAATTTAAATATTTTTTCAATGAAATGTATTTGTCAATAAATATCTTTTTACATAAAACTATTAGATAAATATGTATAAATTCAGCAAAGGATTTTCTTTGTATTGAAATGTGTATTCAGTAGTATACACTGAAGGTTTGTAGACGCTTACCACATTTTAGCAAAATATATCAATAAAATGTACTTATTACATCCTGTCAAGTTCATCATCCTTATTTGATTTTGTATGAAAATTGTAAGAGTAAGTGCAAAGTGGTGTGATTGCTCTATTTTCTTCTTTTCAATATAAAATTATCTTATATAAAATTTGAAGAATTGCATTTTGATATGTTGTAAAATATTACTCTGAGATTGACATAAATATCTTATCGCGGTCAAGTTGAAGAATTTACATAAACAAAATATGCATTAAAAAAGTTTCCATGCAAAAGTTTAAGAAATAAAAAATAGAAATTTCCCTCAAATTAAAAGGGCCAGATTTCAATGAAAATAGGTTTACAGGCATCAAGGGACTTCAATTATAAACAAATCTTTATAAGTGAAGATTCGGCTATAACCAGCGAAGAATTCGGTTTCTTCAATCTGTCATCATGAATCTGCTATCTGTTGATAAACGCATTTTTCTAAAGTAAAAATTACCAGCAATTTTAGGGTGTATCGATACAAAATATTTCTTAAGAAATTTTAATCGAAAACATTAAATTTTGTCAAAATTTTTTACAAACGAAATGTTATTAATCATCGCTGTTCTGAGTTTAGATACTTTTAATTTAGAATAGATTTGTTAAAACATATGGATCCCCAAATTCTAAAATTTTGTTATATGTACAGGTTGGTTAAAAAGTTCCTGCGCTCGAAATGAAAGAATACTGTTTTTGTTACGAAATATATTTTTTTATTCAATATAATCTCCTAGAAGCTCAATACACTTGTTCCAATGATCTTCCAATAATTTTATCCCATCCTTATAATGGTTTTCCGGAAGCTCTGCAAAATAACCGTCTACGGCTGCTATGGCCTCTTCATTCGACAAAAAATGCTTTCCACGAAGGAATTGTTTGAGATTCCTGAAGAGATAATAGTCACTAGGAGCCAAATCTGGTGAATACGGTGGATGTTCAAGCAATTCGTACTTTAATTCTTTGAATTCAGCCATCATCAAAACACTTTGTGAGCAGGTGCATTGTCTTGATGAAAAATGATTTTTTTCTTCTTTAAACCAGGTCTTTTCTCACGAATTTTTTTCATCCAGCTGATCCAAAAGGCTGCAATAATATTCAGAGTTGATTGTTTTACCTTTCTGAAGATAATCAATCAACAAAATTCCTTTTGCATCCCAAAAAACTGATGCCATAACCTTCTTTGCTGATCGTTGTGACTTCACCTGCTTTGGAGCTGAACAACCAGCTTCAGTCCACTGTAAACGTTCTTGTTTCAATTTAGGATCATGGTGGTAGATCCAAGTCTCATCCATAGTTATAAAACGACACAAGAAGTCGGTTTTATTCGGCTTAAAACGCTCCAAATTACGCTGAGAAATTTGTTTTCGATCCAGTTTTTGTTGAATTGTTAATGTGTGCGGCACTAACTTTCCAAACAGTTTTTTCATACGTAATTCTTCATGTAAATTATGGAGTACTCGTTCGTCTGAGATGCCTATGGCATTAGCAATTTCACGCTTAGTCAAACTTGGATCTTCACTGACCATATTATGTACCTGCTCAATGATTTTTGCTGTGGTTGCAGTATTTGGTCGTCCTTCGCGTGGATCGTCTTCAAGGCTGGTACGACCACGTTTAAATTCACCAGCCCAAAATTTAACGGTGCGTTTTGAAAGTGTGGACTCCTTATACACTTCTAAAAATTGTTCATAAATTTCCTTTGCTTTTAAACCCTTCAAAAGAAAGAATCTAATGACTGCACGATATTCAATTTTTTCCATATTTAAAAAAAATCAATGACACGTCAATTTCAAATGGCTTGTAAACAAAGAAAGAATTGACAGAATGACTTGCAACTTTGCATGTGTTATTAGGATAGTTATACCAACTTGAGAAAAAAAAGTTTGGAGCTAGCAGTGCCATCTCTTGGTGAGCGCAGGAACTTTTCAACCAACCTGTAACTAAAAACATTGAGATCCGAAGATTTTAAGAAAAAATAGTAGTAGTAAAAAATACGAAAGATGAAAAAACATTTTTATTATTGTATAATTTAAGAGATTTGTCAGAAAGACTTTTTTTGAAGAATCTTTCAACTAAATTTCCCTACACGCAAAGAAATAATGTGGTTGGGACAATCATATTCATTTGGGTTTATGGTTATGCCATCCATAGTCGAACTATAATATGGTTATCATATTATCATAATAAAATAACCATATTTTTACCTTAAAATGGTCCTTACAGTTATATTATGATTCAAAAATTACCATATTATGGTCCCAAATAAAGATGTTATGATATTTTATTTATAATAATATGATTGCACGTAAGTATGCTCAAAATGTTATCATATTATGATTCCTGGATTATCATCATTATATGTGACCTTCTCCGAGAAAAGGGACCTAGTGTGTGAAAATGAACTTTTGAGAAAAACGCATTTAAAGTTTCATAACGCATTATCACTGTGAACACACCTTTAGTTGGGAGATGCGATTTGGTATGGTTAGTTATGATTGGGTGCCGATTTTGGTGACGTCATGCCTATGTGGTGACGTAATTTTTTTCGCTTTTAGTGTGACAATAAATAAAAATAAAACTGAACCTGCCAGCAAGAAAAAAAAAATCGAAGCACCGAATCACGAGAAAAAAACCAGCTGAAGTCAAAGCGCCGAAAAAACTGAAATTGTCAAACGGAAGAAAATCGAAGTACCAGATCACGAAACACTGAAAAAAGTCCAAACTCCAAAGAAAATTCTAAGACTGACGAAAAAAAAAACAATTTAAAACCAAAAAATCAAAAAAAGTAAAATTTTAATGTTTTTCTCATTTTTATCGATTTTCCCAAGTTCGTTTTGTACGTTTTTATGGGGTAAATAAATTTTTATCAGAAATCTAACTCATTTCATCTTATTCTACACCTTTTTAGGTACCAGAATCCACTCTTAAGTCCAAACTCGTTTTTTGACACACTAGGTCCCAGTCAGTTTGTGATTCCGTTTGTAACATGTAGATATATAGGTTTTATACCCTATACAGTTTATATATTCGTAATCCTTATGCAATTTTAAGTCGATTTAGCGATGTCCGTCTGCTGTTTGTTGAAATTGCAATCACGACGCAAAGATGCAAGCGGGTGCGATAATTTTTACCTAGATTAATGGACATCCTGCCGAGCAAAATCGGTCCAGCGGCTAAAAAGTTATAAGTGAAAATGTGAAGGGTCCTCTTAATCTTTCATACAATTTTGTATATTTTAGTACAATTTAATAGTAGCGACTGGTGCATACTATATTTTCTCATATTTTTTTCACCAGTCGCTTTGGCATCCACCTCAAAATATTTTTTTCACCTCCATAATTTCACTTTAAAAGATTTTTACATTATTTGTATCAAAAACAATAGAGAACATTTTTTTTTAGGATATTGGTAGAGGGTATTCAAACATTCGGCAAACTTGATTTATGTGGATTTGGATATAAGAACAGCTCTGAATAAAAATGTTATGATATGTATTATTAATGTTAATTATTTATTTAGGCACTAGATAAACCTGTTGAATCAAGCTATAATCGGGAGAGCTGTTATTCCTTTTTTGCTTCAAGTATGTCTTAAAACTTTTTAATTTTGATTTCGTTTTATTCTATTTAACGCCTTTGCCTGTCATATAACTATATTTGAATTGAATTATCTCTGACAAAATTGCATTTGGGCGTTAACG
This sequence comes from Eustalomyia histrio, assembly GCA_949748255.1. Lineage (NCBI taxonomy): Eukaryota > Metazoa > Arthropoda > Insecta > Diptera > Anthomyiidae > Eustalomyia > Eustalomyia histrio. Next base: position 26,333,870 of record OX456524.1, on the reverse strand, counting down.
GGTTAATAGGAAATGCTGTTATATTAAAAATAGAATCATAACTACTATACAAAATATAAAGTATACCCTTTCCTGTTCAGTGTCCTGTGAAAACAAGATCGATTTGGAAAAACCTAACAGTACAGAGCCAGCATGTATCCGTGATGTAATACAAATATGCTTAAGCAAATGTCTATGATGAATTAAAATTACAAAATTTAAAAACAACTTTTCAAACTTTCAGCTGAATTTTTAATTTAAAAATTCTTTGATTCACCAAAGATTTCTGTAATAATTGACTGGCTATCCAGTAAGGAAATGTAAGGATTAGCGCTTGTAAGAGTGCCACACTTTCGCCCTTGGGACTAAAAAATGCATTTGGTTTTGTGAACCGAACTGTCTCCAAATGTCCACAATGCATACTTATTACTCTTTCTCGTACTCTGTTAACCTTTAAACAGATCTTAGCACAATTAAGTGCTTTGCTTCTTAAATTAGAATTTATACAAACACATTAACATGTTCTTTATTTTTTTTACTGACATATAATTTGAGTGCATGTGACTACTTAATACAATACTTATAAACTTATTTAATTTGTGATATTCTTAAAATAAAAAATCGATTATTTTTTTTATTTAAATCTCAGCATCTCAGTAATTAATAGTTTCCTAATTGCTTAATGATTTCCCTAGAAATTTTTTAAAATGTTGACAAGTTATCAGTGTGATGAGAGTGTTACTACAACACAAAATAAAAAAATCCACTCGTTAAAAGTGATTTTGTATGACACCATTTTGTTTTACTCGTTAATATTTCCGGTTTATTTTTTCATATTTACTTTTAATATTTTCTATATAACACACACAACAACAAAGTTAACAAGTAACAAGAGTTCAAAATTATTGTCGATCTTAAACGACCATACTGTATACTACTTGTCACTGAATCAATTATTTTAGAAGAGAACATGTTCTGTGTTAGTTCTGAAATATTTATGTTGTTCAAAAATATCATTTACCATATAAGAAAAAATAAACTAGAATTTAGAAAAATTAACTTATTTAAAGAAAATTTGAAATACAAACGGCGCCAAAGACACTTTTTACCAAAATTTAATTTGAAATTAAGAAACAAATTTTATTTAAAATTTGGTCTAAATTTATAGAAATATTTTACTATTAAGAACTAAATTTTTACTAGAAAACAGCAAAATTTCTTCCTAATTAGTTCATATATCATCTTATATTTAACTGTTAGTTAGGAAATGCTTCCCTGTTTTAAGAAAAATTTTATGTTATTTAAATTCATTACAAAATTTTTGTTACTAAAAACTAGGACTTAACACCCTAAAAATAAGAAAATATTTTCTAACATCCAGTTAAATAGCACTTATTTTAAGAGAAAATTATCTTTTAATTTGATAAAAATTTTTCAAAAAATATAAAACTGTTTCTATGGTAAAGATAATCTATTTTAACATTTTTATCTTACATTCATTGTGTAAGTATTTTCCCACTTTTGGAGGACTTCCGCTTTGAGAGGACACTGTCCTTAACAAGCTTTTTGCTGTACATTTTTGTCTTTAAATTAAATTGAGTTATACTAAACTCATGTATCTAAAATACAAACTAAATTTCATTAGCAAAAAGGTGAACAAATTAAAAAAATGTACTGCAGGATATCCTGAAACGTAATAAGTTATGACAAAGTCAGATCCTTTTATGAGTAAATTAATGATTCTGCTTGAGAGAACTACAAAAAGGAAGACCTTAAGTTTCACACGGCATCTATGGCTAAGTAGCACTAGGGGTCCTTTGTCTTCTTAAATTAACTAATTTAAGGAAATTGTTGCAAAAATACAAAATATTACAGTTAAATTTTTTGTTATTATTATATAATGGAAAAATGTAATAAATTTATTTTATGACATTTTTAGCCTAAATTTTAATTGACATATACAAATTTTAACTTTTTTTATTATTAAGTGAAAAAAAAATAGTTTTAGTGCCTTCGATAAATATTAAGTTTAATAGGCGCAATGTCAATAATAGAAAAGCCATTATGACGTAATGTAAAAAACAAAATTATTACATAAAAGAGCAAATTCAAAATTTTTTACCTCTTGCTAACAAAATTTTAAAATATATTTTAAGCTAATTTAAGTTCAATATTTAAGACTGTTAAGAGATTATTAGAAATTGGCACTTGAGTGATTTTTGACTCACGTTCAAGCATGATCACGAACCTAAAATCACAATCACAAAAAGTAACCAGTTTGTTTTAAATAAATTGTTTCTTTTTTTGGAAAAAATATTGAAAATATGTTAAACGTCCTCTAACAAATCCTCCTATATCTAGGGATATTATTTCTCAAAAATTAGAAAACTTTTACTTACAAAAAAATAATAATATTTTATTAAAATTTGTAAAATTTACCTAAAATCACAATCACAAAAAGTAACTAGTTTGTTTTAAATTAATTGTTTCTTTTTTTGGAAAAAATATTGAAAATATGTTAAACGTTTTCTAACAAATCCTTTATCTAAGGATATTATTTCTTAAAAATTAGAAAACTTTTACTTGCAAAAAAATAATAAAATTTTATTAAAATTTGTAAAATTTATCTGAACTAAAAAATTTTTCCTAGAAAATTTTACTCAATTTTTATTATTACATAGGAAAAAATGTATTACTTTGGTTTTTAGTTGCCTGAATTAGTTTTTAGAAAACCATTCTTAAAAATTAGAAAGTTGTAGACTTAAAAACTGAATTTTAAAAACTAAAAAATTAACACACATTAAGTTCACGTACTTTCTCATTTTAAGTTAGACACATATTTGGAGTAAATTGGCGTAATTTAAGTTCTAAATTTTTTTTGAACTAAACTTAGTTTTATTATATTTTAGTATGCAAATTTCTTAACACTAAGATGTTTTTTTTTAAATTGATAAATTTTTATTTAATACACTTGTTTTTTCTAAAAATCAAGAAATATTACTTAGGAAAGATATGAACTATTTCTGAGTATACAAACTATTTCGTTTTTACCCAAACATAATAATTTTCATTCATTTTAAGAAATTTTTCTTAGTTTTAATAAAATTTTACTTAAATTGAGAAAAAAATTTTAAACTATTTTAAAGGAAATTTTAGATTCATTTTTAGTTCATGTTTTTTTTAATAGTTTCTTTTTATTTTTTTGTTGAAAAAAAAAATATATAAAAAATAAGTTAAACTTAGAAAACCAAATTTTTCCTCGATTCATGAAAAATTTTCTAAAGTTTTTCTAATTTATCTAAAGAAATTTTAAGAAAAAAATCCTATTCCTTAGGTTATTATTTCTCAAAAATTAGAAAACTTTTACTTGAAAAAAAATAATATTTTATTAATATTTTTAAATTTATGTGATCTAAGTTGCTTGAAAATTTTCCCTAGAAATAGTTTATCAGTTTCTAAAATCAAATAAATTTTTATTATTACATAGAAAAAAAGTTTATTGCTTTTTTAATCGCCTGAACTAATTTTTAGAAGAAAAATTCTTAAAAATTGGAAAGTGATAGACTTAACACTGAATTTAGAAATAGCTTTCTAAAATTTATTTAATTTTACTACTCGCGAAAAAAAATTAACACACATTATGTAAGTTCAAGTACTTTCTCACTTTTTTGAACTAAATCGCAGTAAATTATGTTCTAAATTTTTTGTGTTTGAACTAAAATTAGTTTTATTATATTTTAGTATGCAAATTTCTTAAATCTAAAATGTTTTTCTTCATAAATTTTTACTTAATAAATGTGTTTTTTTTCCTAAAATCAAGAAATATTATTTAGGGAAGATATGAACTACATATTTCTGAGTATATAAACTATTTCGTTTTTACCCAAACATAGAAATTGTTATTCATTTTAAGAAAATTTTTCCAAGTTTTAATAAAATTTAACTTAAATTGAGGATAATTTTTAAACTATTTTAAAGGAAATTTTTGATTAATTTTTAATTCTGTTCCCATTTTTTATACATAATTTATAAATGTTGCAAATATCTGGATAAATTGAGTATACCTTCTAACCCAGCTCTAATGTAGCGTTTAAAAAGATGTAAATACTTTTCCCACACATAATTATGAAAAGTGCAAGTTGTCTGCTCTGGCTGGCACACACTTAATGTTGTGCACAATGGCCCCTTCAGGCCATAATGTATATGAGTATGCTTACACAAAAAAGAACGAAAAAAAAAAAAATGAGATGGAACAGTAGTAGCTGCAGCAAGTATCCTTGTTATAAATACTTTTAATTTTTTCGAGAGTCTACTTTTTCTACTTCTTTTTTTTTTGCATACACTGCAATATGTTGTCCAGAGAACAAAAAAAAAAAAATAGAAATTGAATTCATTTTCGAAGACAGCGTAAAAAAAGTTTATGCTGTCAATTTTCCTTATTCATTAGCTTTCGAAGGCATCATACTTACACAACCACATAATGTTAGTTGGTTGATTGTATTGTGTCTCCGCCATTATCACTATGTTGAATATGTCACGGAACTGTGACGTTAAAGTGATCCTTATTTTGCCATTTTGCTAATTTCAACTGTCGCTTCCCCCTAGAAATGTTACTTTGTTCGGGGAAACGAATTCACATAAAATCATGCAGTTTTGCATAACCGCAACATGTACAGTAGCGATATATCTTTTTTTAGACAAAAAATTTGCCAGGCACTACGCTATGGTGAATATTGTACTAATAATAAAAAACGATATATTACAGGTTGGTTGAAAAGTTGCTGCGCTCGAAATGAAAGAATACTGATTTTGTTACGAAATGTATTTTTTTTATTCAATATAATCTCCTAGAAGCTTAATACAGTTGTTCCAATGATCTTCCAATAATTTTATCCCATCCTTATAATGGTTTTCCGGAACCTCTGCAAAATAACCGTCTACGGCTGCTATGGCCTCTTCATTCGACGAAAAATGCTTTCCACGAAGGAATTGTTTGAGATTTCTAAAGAGATAGTAGTCACTGGGAGCCAAATCTGGTGAATACGGTGGATGTTCAAGCAATTCGTACTTTAATTCTTTGAATTTAGCCATCGTCAAAACACTTTTGTGAGCAGGTGCATTGTCTTGATGAAAAATGATTTTGTTCTCCTTTAAACCAGGTCTTTTCTCACGAATTTTTTCATCCAGCGGATCCAAAGGCTGCAATAATATTCAGAGTTGATTGTTTTACCTTTCTGAAGATAATCAATCAACAAAATTCCTTTTGCATGCCAAAAAACTGATGCCATAACCTTCTTTGCAGATCGTTGTGACTTCACCTGCTTTGGAGCTGAACAACCAGCTTAAGTCCACTGTAAACGTTCTTGTTTCAATTTAGGATCAAGGTGGTAGATCCAAGTCTCATTCATAGTTATAAAACGACGCAAGAAGTCGGTTTTATTCGGCTTAAAACGCTCCAAATTACGCTGAGAAATTTGTTTTCGATCCAGTTTTTCTTGAATTGTTAATGTGTGCGGCACTAACTTTCCAAACAGTTTTTTCATACGTAATTCTTCATGTAAAATATGGAGTACTCGTTCGTCTGAGATGCCTATGGCATTAGCAATTTCACGCTTAGTCAAACTTAGATCTTCACTAAACATATTATGTACCTGCTCAATGATTTCTGCTGTGGTTGCAGTTTTTGGTCGTCCTTCGCGTGGATCGTCTTTAAGGCTGGTACTACCACGTTTAAATTCACCAGCCCAAAATTCAACGGTGCGTTTTAAAGGTGAGGACTCCTTATACACTTCTAACAATTGTTCATAAATTTCCTTTGCTTTTAAACCCTTCAAAACAAAGAATCTAATGACTGCACGATATTAAATTTTTTCCATATTAAAAAAAATCAATGACACGTCAACTTCAAATGGCTTGTAAACAAAGAAAGAATTGACAGAATGACTTGCAACTTTGCATGTGTTCTCAGGACAGTTATACCAACTTGAGAAAAAAAAGTTTGGAGTTAGCAGTTACATCTCTTGGTGAGCGCAGGAACTTTTCAACCAACCTGTAGGTCAGTTTGGAACAAAAACCTTCCGCAATGAATGCGATTTCTAAAACCTTCCAAGATTTTTTTTAATTTTTGTTGCATTTCTTTCTTTCCAATCTTCCCATCGAAGTGGTTGACCAAATTTACAGCTGGATTTGACGACAATTTAAATTGATTTTGTTTGCCTGGCGGTTTGTAGTAATCTTCACCTAGATTTTCATCTGTGTCATCTTTATATATTGATGATAAATCAGAATCAGCTGAATTTAAATTTTGGACGGGTTCTTGTTCAGAAAGAGATTCTCTTTTACAGGATACATCAAATATTATTGATTAAAATTGCTATCATTCATCCCATTTGGTGCGGAACCTTTTTTAACGATCGCGAAAAAGTAAAAACGCAATTCTTCATATTTTTTATGGTCTATCCGACCTTATTTGCAAAAAAATCAAAAAGTTATATCCCTAATGTACAGACATGTTCTGGATTTTACTTTTAAGTGAAAGTGAAACTTTCATATTTTTTTTCTCAATTTCTTTTAGTTTCATTAAAAATTTAAGTGAATTATCATTGTACAGTGGTCATTTAATGCAGCTGAAATCGAATCAAATAAAATTTTGGAATACTGTAAAATTGATGCCGTAAATTTTAATTTCAGGCGGATTTGAATTCGGACTAATTCTAAAACATGCCAAATAATTTTATATGAATACGAATATAGAGAAAAACTGAACACACACAGAAAAATAAAGTGCCACCCGAATGGAAAAGTATATTTTGGCTATGACAAATGTGATTGCTGTAAATTTTGGATGTTAGAACAAATATTTAGTTACAGTAACCAAGTTTTGTTGTGAAAACTAATATTAAAATGTAACAACCGATTTTAGCCATGGTAACCGAATGTCAGTTGTAAATTGAAAATATTTCGCTGTGTGTATATTTAATTTGAATGAAAATGTTGATTTATATTATTATACATATACATAAAGGAACATTTCAAGGGCGAGCGACTGCCGAAATTCACAAGTTGCAAAATAAGGAACACTCAAATGTGCATATATACAAGGGCTGTTTGATAATTTCTGAGACTTGCTAGATTTATTAGTCGGTCATTATTTGGTAATTTTATTTGTTTTTGTTAAAAAATCGTTTGATTTTGGTATTTTTAATTTTGTTACGATGGTGGTGGGCCAATAAGACATCTGTCAGTTGACTCCTGTCAAAATTTGAACAAGCTACATTATTTAGTTCGTGTTTGCCAGCCATTGATAGCAAACTAAAGCATGATTTAAAGAGAAAATGGAAAAAAAGTGAATTTCGTGTGTATTATTTTTTTGCGGATAAAAACCATCACATAGTATTTATCAAGCTTAGTATTTAACTCTACACCATCAATTTCAATGGTATAAAAGTGGTTAAAAGTGGGCGCCCCGGTAGGCTAGTTGGTAGCGTGCTAGCTTATCAGTGCGGGGTCGTGGGTTCGATTCCCACCAGAGGCTCTGGTCTGTTTTCGCTACAACGAGCCAAAAGCCTTTGTTGCTAGTGCTCCGTTAGGGTATTAGTATATAATTTGTAATTGAATTTGTAATATATTTAACTGAATTTCGTTGTGGTCGTACAAGCAGGGAAGATGGTGAACGTTCTGGACACCCGTTTGAGGTCTCTACACCCGTAACAATTAAAAAAAATCACGATATGGAGTTGGCGGATCGGAGATTGAAACTGCAAGAGATTGTGGAAGCCATAGGCATCTTACATGGCTCGGTGATTTCAATTTTGAATAATCACTTGGGTTTGAGAAAGCTTTTCGCCAGACGGCTGCCGCGTTTGCTCACAATCCACCACACAAAAACAGTTTTCATGGCAAAAATCCATGAATTAGGTTAGGAAGTGCTCCCTCATCCACGCTATTCTCCGGATTTAGCCCCCAGTGACTATTTCTTGTTTCCAAACCTGAAGAAATGGCTCGGCGGAAAAATATGAAATCACCTCACATACAAATACCTTTTTTGATGACAAATCGATATTAATTGGATTGGAAGGAATTAAAAAATTGGAGAAATGTTGAACATAGTGTATAAAGCTCTAAGGACGCTATGTTGAAAAATAAAATAATTTTTTATCCAAAAAAATGCGTTTCATGCAAATAGTCATGCAAATGACACTCCCTTTATTTTGCTTTTTACACCATTTGCTTTTTTTTTTGTCGATTTTTTGCGCGAAGTCGAAAGGCGATTTTTCGCTTGGAAACAGCTTCTCGAATGCCAAAAAAGTGGTATTTTTGCATCGCATTGTAACTGACGATGAAAAGTGGATCCATTACAACAACCAAAAGCGCAAAAAGTAATGAGTTTTGCCCGGACAGCCCTCAATATTTTTGGCAAAGCAGAATATTCATGGCATGAAGCTTAGGATCTGTATTTGCTGGGCGCAGCGCGGCGTGATTTACTACGAGCTCCTCAAACCGAAGGAAAAGATCATGGGGGGGGGCGCTATCGGACTCAACTCATGCCTTTAAGCCGCGCACTGAAGCTTTTAGCGGCCGTAGTACGAAGAAAGGCACGATAAAGTAATTTTGCAGCATGCAATATTATCCAGACATCGCTCCTTCCGACTACTAATTGTTCCGGTCGATGACACATGGCCTGTCCCAGCAGAAATTCACTTCATATGAACAATAGATTGCTTTAAAAGACAAGTCATTCTTCCGAGCTGGTATTCTAAAATGGTCCGAAATATGAGAAAAAGTTGTAGTCAGCGATGGATAATACTTTGAATAATATATTTGTAACCATTTTTGCAATTTCAAAAAAATATATAAGGTTCCAATATGTCAATCAATTTTGAAAAGATCATTAACAACATAATTAATTTTATTGACTGAATTATTTTCTTCTGTATTCAATCTGCATCTTATTCAAAGAAACAATTTGATTTTCGTTGGTTTATAATTTGCATTGATTTATAATTTGCGACTTAGATCATAAAACAAATTATTCAATCGAATTAAAATTATATCAATATAAATTGAAATAAATGAATAATTTACTGTATTCAATATCAAATCATTAGTTTGAAGTAATTATCCACTGATTTATAAAATCAAAAATTATTTACGAGGGTTTAAATGAGAAATACATATCTTCAAGGCCTAATTGTAAGTTCAGGTTGTTAATTAAAATTTTTCTAAATAATGAGCATTACTAAACAAAGCTTGAGTTTGTAAGTAAATTTCAGTAAATCAACATGGATTAGTTCTCATGTAGCTTTTTCCTTTAAAGTTGGAAGTTAAATAAGAGATACATACCTTAATAATTATCAAAGAATCCACTTTTACTAGCTTGCATTTTGAACAAATATACATACTCGTATTGACAGATACACACTACATAGTAGACAGTCAGTAAAAACATTCATACATAACTAACTACAAACTCAAACCATTATAGTTATGTGTAATAGTGTGTGAAAATCGGTAACTTTTACGCTACTTACTTTTAATGTCATTCTTTTTTTATCCCTTTTCCTTTTCTTTATCTTTTCCTTCATCTTCATCATATTATTTTTGTTAAAAAAAAAGATTTTGGCTTCTTCACTTAACGATTTTATCATTCAGTTCATTTACTTTATATGTATATTTTTGTGTTGCATATGTATGTGTAATCGGACCAACCTTGTCACTTTCTGCAGAATTAGCTCCATTTTTTTTTAGTAAAATTTCTAATCATTTAATTTTAAAAGTTTTATGCATATCAGGTGCTTTCTGCTAAATTACAGACCTCTATTGCCCATTTTAATTTTTATTTAAAACATTAAAAAAATTCAGATTGTACACCTAAAATAATAAATACGTGGAAATAACTTAAAGAAAATTGAAATATCAGTAAATTTAAACGAAAATTATTCTGTTTTCCCCGCTAAAATCACCGTCTGTAAAAAGTTTAACTTTCAGTTGCACCCGTATGAAAATTCAATAAAGAAGAGCTAGAAATAAAATACCCGAGACTTTCTCTATTTTCTAGATCAATTCGGTTAACCATTTAAACAGCGAATCAATATTTTTAATATAATAGAATGCAGAGTTTTGCGAAGATTTGAGGTACTCTTAAAAATATGAAGTTTGACGACCATAATGTTTATTTTAGGAAAGCCATGTCTACTATTTTGTTAGGGAAATTCCAAATGTTTGACTAGTTCACTCTATTCCACTAAGGTTTCAATTTTCAACGTTCAAAGCGCGGAAGACAAAATACGCGTATCTATACAATTTCCACCAAAGTGGAGCCATCTATTGGTTGATCGCAGAGGCATTAAAACTGAACATTAACAAAATTAGTTTTCGTTACAATATTTAAATGTGATCATCGATTTTAAAAATTATTTTTTATTGATTAAATAATTTTCTACTCAAGTCAAAAGAATTAATTTGATTTTATTTTAATAGACCCAAAGGAATTGATTCAACTTTAATAAATCATTTCAACCAAAAATTGTTCATTTGTATATATACTTCGCGAATTAAATCACAAAACAAATTATTCATTCAAAATCTTAATTTTGAATCATTGATTTAAAGTGAAAATAAATAATTCTTTGATTCGTGAAATTAACAAAGTTTGTATGCCAATTGATTCAAAAAGTATTTATCAAACCATTTCCTAGAACTTGTTTTAAGGGTGACAATTTCAAATCAAAATCATAGGTGACAATGCCAAAATTATAAAAATTATATACATAAATTATATTTTAACTTTAATTGTTACAAAATTTACCAAAGAATCAGTTTTTGATTAAAAATTGAAATTCAATTTTCCAAAGAATTTTTTTTCTTTTCGTGGAAATTTTAAAAGACTTTTATCGTAGAAATTTAAAAAGAAAACCGTAAAGTAATGTATGGCCATAGGGGCCGATGGATTACTTTACACCTTACTTCATTGATGAATTTTACAAGCGATGAGCCTCAAAATAATGTATATACCCATTACTTTCGAGGTGATAATGTAAGGGGTTACTTATATGGTTACGAGAATGGAAAAAGTAATGTGTCTAAAAATAGATTTTTAAAAAAGAGAAATTTTTATTAAAAAAAACAATTATTATAAATATTTTATTTAAAATCTTTGTAATTAAAAACAATGTGGTCAAGATGGGAATCGAACCAGGGAAATTTGGTTGCCAGCCAAGAACTCTACCCACTGAGCTATCGACGCATATAGTATTTGATTGCTTTAAACTTAAATGAATTGTTGCGCTTCGTTTGTTCGCTAGTGTTAGCAAAACAAACATACATTGCTTACAAAAAAACACAAAGTAATGTATCTAAAAATAGATTTTCAAAAATATTTCAATTATTACTTTACATTTATAAATCATGTATTACGTAATCACTAATCAGTAACTTATTACTTTGTGCTTGCAAATATTGAAAATGGTAACGAGCTATTATTACAAGATGGGAATGAGAATATTGCACCCATTACCAAAGTTTTGCTGGGTTACTCATATTGCCATATGTACCAAATTCAAGAACAAAATGTGTAATACCAGATGAATTATTACAGGAAATTAAGTGTAGTCAATACAAATATAGTGATTTCTAAGCAAAAACGTTAAATATAATTAAATTACAATTCTGTCTAAAAAGAACCTACATATTGTTCTAAAAAGAAAATCTTTCTCTTTTTCCCTACGCCATAATTTTTTATGAAAAAATCTCTATCTGCTGACTCAAAGGAACTGATTGTGGAACTAGTTTTGGAACTAATGTCAGTTTTGAAAATTAAAATTTTGCAATTGGTTTATTAAAAATGGGCATCCGGTTTTTGTTTTTCGTCTGACAAATGCTCAGTTTTAAAGTTGGCCACGTTATGTATATGTGAATTTAATTTTTATACCCTTCACCACAGGTGGAAGGGTATATATAAGTTTGTCATTCCGTTTGTAATTTCTACAATATTGATCTTAGACCCTATAAAGTATATATATTCTGGGTCCTTATGAAGAGCGAAGTTGATTTAACGATGTCCGTCTGTCCGTCTGTGTGTTGAAATGGGTTTTCCGAAGAACCCAGACGTGATGAGGACTTGATTCTTTTTTATTTCTGTTACATGTAATCCATTTCTGTTTGCTATTAAAAATCAGACAGATCGGTTAATAAATGGCTGAGATATTAGCAAAAAACCAGGACTACCTCTAATTTTTCCAGTAAAATCCCTTTGTTTAATATGTATGTAGAATTTTGAGCATAACAACACATCCATGTGTTAAAATTCTTTTCTTTCATCTCCACCATTTATACACACACAACACACATACAAAGATTTGTCATTTAAATAAAAACTAAACAAATCCCTAATGAACGAAGACTTTTATATATGTACATCTATTGACGATGATTTTGTGTGAGCTTCAATAGCTCAGTTGTCTAGACGCCATGTCACAAATACTTTTTTTCTCTAAGCCCGCGGAGTTCGAGGTTCAAATCTCGGTCAGGTCAATTCACTTTTTTTTTTGTACATTTTTTTTATTATTTTCTTAATATTTTCTTAATATTTTTTTTTTTGCTTATTTTTGGTTTTTTTTTTAACATTTAATAATTAATTTATATAAAATTTTATATTAATAATTAAAATTCTTTTCTTTCATCTCCACCTTTTATACACAAACAACACACATACAAAGATTTGTCATTTAAATAAAAACTAAACAAATCTCTAATGAACGAAGACAAACCACCATCAGTAACACAATCAAAATATTGCAGCAGGGTTGCGAAATAAGAATTTCAATTTCGTACAAAAGTCATTATCAAATTGTACTTTTTGAACTCAATTGTACCATTTCTTCTGTATAAAAAAACACCAATTATAGAATTTTTTTAACAAAAAAAAACTGTACAGAAAATTCAGTTGTACATTAAAAGTATATAATAAAATAAAAATATATAAAATAAGGTACAAAAATACATGAGATAAATATCATACTTAAGTAGGTAGCAAGCTATTTCTTAGATTGGAAATAGAGTATTCAAAAAACCGGCCTTTTGGAAAAACCGGTTTCGGTTTTCTTCGAAAAATCTAATTTTAAAAAAACCGGTTTCGGTTTCGGTTTTTGCAGAAAAAACCGGTCAACCGGTTTTTTTCGTTTTTTTTTTAATTTGAATAAAAAGCTTATAAAATTCGTTGTTTTAATTACAAACAAAAAAAAGAAATTTAATAAATAAAGTAATAAAAAAAATAAATATGAAACAAAAAAATATTTTATAATATTTTTTTATTGTATTTCATTTCAACATTTAATTTATTGGTTTTAATATTTTTTAATATAATATTTTTATACGCTTCACCACAGGTGGAAGGGTATATATAAGTTCGTCATTCCGTTTGTAATTTCTACAATATTGATCTTAGACCCTATAAAGTATATATATTCTGGGTCCTTATGAAGAGCGAAGTTGATTTAACGATGTCCGTCTGTCCGTCTGTGTGTTGAAATGGGTTTTCCGAAGAACCCAGACATAATGAGGACTTGATTGTTTTTTATTTCTGTTACATGTGATCCATTTCTGTTTGCTATTAAAAATCAGACAGATCGGTTAATAAATGGCTGAGATATTAGCAAAAAACCAGGACTACCTCTAATTTTTCCAGTAAAATCCCTTTGTTTAATATGTATGTAGAATTTAGAGCATAACAACACATCCATGTGTTAAAATTCTTTTCTTTCATTTAAATAAAAACTAAACAAATCCCTAATGAACGAAGACTTTTATATATGTACATCTATTGGCGATGATTTTGTGTGAGCTTCAATAGCTCAGTTGTCTAGACGCTATGTCACAAATACTTTTTTTCTCTAAGCCCGCGGGGTTCGAGGTTCAAATCTCGGTCAGGTCAATTCACTTTTTTTTTGTACATTTTTTTTTTATTATTTTCTTAAGATTTTTTTTTGCTTATTTTTGGTTTTTTTTTTAACATTTAATAATTAATTTATATAAAATTTTATATTAATAATTAAAATTCTTTTCTTTCATCTCCACCTTTTATACACAAACAACACACATACAAAGATTTGTCATTTAAATAAAAACTAAACAAATCTCTAATGAACGAAGACTTTTATATATGTACCTCTATTGACGATGATTTTGTGTGAGCTTCAATAGCTCAGTTGTCTTGACGCTATGTCACAAATACTTTTTTTCTCTAAGGCCGCGGGTTCGAATCTTGGTCAGGTCAATTCACTTTTTTTTTTGTACATTTTTTTTTATTATTTTCTTAAGACTTTTTTTTGCTTATTTTTGGGTTTTTTTTTAACATTTAATAATTAATTTATATAAAATTTTATATTAATAATTAAATAATCCATAAATAGGCTAAAAACATCAAAATTTTTATAAAAACCCTCTGATACAAACAAAATACAAACGGTTTTATTTATTTTTTTTTGCTCCGATTTAAAAGAATTTATAAAAAGATTTTTAAACCATTTTATTTCTCACATATTAAGAAAATTTTATACATAATTTACCTTTGAGTGCAACTATTTTAGGTCATAACTTATAATAATTTATAAAAAAAAATATAAACTATTTTCCTTTAAATTTTTAAAATTAAGCTAAAGAAATTACAAATATTTCTAATAAAAAAGCGAAATAAAATCCCAAATGTAAATTTGCCAGCTAAATCAAACTATTTTGTAGAAATAAAACACATGCAGTTGTAGTGATTTCTTTTAACGATTTGTTGAAATTCTTTTCTTTCACCTCTTAACCTTTTATACACAAACAACAAACACTATTCTAGAGCTGTATTATGACCTATGGATACGTCTTATATAGCAAAAGATCGAAAATCTTTAGTATAACATATTTGCTGAAAAACTCGGAAATATCGGTTCAGATACAAAAAAGTTATGCCCAAAACATAAATTTTTTTAAAGTACCTATATTCCCGAGTCCAAGTTTTATCACCAAACTAAATGGTTAATTTCCTCTTAAAGGCGTCCGTATATAAATCTGTCCATTCCATATATGTCCATATATTAACTTCAGTTTTTTCCCAACCATGGTGAAGGGTATATAAGATTCGGCATAGCCGAATTTAGCCGCTCTTACTTGTTTTTATTTATATAGTACTCGTACTTTATATGAAATCTCTTGTACATAAGCATTGTGCAGAATTTGTCTTGACTTATTTATATTTCCATTACTTGCGTTTTTTATTTTAGACATCAGATCATTTTTTAACATTTCATATTATTTACGTAAATTTAAATAAAACATTTCTATATTGTATACCCTCCGCCGACTACTAATATCGGCGTTAAGCCAACCCCTTAAACATACCAAATATTTTTGGCTGTTTTTTTGTTTTGAACAAATTTTAGGAGACCATATTTCCAAGTCTTATAAATTCGTTTGTTTTTGAAGCCTAGTCTAGCCGAAAAATTCTAACTTAAAAATTAAACTTAAATATACTATGTACTACTCCCTAAACCGGTGTCTTTACATGCAATTAAATGATAGCAAGAAATAGTCAGACTAATTGCGAAGACAATTAATTTCAATGTTAATTTAAAATCTTAATATCGTGCACATGCAATCGGAATAAATAAATTTTAATAACAAAATAAAAACGGTAAAAAGTTTAATTATTTAATATTTAAAAAAAAATATGTATATACAATTTTTAATAAAATTTAGTGATTCTGCACATGTAACGGGGTCTTGTTATGGCTGTGGTAGGTCAGTCGTATACAGGATATATAGGGTCCGCCAAATAACTTTTTTTTTGAAAATGCTATAAAAAAAACTACTGAATATTTTCTCAAATTTCTTTTTTTATTTGAAAGTACAATCCTTCCGGTTAATAATGGAAAATAATTTCATTCAAATGGCTGCCTCGGCTGGCCATGCAGTAGCCTACACGATCGGTCTAATTTTTAAGCACATTATTGATTGTGTGCAATGGCTTCACGAATATTGTCCTTTAAAGCGTCAATTGTCTCTGGCTTGTCGGCGTAACTTATGTTGAAACCAAATTGTTGCCAATATCCTCCTCTTCAGTTTTTGTGAACAAAAATTCGTTCAACATGGCCCGATAACGATCGCCATTGACTGTAACGGCCAGCCGAGGCAACCATTTGAATGAAATTATTTTCCATTATTAACCGGAAGGATTGTACTTTCAAATAAAAAAAGAAATTTGAGAAAATATTCAGTAGTTTTTTTTATAGCATTTTCAACAAAAAAAAGTTATTTGGCGGACCCTATACCTGTGAACCTTCAAAACCCTTTAAGGGGGTGAAACAATTTTATAGATCTTTAGTCGATTTTCAAAATATATGTTACATAATTTCTTCTGAAAGCGCTTGACAATACGAGCTCTTCTCCACTCGGTTGTGTGAAAGAGGATGGCAATCGCTCGACTCGGCAGACGTTGGTTCGTTAGATTTCGTTTGGGTTCAGTTTGGTATTACCAATTCGGCACTTGTCAGCTTGGTAGAGCTGGGCGCAATACAATTAATTGTTCTCGAGTCAGCAGCTCTGAGCACAATGTAATCGGCAGTTGTTAGGTCGGCAGCGTTCGGCACAATGCAATCGCTAGTTGTCGGGTTGGTAGAGTTGGGCGCTATAAAATCGGTATTTGTCGGGTCGACAGCGTTCGGTACATAAATACACTTGGCAGGTGTCGAGGCCTCAGCGGTATGCACAATACAATCGGTAGTTTTCGGGTCGTCAGCGTTCTTCCCAATAGGATCGGAAACTACGTGGAACAGACAACCGAAGCTGCTGTATTGAACAGACTCTCAGAAGACCAGCGGCCGATGCCGCTATGTTTTTCAACATAGATATACTTCATCCAGCGAATGTCCAACTTTTGTAAGCGCTCCGCAAAGTTAGATTTCGTAAGGTCCTCAAAATAGGCTTCTCTTGCAGATTTGACCTTCTCATTCGACTCAAATATTTTTGTACCCAGCAATTCCTTAAAATTCCGAACCAGGTAAAAGTCGCTGGGAGCCAAATCTGGAGAATAAGATGCAACAATTCTAACCTCAACTCGTGTATTTTTACCATCAAAACTGAACAAGAGTGCACCCTAGAATGACCCTAATGAAAGGTCACTTCTTGTTTTGGCTGAATGGGGGCGTTTTTTTTTCTTGATTTTTTAATTGGCCCAATGATGATGCATAATATTCTCCATTAATTTTTTCCTCTTTTTCAAATAGTCAATTTGGATAATTCCTTGGATATTACATCGGGGGGAATTCACCTAGTGAAATCCATTGCTTTGACTCTTGTTTTATTTTAGGTGTATAATGGTGAATCCACGTTTCATCAGAAGTAATGAATCGACGAAGAAATTCATTAGGATTGCGACGGAAAAGCTCTAAACCTGCTACTAAGTCAGTCACGCGATTGCGTTTATATTCGGCACCGATTTTGCCGATGGCTTTTTCATACACAAATTTTTCGAGCAAAATCGAAATCACTGAAGCATGTTATATGCCCGTACCCTTAATTAGTTCGCGCACTTAAACCCGTCGCTCACTCAAAACTTTATCGTGGATTATTGCATGAACTGGACATGCTGAACATGTTTCATTATTTGAGGCTGTACACTCAGAAAAAAAAGTTAGTAGAAAAATTTGTAAACGGTTTTCAATCCCCCTTTAATATTTTCGTACTGATTTTTAGTAAAAAAATTATTATTTAGCAAATCTTTTTGCTATTTACATTTTACAAATTACAGAATTTTTACAGAATGTTTACAAATTTTCGTTGCTAATTTCAGAAATCATTTTACAAATTTTTGAAAACCGATTTGCTAAAATTAGCAAAAAAAAATTACTAATTTTAAAAAAGGCGATATTGAAGGAAATGTTATTTTTAATAATTAAAACTTATACATAAAAACTTAAATTGCCCTAAAATGTTACATAGGATTAAAAAAGGGATCGAAAGTGAATATACCGACTCATGTCTAAAAAGAGGACATCCACTTAAAATATCACTAAAAAGGGTTTTTTAGTTCTAAAAATCAGCCCTAAAAACAATTAAATTTAACCTTAAAAGTAAAAAAAGATTGACTAAAATATTTTTCAAAAAGGAAATTACCAAATTAAAACAAAATAATAAATTCGTTTATGTTTTAACAATTTTTAAGATTTTTAAGCATTTGATTTTCTTTTTCATTTTCTATAAAATATTTTTTAAAAAATATTATCAAAATTTTTAATGCTCGATAAAAAGAATAAATCTAAAACTAAATATTAGTAATATTAATAGTATTTAGTAATTTTTTCGCTGATTTTAGCAAACCGAGTTCAAATTCCACTTTACAAAAAGTCTACTAAAATTTAGTAGCGGCTACTAATTTTTCTACTAATTTCATTGTACTACACGTCAGCAGACATGTGTTGCTAAAATTAGCAAAAAATACCGCTGGGCTCAAATTAGCAGAATTTCCCGTAATAACAGCAAAATTTTCAGTCGCCATTACAAACTTTTTTTGGTGAGTGTAAGGCCAAGTTTTAATTCATTTACCCAATTGTAGAGAGTCTTAGATACTGGTGCAGATGTGCCATGGAATTTGTCTCAGTCATTTTTGATTTTCCTAGGTGCTTTGCCTTTCAAGTAGAAGTGTTTAATGACAACACGAAATTAATTTTTTCCATTCTTCAAAATAGCAAATGTTGGACCAAACAATCGTTTGCTAAAAAACACTGTAAATTTGCCAGTCGTGTTTTGCAATTTAACATTATTTTATAAATATTTTTTTTTTTTAAATTTGAAGTGATGCTTATATGATTTTGTAAATACTTATTGACTTGCCCTCGTATTTATCATATGCATTTTTTTGAAATTTGATTAGTACTCGTATATTTATTTCAAAAAATTATAAATAGATTTGTGTCTATAGTTGGAATGAGAGTGAGGATGCCAAATCATTATAGGGCCAATAAATGATGACACAAGTGACTTGCACAATAATGTGATAGTATGTGTAAATTTTAACGAGTGTATGTTAAGGTTTGTGTAAAAAATCAAAATTGATTGTATTTTTACACAAACTTTTGTCGTAGTAAGTGTTAGTTTGCGCAGGTGAATTGTGTAGTCTATCTGTCGCCTTAGTACCGTATAATAACAGGAAACATCTAATTGTTCATACATTTACAAATATTCTTGTCTTTGGCTTCGTACTACTTACATATGTTACTTATGTGTACAATATTTTTCGTATTACAATAAACGTACGTATTTAATGGTATTTATTTACTCAATCTGCCCAAAATGTAAATAACACAATACTTAATTTAACTATAGTAAACCTTTTCTTAAACAAATTACGTGTTTACCCTGAATCACAAATTACAAGGTTTTTTTTCTGTATATACACTCGAAGAAAAAAGTCCGGGAAATTGTAAAAAATTAAATTGATTTTATACTGTTAATAGACTACTGTAAAATTTTGTACAAGTTGCGTCATTTACTTTTCGTTTAACAGCAGGATTTTTCGAGGTCCATAAAATAGGCATTTGTTTGATCAATAATTTTATCTCTTTCCACCGAGCCATTTATTTAGGTTTGGAAATAGGAAATAGTCACTGGGGGCTAAATCCGGAGAAAAAGGCGAATGAGAGGGCAATTGCCATGGAAACTAAGCTGTCACACGATTCCGTTGGTGGTCGATTGTGAGCAAACGCGGCAGCCATCTTGCGGAAAGCTTCCTCATACCCAAGGGATCGTTCAGAATTGAAAACACTGAGACATGTGATATGCCTATCTCTTCCACCATCTATCGCACATTTAATCTACGATCGGCTAACACCATATCGTGAATTTTTTCAATTGCTTTGGGTGAAGAGACCTCAACTGGGCTTCCAGAACGTTCGGCAACTTTCGTGCTTGTAAGGCCACAACGAAAGTCAGTAAACCACTTTTTTACCATTGAAATCGATGGTGCAGAGTCCCCATATTGTTTATCAACCCAGCAAAACCACATATTACCAAATAATGGGTAAAGTAATGTATAGCCATAGGGGCCGATGGATTACTTTACACCTTACTTTATTGATGAATTTTACAGACGACGAGCCTCGATGAGAGGTGTTAATGTAAGGGGTTACTTATATAGTTACGAAAATGGAAAAAGTAATGTGTCTAAAAATAGATTTTTAAAAAAGAGGAATTTTTATAAAAAAAATTATTACAAATATTTTATTTAAATTATTTGTAATTAAAAATAATGTGTTCAAGATGGGAATCGAACCAGGGAAATCTGGTTGCCAGCCAAGAACTCTACCCACTGCGCTTCGTTTTTTCGCTAGTGTTAACAAACATACATTACCCTTTTGCCTACAAAAAAACACAAAGTAATGTATCTAAAAATAGATTTTCAAAAATATTTCAATTATTACTTTACATTTATAAATCATATATTACGCAGTCAATAATGAGTAACTTATTACTTTATGCTTGCAAATAATGAAAAAGGTAACGAGCTATCATTACAAGGTAACGCATGAGAATATCGCACCCATTACCAAAGTTTTTCTGGGAAGCTTATCCTTGGTTTGATTGACGGTTGTTTGCGCAAAAAGTAATGTTTAATGAGCACTCGAAATTCAGTTTTTTAATTTTTAAAAAAATCGACGAGGTTGTGTGTTTTGAACAGCTGCTAAAGGCAAAGTAAATGATGGAACTTGCTCAAAATTTGACAGTAGTCTGTTTAAAGGTGGTACTTGATGGGAGCAGGGTTGCATTTCATAAAACAACGAGGGAAGATCGAAAAGTCAGGGACTTATTGATCCATCCTCGCAGTAGAAAATAGTTTCACAGGAGTATAATTATTTTTTTGTCTAACGGCACCAACTTTTATTCTGCATTACTTGAAATCATATAATAATTTGGTATTTCTGTCTTCTAAATGTTATATTTTTTTTAATTTGATTTGAAAAACTTTACAACAATTACAAGAAAAATATCTGCTGGAAAATTTCAAGATTTGGTAGGGTTTTTTTATATATTCAAAAACAAGAAATCGATAAGAAGATTTCTTTAAGTAAGAACATTTTACTTGAGTAAGGTCCACTATTGTGGTACCAAGCGTTACTATTTCTTCACTATGTATAATCACGCTGGTAACTCATTATTGACACTTTTTTGTGAGAGAGAGGGTGCTGACTACCTATGGATTTTGGCACATGTCTGTTTTTGTTGTGATAACATAAACACACATGAAATAGCTTTCTCAGATTAATTTTTTGAGTGTACATAATTGTTGTTTCTATTTGAATTTTTTTGTTGTTGTTGGCCTACAGTGTTCAGCAAAAAATAAACAAAAAACTTATCTTATAATTTGTTTTTCGCTTGTAAAAATTTTACATGTTGTTAACTTTTTATAATTTTATACCTTTTTGCAATTGGAAGGGAGAATATTAAATGCTGTCATTTCGTTTGGAACATAATGAAATATTGTTGGTCGAACCTTCAAAGTGTTCATATTTTACTCCCAAAGGAAATGTTTTATAATTTGTTATGAAGCTTTTTCATAAAAATATTGTTAGAAAATATTTTAAATATTGTTAGGAAATATTTTTATTAGACCGCCCATGTAAAAATCGAAATATATATGAACATACATGATCATACATGGGCTTGTATATGATGATACATGGGCATACATGGTCATATACGTCCATACATGATCTCATATATGACCATATATCTTCGGATCCGAAATTTGAGGGTATATGGTGATATATGTGCATATATTATCATACATGCTCATATTTTATTCACATATGCTCGTATATGACCATATACGTCCATATACCCTCAAATTTCGGATCCGAAGATATATGATCATATATGATATCATGTATGGTCATATATTGAACAATGTATGGACGTATATGACCATGTATGCCCATGTATGATCATGTATGCTCATATATATTTCGATTTTTAAATGGGCGGAACAGTTCACTTAATTTTTATTCGTACTTATATGATGAAAGTTTTCCTCTTAACAGGTAGGCTATATTTGTCTTATCCGTTCAATATTTGATGACATACCAGCAAAAACACACATTGCAAAATAATGGGTAAAGTAATGTATAGCCATAGGAGCCGGTGGATTACTTTACACCTTACTTCAGTGATGAATTTTACTGGCGATGAGCCTCAAAGTAATGTATATACCCATTGCTTTAGAGGTGATAATGTAAGGCGTTACTTATATGGTTACGAGAATGGACAAAGTAATGTGTCTAAAAATAGATTTTTAGAAAAGAGGAATTTTTATTAAAAAAAATTATTACAAAGATGGGAAACCAGGGAAATCTGGTTGCCAGCCAAGAACTCTACCCGCTGAGCTATCGACGCATATAGTCTTTGATTGCTTTAAACTTAAATGAATTGTTGCGCTTCGTTTTTTCGCTAGTGTTTGCTTACAAAAAAAAAATACAAAATAATTTATCTTAAAATAGATTTTCAAAAATATTTCAATGAGAATATCGGACCCATTACCAAAGTTTTGCTGAGTATAACTTTTTTACCTTTGATTTTTGGAATTTAATTTAATAGGGTAAAACGAATTCTAGCTGGCTGAATATAATACTCTTATTTATATAAATTTTCTTTCTTGTTTGCAAAAAAATGTGAAGTCTGTCAAAGTTAATTAAAAGAAACATACAATTTTACGATGTTCAGAGAAATTCTAAAACTGTCCAGAGTTTTCATTTTATTAACTGTTTGTTAATATAATAAAATCCTTTAAAACAAATATTAATAAAATAATATTACATACACTTAAAAAAAAAAATTGTAGATAAAAAATATTTTTAAAAGCGCTGTTAACTCAATTTAAATGAAAATTGTTGAAATTTGTTTTTATATGTAGACTTTATTTTTATTTATATATTCAAATTTTTGTTAGACTTTTTAGAAATAAATGCATATATTTGAATACAGAGCCGTTTAGAAATCGTATTGAGATTAAATTTTGGATTAACTATTAATCAAATAAAATATGGCTTAATCAAATCGTTTGGCTTTCGATCAAGAAGTTAATCCGACTTTTGAAAGATAAGCTTTTCAGGGTAAATTGGGAATTAAAGTTTTTTCTTATTCAAAAAATCATCCGAAAGTTTATTAAATAGAGTTCGTTCGTTTTAAGATCCTTTTTCGCTCCGACGGCCTGAGTTTAGGAATAAAATTGATTTAAGCGTTTCGAATAAAAATTTATATACAAATAGATTTTGATCGCAAATAGAGGTGATTTTAAATTAAACTCTCTTTCGCTCTGTTCCTAGGTGTTGGTTTAAAAATAACTCCTACTCCAAATAAAATTTCATAAAAAATTGATTATGTGTCAAAAATAATGTTAATTTCAAATTAAGCTTCTTTTCGCTCTGTTCGCTTTAGTTTTAAAGTAAAATCTATTCAAGGATTTCAAATAAAATTTTATATAAGAATTGATTTTGGGTTGAAAATAAAGACACTTTTTCGCGTTTCGGGTCTTAATTTAAGCATAGAAAATTGTTTACCCGTGTAATAATTTCACTCGAACTTTAATAGCCTTAAATCATAATTTAAATTATAAAAATACACAAATCCATAGAGAAACGTCAAAATGTGTCAATTGTAATAAATAGGGCCGTCATCGTACGAGAGCTGTTTTCTTTTATGGATTTCGCTGAAACGCGAAATACAGCAATTGTATTGTATGGCCTGCTCTACCTTTAGCTTTTGTTGTTTTTTATATTTTATCAAATTACAAATACAAAAATTTACTTTATTTTTATGACAAATATTTTTGTTCACATTTAAATTAGAAAAGCCAAGAATTTCCAAGACTTGGCAGCATTTTTATACAATTAATTCTTAATTTTTAAGCAGCTATACCAATAACTACTTAGAAAGTCTATGTCAACTTAAATTTGTATAGAATATTGATATAACGTTCGGAAAAAGCAAAACTAAACACGCGAGTGTAACACGCGTCATGTAATTCAAAAAACTAATAGCATTTTTTATGTGAAAAATAATCAGTAAACGTAAAAGTATATAAATTGGCAATGCATATAATAATACTTTAAGTTGTTAATTAAATATTTTCAATTTTAAATACATACACTGGCAGTCATAAAAACCGCACCATTGGCAACTCTTCATTAATTTCGATAAAAGTTCAAAGCACCGCATACCTTCTTCTTTTTATTATGGGTAGGAACGTAAAAAATGTCTACACGGTATAAGCAATTGACTTGTGACCAAAAGGTAGACATTTTTGTTTTAAAGTATTTGGGAGTTCCTTATCGTCGCATAGCACATAAAGTAGGATGCTCACATTCAACCATTGTAAAGCTCATAAGAAAAAAAATCATTTGGAACCGTTTGCAAGGACGAAAGAATCTGGAAGACCTTGGAAGACTTACACCCGGACAGACGACGTAATACGAAGAATAAGCTTGAAGGATGGATTCAAAAGTGCAGTGGAAATAAGGGCTGAAATGAAGAGCTACCACAATCTAGATTTAAGCGCGGAAACTTTGCGTAGAAGGCATTTGGATTGCGGACTACATGGAAGAAGACTGGCTAAAAAGCCCTTATTGACGAAGCGGATGAAATTAAACCGCTTGGCTTGGGCCAAAAAATATGGAAACTGGAGCCTCGACGGCTGGAGAACAATTTTATGGTCTGATAAAACAAAATTCAACTTGCTATGCGCAGATAATCTGCCAATGTTCGTTGTTCAGATGGTGAAAGATACAAGGATAATTGTGTAGTTAAAACAGTGAAGTTTTCAGAAAGTCAGGGTACCTTATTCCATATTCGAGGAACCGTGAGCGTTGAAAAATATGGACAAATTATTAAGGACCACCTTTTCTTTTCTTAAAATTTTTTGTTTGGTGCGGTTTTTATGACCGCCAGTGTATGTTTTCATATAAAAATAAATTCATAATTTAAAAATTATGGGAACTCCATTTAAGACTTTATGTGGTATTGGAATCTCAGATTTTTTAAATTAAAAAAAAAAATATAACGATGGCGGGTCAATAAGTCCGTGACTTTTGAAATGAATTATAGCATTTTGGATAAACAAAATCATTTTATGTTTCAACATAGTCTTCTTTGAGCTTTATAGACTTTGGCCAACGTTTCTGCAATTTTTTGTTTATCCCTTCCTAAAAATAAGATTCGTCGAGGTCATAACAATAGGTTTGTTTGTGAGATGATTTCATCGTTGGAGTCAAATCTCTTTCCGCTGAGCCTCAAGGAATTCAGATTTGGAAACAACAATAACGAATTTTATTGTTTTAATAGAAAATATACAATTTAAATAATTCCATTAAGGACCAGTGCGAGGTAGCTAAATAAATTCTTAACTAAATACAAATTGGCAAAAGTTTTGTAATTTCTTAGAAAAATATTTGATTTTTTTTTTCCAAATTTCATAGAAACTTGGAAACCTGAATTTAGTTTAGGTTTTATTTAGCCAGCTCGCACCCACACCAATATTTAACAAAAAAAAAAATATATTTATTTCTTAAGTTTTTATTATTTTGTTGTTTTAAAACTCAATACTGAGTAATAACTGTATAATATATTGGCTGGTATATGAAACTGCCTAAACATACATAATCATATACGTATATATACATGATGACATGTATTTTGTATATATTTGGATCCGAAATTTTGAAGATAAATGACCGTATATGTTTACATATGAGCACACATAAATTATATATGATCTTTTACGGAAATATATGGCCACCTACCTTTAAATTTTAAATCCGAAGATATATGGTCATATATGAGACGATGAATGGCCATATATGGTCGTATATAATTACATATACAAGGTCTTATATGTATGTATGTTCATAAATATATATGGGTGGCTATATTATACACATTTTTCCATCAATTTGAAACTACACTCAAAAAAAAAAAGACATGAACTAAAATGTAATCAAAAATTTCCTTCGAAATCGTTTATAAATTGTCCTCAATTTAAGTAAAATTTGATTAAAACTAAGAAAAATGTTCTTAAATAGAATAAAAATTCCTAAGTTTGAGGAAAAACGAAATAGTTTATATACTCAGAAATACCAAAAAGAACGCAATTTTTAAATTTTAAATAAAACACAGATATTTAAAAAAAAATCGTGAAACTTTATTATATCGTAAAGTAGACAGAATGAGGTTATGTATGGAACAATATATCGTGCAGATGGCCGCCTCGGCTTTGCTGGCATGCACGCGATCTTTTAATGAAATTTTCAATGACCGTTTTGCATGAATGCTGCGGTATTTCATTAATGCAGCGTCCAATTTCCTCTTTTAAGGCTTGAGTCGTCGTCGGCTTATTCGCGTAAACCATCGACTTCAAAAAACCCCAAAGAAAAAAATCTAATGGTGCTAAATCGCACGATCTAGGCGGCCAATTCTGATCTCCAAAACGCGAAATAACACGACCGGGAAATGACTGATGCAGCAATTGAATTGTTTCTCTGGCTGTATGACATGTGGCGCCGTCTTGTTGGAACCACATGTCCTCCACATTCATTTCTTCAATTCTAGGCAAGAAAAAACTGGTTATCATTTCACGATACCGAACACCATTGACTGTTTGCGCTTGACCTGCCTCATTTTCATAAAAAAAGGTCCAATGATTCCTCCAGCCCAAAAACCACACCACACAGTCACACTTTGAGGATGCATTTGCTTCTCGTGAATCACTCGAGGATTTTCCTCACCTCAAATGCGACAATTCTGCCTATTGAGAAGCCATCAAGATGAAAATGGGCCTCGTCACTGAAGATGATTTTATCGGCAAAATCAGCATTTTCATGTTGTCTCACCAATACCCAATTAACGAACTCCCTTCGCTGTCGATGGTCAGCTGGCTTCAGTTCCTGAGTCAATTGAACTTTGTATGCATGAAGATGCAAATCTTTCGTCAAAATTCGCTGCAAAGTGGATTTGGAGACACCAATTTGCTGAGCTCGGTGTCGAATTGAGGTGGATGGAGTTTGAGCGACATCATCACGTACAGCTGCGACATTTTCGGTCGATCGACCTGGTCGATGTCGCGTTGTTGTCTTTACATCACTAACAGACCCAGTTTCGGCAAATTTATCCATTAATCTCTTTACAGTTGACTCTTTTGGAGCATTATTGTGACCCCAAAATGATCGCAATTTGCGAACTGTAGCCGCAAAACTTTCACCATTTTGGTAAAACAATTTCACAATGAGAATGCGTTTTTCATTTGTGTAGCGCTCCATTTTTACTAACCTCGTACCTTCTACTAGCAAACAATAACAATTGTTCAAATGTCAAATAATGACACTTCAAATATTGCCAGATTTAAAAATTGCGTTCTTCTTGGGACACCCTTTATTTCTTGATTTTGGGAAAAAAAAAACAAATCAATAAAATAAAAATTTATTAATTTTTAGAAAAAAATCTTAGTTTTAAGAAAATTGCATACTCAAATGTAATAAAATTAAGTTTAGTTCATAAAAAATTTAGGACATAATTTACTCCCAAGTAGTTGAACTTAATGTGTGTTCATTTTTTGTTCGCGAGTAGTAAAACGTACTAAATTTTAGAAAGCCATTTCCAAATTCAGTTTTTAAGTATACCACTTTCTAATTTTGGAGCATTGTTTTCTAAGAATTAGTTCAGACAATTAAAAACAAAAAATAATAAATTTTTTCCTATGTAATAATAAAAATTTATTTCATTTTAGAAACTGATGAACTATTTCTAAGGAAAATTTTTATGCAATTTAGTTCAGATAAATTTTAAAAATTTTAATAAAATATTATTTTTTTCAAGTAAAAGTTTTCTAATATTTAAAAAATAATAACACTTGGTATAGGATTATTTTTGTTGGAAAACGTTTGAATTATTTTTAATATTCTATTCCAAAAAAACATCAATTAAAAACAAACCAGTTAGTTTTCCTAATTTTCAAGAAAAAATATTATTAAATAAAAGAAATTAAAGTAACAATTTAAAAAAATATCGTGCATGATTGTTATTTTTGGTTCGTGATCGTGCGTGAGTCAAACATTTCTCACGTGTCCATCTCTAATCTTAACAGTCTTAAATATTGAACTTAAAGTAGTTTAAAATATATTTCAAAATTTTGTTAGCAAAGGGTAAAAAATTCCGAATTTGCGCTTTTATGTAATAAATTTGTTTGTTGACTACAATACAAAATATTGCGGGCACATTTTATACATTATGTCATTATGGCTTTCCTATAATTGACATAGCGCTTATTTGTACTTTATATTTATCGAAGTTAATAATAAAAAAGATAAGATTTGTATATGTCAATTAAAGTTTAAGCTAAAAATGTCATAAAATTAACTTATGACATTTTTCCATATTCCAATAATAACAAGAAATGTAACTGTGATATTTTGTATTTTTGCAACAATTTCCTTAAATTAGTTAATTTAAGAAGACAAAGGACCCCCAGTGTTCCTTAGCCATAGATGCATAGATGTGTCACGTAGGGCGTCCCTTTTTGTAGTTCTCTCAAGCAGAACCGTTAATCAACTACGAAAAGGATCTGACTTTATTATTATTACGTTTTAGAATATCCTGCAGTACATTTTTTTAATTTGTTTAACTTTTTGCTAATAAAATTAAATTTATATTTTAAATACATGAGTTTTGTATAATTCAATTAAACTTTAAGACAAAAATGTAAAAGCTTGTTAAGAGCAGTGTCCTCACAAAGCGGAAGTTCTCCGAAAGTGGGAAAATACCTACTCAATGAGTGTAAAGTACCTTTACCATAAATGCAGGATAAGGATAATTTTCAATTAAAAGAAATGCTTTTTAACTTGATGTTAGAAAATATTTTCTTATTTTTAGGGACTTAAGTCCTAGTTTTTAGTAAAAAAATTGTCTAATAAACTTAAATAAAATAAAATTTTTCTTAAAACCAAGGAAACATTTACTAAATAACAGTACAATTTAAGATGATGTATGAACTAATAAGAAGGAAATTTTACTGTTTTCTAATAAAAATTTACTTCTCAGTAGTAAAACTTTTCTATAATTTAGAAATTTCGACCAAATTTTAAGTAAAATTTGTTTCTTAATTTAAAGGAAAATTTTATTAAATATTGGTAAAAAGTGTCTTTGGCGCCGTTTTCATTTAAATTTTTCCTGTAAATAAGTTAACTTATCTAAATTCTAGTTCGTTTTTGTTTTGAGTGTAACTGAAGTAACTCAGAATACCTTAAAATAAGCTAACAAAATAATTTGAAGTACCGTTATCCTTAAAATATGTTAACTTTTAAGGCATTTCGGCTACAACAATAATTTTAAATTTTACTCGTAATTATTTCCAAAATTTGTTACTGTGCTACATATACATATCTAAAATTTCCCTGATCCTAGTATACCTGTCAATTATTTAATATTAAATGGAAAACGTGAACATTATTATCTACTCCCGTCATGGTTTAAATTTATCTAATATCAAATTAATTCATTAAACTTGAATAGGATACGTAGCAATTTTCTTGCCAAAAATTATTTAATTAAAAGAATTATGTCATGAAACATTAAAATTCAAGTAGGTATGTTGTAAAATTATCTTATAAAAAGAATTTAATATTTCTTTTATACAACAAACTTTTAAAATCCTTCTAATAAGATTCATTTACGTAAGGAATTTTTAATACCAAAAAAACACTACTATGTATTAAATCTGATGCTACAGCACAAAACCACTACACAAGCAAATACATACACACACACACAAACAAACTAACACAAACAATTTAATACTATGAAGATAGGGTTTGCTAAATTTTTTCCTTTTTCGTGTGAATGATAATATTTAATTTTTTTTTAATAACCTTTAATAATTCATATGGTAAAAACGTTTTTGAGATAAAAAATTTCATATTCTTAGTTGCAAAATTTCACTTTCTAAAACATTTAACTTATTAAATGATTTTTGGAAAAAAAAATTATATTGCTCTTACAGAAAATTTCATTTATTGGCGGATTAAATTTTAGATTTTTTCCATTTTGAGTATTTTTTTCTAGAAAAAGAGACCTTGAGAAAATAAAATCTTGACCTTTTGGTTTATTTTTATTAGAAATTTTTTTTTGCATTCCTATTTAAAGCGGATGTGGGTTAACATAAAAAACTAACCATGCTTGATTTATTGAAAACTCTTCTTGAAATTTTTTATAAACAAGGAACCCTACACATAGACAACAATATTTACTATAGTAGTATATGAATCTTTTTAACATGTTAAAAGTTAAAATCTACCTTTAAGAACAAACAAATTATGCAAAGAAGAGAGGGTATAAATGGATAAATCTGGGATGATAAAAGGCATTTTCAATTAAGTACTAATTATCTTTAAAAAAAAGTACCTTTTCGACCTTGTACCAAAAACTAATTTTAAAACTTTTTGAATAGAACGTTTTTGTATTTACAGCAGTGATCGGCACTCATAGCACTCTGGGGCCGAACACAATCGGCAATTTACACGTACACTACATAAGTGTCAACAAATCTCAGCTAGGAGCACACAAAATACAATTATTTCATTCAGTAGGATGCTAACTTTCAACAGAGCAAGTATATGCCGCTTTGTTGAGTAAATAAAGTACACTCTAAAAATTTGTTTTTTTTATTATAGGTATTTTTTTATTGTAGGTATTTATTTTGTTTTTCGTTTACATTTTAAATTAAAAATGTCGAACGTTGAGTTGGAAGAATTTTTTTTTATTTTCTTTAATTATATTAAAATAGGCAGAGTGCCTGTATGCAATCAAAAAATTTTTATTATCATTATAATAAATTATTTTTATTTTTCATAATAGAGAAAACAAAAGCATGAACTATTTTAATTCAATGAATACGGATATTCTCATAACGATTAATTAATTTATTCATTCATTTATCTAGAAAGATAAAACAATTTCTCATATTCTCTCTTTCTGCCGACCACTGATTTACAGCCTACACTAAATGGAAATTATGAAATTTTACTGTATGAAAATCTTTTATTCACAAGGCGAACGAAAATTTGTGTAACATAAATTTTTATTTATGAACTACACCTTTTCCAATTGTATTTCAGAAATTGTCAATTGTATATCAGAATAGTCAATTGTATTTCAGAAATAGTCAATTTAATTTCAGAACAGTCAATTGTATCTCGGAAATACTTAATTGTATTTCAGAATAATCAATTATATTTTAGAAATAGTCAATTGTATTTCAGAATAGTCAATTGTATTTCAGAAATTGTCAATTGTATTTCAGAATAGTCAATTGTATTTCAGAATAGTCAATTGTATTTCAGAATAGTCAATTGTATTTCAGAAATAGTCAATTGTATTTCAGAATAGTCAATTGTATTTCAGAATAGTCAATTGTATTTCAGAAATTGTCAATTGTATTTCAGAATAGTCAATTGTATTTCAGAATAGTCAATTGTATTTCAGAATAGTCAATTGTATTTCAGAAATAGTCAATTGTATTTCAGAATAGTCAATTGTATTTCAGAATAGTCAATTGTATTTCAGAAATTGTCAATTGTATTTCAGAATAGTCAATTGTATTTCAGAATAGTCAATTGTATTTCAGAATAGTCAATTGTATTTCAGAATAGTCAATTGTATTTCAGAAATAGTCAATTGTATTTCAGAAATAGTTAATTTTATTTCAGAAATAATCAATTGTAATTCAGAAATAGTCAATTGTATTTCAGAATAGTCAATTGTATTTCAGAATAGTCAATTGTATTTCAGAATAGTCAATTGTATTTCAGAAATAGTCAATTGTATTTCAGAAATAGTTAATTTTATTTCAGAAATAATCAATTGTAATTCAGAAATAGTCAATTGTATTTCAGAATAGTCAATTGTATTTCAGAATAGTCAATTGTATTTCAGAAATAGTCAATTGTATTTCAGAAATAGTCAATTGTATTTCAGAAATTGTCAATTGTATTTCAGAAATAGTCAATTTTATTTCGGAAATAGTCAATTGTATTTCAAAAATAGTCAATCGTATTTCAGAAATAGTCAATTGCACTTCAGAACAGTCAATTGTATTTCAGAAATAGCCAATTGTATTTCAGAAATTGTCAATTGTATTTCAGAAATAGTAATTTTATTTCAGAAATAGTCAATTGTATTTGAGAAATAGTCAATTTTCTTTTAGATATAGTCAATTGTATTTCAGAAATAAAAAAATAGTACACCCTAGATTGTATACTATGTTATATTACACATTTGTTTCATTCCTCGAATATCTTTTACTGCACCCAATCGCTAACATTGTCATACTGAATATTTGAGTTTCGATTCACTCTGTAAAATGTATTAGGGACTTCAATCGGGAGAGATGTTTGAAAATTCTTTGATATTAGAATTTCATATTTGGCTTCCCTAAATCGTACGTAGAGTTTTAAAAATATTTTGAATCATATAATCAAACCCATGATTGTTTGTTAAAATACAAGTCATTCGAAAATTATTAAAATACAAGGCCATAATGAAACTAAATATAACAAATCCAAAACGAAGGGTGTACTGTTGTTTTATTTCTAAAATACAATTATCAGTTTGACAATTACAATTGGCTATTTCTGAAATACAATTAGAAAAGGTGTATTTTTTTTTTGAATAAAATTGATTTATTAAATAAATCAAACTTTTAAAGCCATAAAAGAAATTTTTAACTAAATTCAACGACAGTTAAATGATTTTATAAAACAATTTATTAAAATCATAATTCTCCAATGAGGCTTAAAATGTATCTCCACATTTTCAAAAAATTTTAAATAATTCAATAAAAAAAAATTGTAAATTGTACAAAATGAAAAGTGTAAAGGTCTCTGATACCTTTACACTTTTAAATCCAAATTGTACCAAAAAACGTACAATTGTACCAATTTAATCATCCCAGAAATGGATGGTTGTTGGATGGCGGACTGGTAGTGGATGAATTGCATGATGTTTACTATGGTATAAAAAAAAATATACAAAATGAATGGGTTGTTCGAGCATGGCTTGTAAGTGGAGATTGTTAATAGCTTGTATAAAGAGTATAAGCAAAAGATTTATTTCAGAAAAAAGTAAAACAAACAGTAGTAAAAACAACAAATTTCTACACGCAACGTAATACAGACAGTAAATGAAAATACCTGCAGTAAACTGTAAAGATTTTAAAATTGCAATATGAAATAAAAACAAAAAGTGAAAAATCAAAAACGAAACCCTCTTGTATTCAACGGGAAATGCTTGTTGAGGTAAAAGATTAAGAAGAATACTAAGAGCTTATTTAGAAATGAAAAATTACGAGGGGTCTAAGTAACATCATATCATCATCATCCTATGAATGAATGAAAATGTACCACACATAAACGCAATTCTCACATATAAGTTTGGTGAATAAATCCACTTAGAGGACCCTTAATAAGAAGGACGTAAAGAAAAAGAACAATAGGAAGTTTTACAAGTGTAGCTAAATTCATATTACACATGTAACAAATATTCACTTTTGTTATACATTAGAAACTCACAATATGTAAATAGTTGATACATAATTTTGGGAAATTTTTTTTAAGATCTGTTTTGTGTTTAGGAATTAAAATAAATTCTCTTAAATAATAAGAATAATTAAGGTAAACTAACGTTTAGTTGTTGCCCAGCCAACATATTTCAGGCTTATTATCAAAATGGGCGTTTAAATCAAAATGCATTTCGTGCACTTCGTGACCAAAGTCAGCATAATCGACCAAATGTGTCCACAATTGGCAGAATTGTGGGCAAATTTCAGCAAATTCGGTCTGTGAAAACATGTGCATGCTCGCCCAGTTCGTTCTGCGGAAAACATTGCTGTTGTTCGCTATAGTGTGTCATGAGGTCGGCCAAGCATTTACCGTGAATGGTGTTAACGTGAGATGATAACGAACTTATTGTGGCCAGGAATTGAGGATATGACCCTGGACGATATGTGGTTTCAACAGGACGGCGCCACTTGCCATACAGCTAACGAAACAATGGCTCTTTTGTGCAACAAATTCAATGGCTGTGTTATCTCACGTGGTGGCGATGTCAATTGGCCGCCAAGATCATGTGATTTGACACCATTGGACTTCTTTCTTTGGGTTTATTTGAAAGAAAAGGTGTACGTCGATAAGCCAGCAACAATTCAAGAGCTAAAGGATGAGATAATTCGGCACATTAACGGCATAGAACCTCAATTATGCCTCAGCGTCATCGAAAACATGGACCATCGGATGGAGGTGTGCCACCGAGGTCGCGGCGGCCGATATTTTGTTCCATACATAATTGAACCATACCATATTACC
Organism: Eustalomyia histrio; assembly: GCA_949748255.1. NCBI lineage: Eukaryota > Metazoa > Arthropoda > Insecta > Diptera > Anthomyiidae > Eustalomyia > Eustalomyia histrio. The sequence goes on along the minus strand of OX456524.1, from coordinate 26,299,461 downwards.
ATAATAAACCGAAATGACAACAATATCCTAAATAATTTGTGTGTTATTTAAAATCAACATCGGCCCTTAAAATTTAACCACCCTTTACAAAAGTTTTTATTTTTACATATTTTTTCGTATTTTATGCATGACTTATTAGTGGACGATTTCCGAAGCTTTGCCGGAACTTTTATATGTCTCTTCGAACTCCAACTGTACACTGGGTATTTATATTGAAATGAATGTACGGGGCCTTCATAAAAATTCGATCACTTGTTAAGAAATCATACGTCACCATTAATACTATTAATTAATTTAAAGTTTGCTACAATTTATACAAAAAAAAAAATATTGTCATAATAAGAAACAATATTGCCATAAATTGACATCTTGTCATTACTGGCAGTTACAATACTGGCAGTTAAGTTATGCCCAACAAATTCTACATCAGTTGACATCCATATCTTTGTTGTAAATTTATAATCATTGATATTTCCTTTGAAAGTTATATTTAATCTAATTCTTTTTATGTTTTTATCTCTTTTTAGGTAAGCTTAACTCTATAATAATGGTAAAAAGTAGTAAGTAAAATTATATTAAATAAAATGAAGTAATTTAATTTCTACCCTGCAAAAGCGGATGGGGCAAAAACTACCATCTGATTTTCTTTCGCTATAACTGATTATATTTATTATATTTTTTTAAATTAATTGTGGAAAATTATGTCCAACAAATGAACGCTATCAGAGTTGAGTATACTCACCGATTTGTTAAGAACAAAGTGGTTGCTCTAGATATTTCCAAGGCATTCGATCGTGAGTGGCACAAAGCACTCGTGTGTCAAAGCTTAATGCTTTTGATGTTGGTCTTGGGTTCTCTCTATTCATATTGAGTTTTCTATAAGAATTGTTATAGACGAGCTGGATTCAGGGGTACCGCAAGGTTCCGTTCTTTCTCTCTCACTTTTTCTTTTCTTTGGAAATGATTAAACTTAAAAATCCTTTATATTCTTTCGCAGCTGACAGCAACATTTGTCACTCGTATTCCTTCGATCATGGGCCAAGCCCTTTGGTGGTTGGGGGATATGCGCCAAAATATGATTAACACACTTAATAAAGATCTTTCGACATTTTCTGAGTGGGGTCGTGTACATATGGGCGGTGTCGATATTGATATTTTGGACATGAGAATTCAATGTGATATGTGATTGTTCAGGTATACCACCTATATTAGTCCGAAAAAGGAACACAACTCCCATATATGGGCAGGAGCTTCAAAGTCTATTTTGCAGTTCCTGTACCGTATTCAAAGGAGGTTGTCGCCGCTTATCAATGATTGTCGGGTAACTAGCGCAGTTGACTCTTTGGAGCATCATCGGAATGTGAATACACTCACCAAAAAAAGTCTGTAATGGCAACTGAAAAGTTTGCTTTTATTACAGGAAATTTTGCTAATTTGAGCCCAGCGGTATTTTTTTGCTAATCGTAGCAACACATGTCTGCTGACGTGTAGTACAATGAAATAAGTAGAAAAATTTGTAGCCGCTAGTAAATTTTAGTATACTTTTTGTAAAGTGGAATTTAAAATCGGTTTGCTAAAATCAGCAAAAAAAAAAAAAAAATACTAAATATTATTAATATTGGTACAAAATTTCAAATTTAACTTTTTTTATCGAGCATCAAAATTTTTTTATTTTATTTTTTTTTAAAAAAAATATTTTAGACAAAATTAAAAAAAAAAATCAAGGCTTAAAAATTGTAAAAACATAAACATATTTATCATTTTGTTATAATTTATTTTTGAAAAATATTATAGTCAATCGTTTTACTTTAAAGGTAAAATTTTAATTGTTATTAGGGCTGATTTTTAGAACTTAAAAAACTTTTTAGTGCTACTTCAAGTGGATGTCCTATTTTTAGATATGAGTCGGTATATTCACTGTCGATCCCTTTTTTTAATCTATGTAACATTTTAAGGCAATTTAAGTTTGTAGGTGTAAATTTTAATTAGAAATAACATTTCCTTCAATATCCACTTTTTTAAAATTAGTAAATGTTTTTTTTTGCTAATTTTAGCAAATCGGCTTTGAAAAATTTATAAAATGATTTCTGAAATTAGCAACAAAAATTTGTAAATATTCTGGTAAATTTCTGTAATTTGTAAAATGTAAATAGAAAAAAAGATTTGCTAAATAATATTTTTTTTTACTAAAAATCAGGTGCCGAATTACGGCATTCGTGATCGAACGAAATTGTTCGAAAACTGTTTTTTTTTAAAAAGTTACCACAATAATACTAATAATGATAACACCAAAAATATCGCTGGGTTCAAATTAGCAAAATTTCCCGTAATAACAGCAAAATTTTCAGTTGCCATTACAGACTTTTTTTTTTTTTGGTGAAAGTATGTATGTATGTTATAAAGGGTGGTTAAATTTTAAGGGCTGATGTTGATTTCGAATAAAACACAAATTATGTAGGAAATAATTGTCATTTCTTTTTATTATGATAATATGTATGGTATGGTTCAATTATGTATGGAACAAAATATCAGCCAAATGGCCGCCGCGACCTCGGCGCACACCTCCATTTGATGGTCCAAATTTTCGATGACGCTGAGGCATAATTGAGGTTTTATGCCGTTAATGTGCCGAATTATCTTATCCTTAAGCTCTTGAATTTTTGTGGCTTATCGACGTACACCTTTTCTTTCAAATAACCCCAAAAGAAAAAGTCCAACGGTGTCAAATCACATGATCTTGGCGGCCAATTGACATCGCCACCACGTGAGATAACACGGCCATTGAATTTGTCGCACAAAAGAGCCATTGTTTCTGTGTGGCAAGTGGCACCGGCCTATTGAAACTACATATCGTCCGGGGTCATATCCTGAATTCCTGGCCACAACAAGTTCGTTATCATCTCGCGATAGCGAACACCATTCACGGTAAATGCTTGGCCGACCTCATGACACACTATCGCGAACAACAGCAATGTTTTCCGCAGAACGAACTGGGCGAGCATTGCTAAAATTTGCCCACAATTCTCCAGATTGCGGACACATTTGGTCGATTATCCTGACCAAAAAAAAAAAAGCACGAAGTGCCGAAATGCATTTTGATTTGAACGCCCATTTTCATTATAAGCCTGAATAACTATAACGCGTTGCTCGATTGTGTATCTTTCCATGGTTCAAATTGAGTTAGTCTGAAATTTAGAAATGTCAAATGAAATGCAGAAAAAAACTTGACGTTTGTGCGACATCGGCACACGTATACCATTAGCTACTTCGTGTGACTGACTATATTTGAAGTTCGGCTGTTGCTTTCTTGAACTAGTAAACGTCAAGTTGAATTTCGTTTTCTGCTGTTTCACACACAAGTGTGCATTAGTTTGAACACATGATTTTGGGTTAGCCTTATTTTTAAGCCATAATAAAATTATTTAATTGTAAGTCCAACTCAATTTTGGAATCTGGGTGGTGGTATTCTATTGTCTTGAAATGCCTCATATTTGAATTCATATGCAAAATCTATTGAATTTTATCAATTCATTATAAGGTGTACGCCCCACTGGAAAACCAACTTAATCAGCATTTTTTTCTTACCAATAAAAATATACATTTCATTATTTTGTACAAGTATATGTATATGTATGTGTAAGAGTGAAGATACAGTAATAAAATTTTGTTAATAAATAAAAGATTTTAAGCTTATCTTATGAACATCCTGTCGTCATGTTAAACGATTTTGTTGATACAACATTATCTTACTTTTACTAACTTGAAGAAGTTTTTTTTTAAAAAAAAAAAAAAGAAAACATCAATTTTTCAATTTAGGTCAAGACTAAAGGTTGCTTTTTTATACCATATTTAATAAAAAGCAAAAAGTTAAATTGATTTTGAAGTTTATTACAAAAAATAACAACAACAACAACTGTTGCCTTACTACTAAAATGTCTTAAAACATGATGTCAATAAATCATTTTTACATGTTTTTTTCTTGTATCAGGATAAAAAAAATTTATAGTACATGGTATCGATATGATTTTATCATATTTAGAATGTTGTAGAAATTCAATTTGAATGAAAAAGGAAAAAAGTTTTTTTTTTATGGTGGGAAAAACATCTTAATACTTACTACGCATATGACATCAATAACAAAGTTGAGGGGTTTTTAAGTATATTTTATGACCTTTGTGGCGTCTGCAAATCTAAAGATCAGCCCACACGCATTGAAAATATATTTGTCTCGCATACATATTTTGTTTCCCAAATAAAATATTTTTATATTATCAGTGGCGTGCCCAGGATTTTCTTTAGGGGGAGGGGGCAAAATATTTTTTCTAAAATTATTTTTAAAAGTTGGCAATTTCTAAACCTAATTTTTTTTTACCTTTTAAACAACCTTTGACCTTTAAAACAAAATTTACAGTTTTTAAATTCATAAACAATTTTTATTTAAAACTTATTTATTACATTGACTGAGATCTAATGTATACGTTTAATATTAAGTACATTTTGATTATTTTTGTGTTGTAAAGCTTCTCTTAGCTTTTAGATCATTTTGATAAAAATCTAATATGCTACACAAATTCTTTTGACGAAACGTCAAAGGCTCAGCTTGGTGCAATATATAATTCTTTACCACATTATTGTGACCGGAAAATCTATTTGTCAGGCGAAAATTTTATACCAAAAATCGTGCAATTTTTGTTAAAAAATTTTAATTTTCTTTTTCGTGTATTAATTGTTGTAGAAGTTGGCGCCGCAAGCGAAAATTTTTCATACATTAAGAACAAATATAATTCTTAATAAGTTTCTAAATTTTAAGCTTTAAGTCGCAAAAAATCATTCGCTTTAAAATTTTATAAGATCTTCGGATGCTGCAAAAACCGCATATCGGAAATTAATGGCTCTTCCATTGGACGGAGAGCAGAAATTAATTCTTGAACAATTTTGAAAGGCAGTGTTTGCGCATCACTAAAATATTTGATTTATATAAAATGATTTTTATTCTAATTCTTTAGAATATTTCCATTTAAGTTGGCTGGGGGGTAATTTTTAATTATATTTTTAGTGTTCATTTTTATTATGAAATTTTGACCCTAAAAAATGGGGCTTTATTACATTTTAAGATTGGGGTCATATTTCTTAGGGCCATTTTGCACAATGCCACCATGAACTACTCCGATTTTTTAAAAATAAAAAACAGCACAGATATCATGGGAACCCACGTTCCCATGATATCTTGAGTTGAGACTCAAATTCAAAGACCATTTTAAAAACGATTAGATTGTTTCAAAAACTTTTGGAATGACTCTAAATGTAATTTATAAAATTATAAAACAGCAATTGATATTCAAAACACCAAATTAAATAAAATAAATATTTGTTGAATTTCAATATATTTTTTTAATTGCGTTTGATATTTTTTAATTTAAATTGATCTTTATAAGTATCGATTGCGAATTTTATTTGTAATTTTTTGAATTTAAATTGTGTTCTTTTATTTCGGATTTTTTGTTTTTTTAATTTCAATTGTCATTTTTGCTCAATTTTGTATTTTTTTATAAAAAGTTTTATTTTTATATCTCTATATCTATAACTACTTGTTTTCCTACGGAACACGAAATATAGCATTTATATTGCATGCCCTGCTCTACATATACTAACAAACACATAATTTATTTGCTAGCTTTTGTTGTTTTTAATATTGTATTAAATTTCGAATAGAAGAATTTCAAATATTTTTATGACAAATATTTTTGTTCGCATTTTAAAGAGAAAAGCCAAGAATTGCCAAGACTTGGCAGCATTTTTATATAATCTTAATTTTTAACTACTATAACTACTTTGAAAGCCTATATAAATACATATGTTTTGATATAAATATAAACTGATAATTCTGAAATTTTAAGGATTCCAGTTACCACTTAATGAGGTATTTGAATCTCAGATTTTTTATAAAAAAAAGTAATACATTTGGAATCACAATTTTTTTTTGTTTTAAAAGAAAATAAACAAATTAAATAATACCACTTAGGTCCTGTGCGAGGTAGTTAAATAAATTTTAAACTACATACAAATTGACAAAAGATTTTAAAATTTCTTTGACAAAATATTTAAATAATTTTTAAAATTTCATAGAAATTTGGATACCTGAATTAAATTTAGCGGGGCCTCTGGGCGCTGCCCCCTGCGCACGCCACTGTATATTATATATAAGACTTACTTACAAATACATATTTGCCAATAAAGAGGACACTGAGATACCAAAAGTTAAAACAAAACTATACAAAGAAATTTCCAAGCACTTGGCAACAAATGTTTTAAATAGTTTGGAAATACAAAAAACAAAAAAACACACATTTCCAACTCAAAAAAAAAAAAATAATCAGATTTTATAAGATTCCTTACAAACCATTGAATTTTGAAGAGAAAAAAGTTTAGTAACTTGAAGAATAAATAAATTCAAGTCTAAGAAAATTGAAATAAACAAAATTGATATTTTTAACCGAGTTGGGAGTAATTAATTAGTAAGAAATGACCCATAGTCATTTATTTTTTTTTTTGTGAAGGAGCCAACAGTAACGTTATTACAGGTTGGTTGAAAAGTTCCTGCGCTCGAAATGAAAGAATACTGTTTTTGTTACAAAATATATTTTTTATTCAATATAATCTCCTAGAAGCTCAATACACTTGTTCCAATGATCTTCCAATAATTTTATCCCATCCTTATAATGGTTTTCCGGAAGCTCTGCAAAATAACCGTCTACGGCTGCTATGGCCTCTTCATTCGACAAATAATGCTTTCCACGAAGGAATTGTTTGAGATTTCTGAAGAGATAGTAGTCACTGGGAGCCAAATCTCGTGAATACGGTGGATGTTAAAGCAATTCGTATCTTAATTCTTTGAATTTAGCCATCGTCAAAACACTTTTGTGAGCAGGTGCATTGTCTTGATGAAAAATGATTTTTTTCTTCTTTAAACCAGGTCTTTTCTCACGAATTTTTTCATCCAGCGGATCCAAAAGGCTGCAATAATATTCAGAGTTGATTGTTTTACCTTTCTGAAGATAATCAATCAACAAAATTCCTTTTGCATGCCAAAAAACTGATGCCATAACCTTCTTTGCTGATCGTTGTGACTTCACCTGCTTTAGAGCTGAACAACTAGCTTAAAAACGACGCAAGAAGTCGGTTTTATTCGGCTTAAAACGCTCCAAATTACGCTGAGATTTTTGTTTTCGATCCAGTTTTTGTTGAATTGTTAATGTGTGCGGCACTAACTTTCCAAACAGTTTTTTCATACGTATTTCTTCATGTAAAATATGAGGTACTCGTTCGTCTGAGATGCCTACGGCATTAGCAATTTCACGCTTAGTCAAACTTGGATCTTCACTAACCATATTATGTACCTGCTCAATGATTTCTGCTGTGGTTGCAGTTTTTGGTCGTCCTTCGCGTGGATCGTTTTTAAGGCTGGTACGACCACGTTTAAATTCACCAGCCCAAAATTCAACGGTGCGTTTTGAAGGTGAGGACTCCTTATACACTTCTAACAATTGTTCATAAATTTCCTTTGCTTTTAAACCCTTCAAAACAAAGAATCTAATGACTGCACGGTATTAAATTTTTTCCATATTTAAAAAAAATCAATGACACGTCAACTTCAAATGGCTTGTAAACAAAGAAAGAATTGACAGAATGACTTGCAACTTTGCATGTGTTCTCAGGACAGTTATACCAACTTGAGAAAAAAACAGTTTGGAGCTAGCAGTGCCATCTCTTGATGAGCGCAGGAACTTTTCAACCAACCTGTAGAGTAAACGACGACCGCTATAGAGCCATGCTGACTGGATTCTTCTTACCAGGATTTGACGATCTGGATTTAGAGTACATGTGGTTTCAACAGAACGGGGCCACTGATCATACTGCACCCGACACAATGCGTATTTTGAAGGATACTTTCCCAGCCCGAGTATCTCACGTTTCGGTCATTTGGCTTGGCCAGCCAGATGTCTCGGATTTCTTGCTCTGGGGATATTTTAAGTTGTTGGTGTACAAAAACAAGCCCCTCACCATGAAGGAGTTTAAGAACAACATGCGAGCCGAAATTTTCAACGTGACACCGCAAATCCTGCGCCCAGTTATGTAATCAGAAAACCCCAAATTTTCACCAACGCCGACGGCGGCCATACACAGAGAAAACAGTTTCTTTGTGCAACAGAATATCGATTGAAACCATATATTTTTTTTGTATTAGGAATACATTTGGTGGCCTCAACCAAATAATTTAGTTACTGCAAGCAAACTATTCAGTTGGAAAGAAATTCGTCCATCACACTAAATATATTTTCTCTGTGTGCATAATGGAAATTTAGAAAATGTGTTTATTACCATCTTTTGTGTAATGATAATGAAAAGATGATGTTAATGATTTTGGCCCATCTCTGTTTTTAAATAAGGAGTGACATACTCTAATAAAATAATATGTCTTTAATATTATAATGTACGATAGTATGGTAAAGTGATAAATTTACTGGAAATAATAAGAAATTCAAAAGACAGTCGACCCTTTAAAAATATTTCGTCATATTTTAAACGCCTCACCGCCCTAAGGCAATGTTCATAAAATTTACCACAAATGCCACAAATGATTATTTTACATTCATATATTAAGCTATTTTCTATAGAAAACATAATTTACTTAATTTTGTGTGAAAAATGGTAAAGTGTAATAAATTTTAAAATAATTTATGCTTTATTTTTAGTAGTTTATGTTTTATTTATTATGATTTGGAGTTGTAACCAATATTTATTCGGTCGCAATGAATTTGTTTTCAATTTTTTTTTAAATACTGTTTGATTGCGTACTTATTTGGGACAGGCCTACTTTAATTTTTTTCAAATATATGTCCATACATGATCTTATATATGACAATATATCTTCGGAACCGAAAATTTGCGTGTATATGGCCATATATAATCATGTAGGAGCATACATGAATCATACATGAGTATATATGATAACGTATGACTATATACGGTCATATACCCTTAAATTTCGGATCCAAAGATACATATACGGTAATGTATGAAATCTTTTTTGGTCATATACTGAACTATGCATGGCACATATGATCCTGTATGCCCATGTATGATCATATGCAAGACTATATATCACCTTGTATGTTCATACATATTTTGATTTTTATATGGGTTATTAGAGAAAATCTATTGAATAGTTTTAACTTTAACGCTTTATTCTATAAAAAAATAATTATATTAGAAGGATAATAATAATTTAAAAGGAAAATTTTAAATCCCGGAATACCGAAATCCGGGGTTCCTGATAAATTCCGTACTACCAAAAATCCTTGGATTTCGGGATCGCCATTATCAAAATCCCAAATACCGCAACTTTTTAATATAAATCCCGAATGGCAACCATGTATAACAAAAATTTGAAATGAATTTGATAACAACTTATCATTTCAGAGATACGGGAAGAAGGGGTCAATTTGGACCTGTCCCGTGATAGGTGAAACTGGACCGGTTTCGGTAATACATATCACGCAATAGGTGAAAAGAGGACCGGTTCCTAAAGTACCGGTTTTAAAGTCATGACATGTTGTTTTAGACCAGTCCTGTGACATGTCACAGAGGGCAATTGACCCTCTCCTAGGACAAGGCCATGTTAAAGAGACCGGTCCCTATCACAATAAACCGGTCACGTGACGTCTCTTGGGCAGATCCTTTTCCCGCAGGGATTTCAAAAAAATGTATAAATAGCAAAATATGGGTATTTTGGGTATTTGATTATCCTCGTAGAGGTAAAACATTACAATATTTAAAAAGTAAGTTCAGTTTTCAAATTAATTACGTTATCGAGAATTATATATTTCGAAAATTTCAAAGTGTTCCCATAATTCCAACTTTACTACGAGGGCCATTCGAAATGTTCTTAGCCTGTCACATATTAACAGACACAAACAGCAAAAAGTTAAGTGTATTGGAAACTTCCATCCGTCATATGAACAAATATATAATTTCATTTCGATTTGGAAACTAATTCATATAATAACAGCTCTTCAAAAAAAAAAAAAACGCTTCAGTGATTTTGTTTTATAATGGAAAAAAAAATTTTTTTGGGATTGCAACGGTATTTTCTTATTTGATTATCTTCAAAAGGGTAAAAAAAATTCAGAATATTATTGTAACCTTTTGGATCAATTAAATGTGTAAATTCGGGAAAAACGACCCGCACAAAGTTTAGCTTCCTGTGACTTCAATTTGTTACAAAATCTAGAAAAATTTCTTGCTGGCAAATGTTTTACCACGAATGAAAATGCAATTGCAGTTGTAAACGATTATCTTGCAGAGCTTCAGGAAAATTTTTTAATCAAGGAATAGAATTGCTAAAAAGGCGTTAGACTAAGTGTATTGAAGTTATAGGAGATTATATTAAAAAATAAACATAATTTTACAAATCAAACGCCTGTTTTTCATTGTTTTGCTAAGAACTGGCCTCGTAAGGGCTCAGTTCACTGTAAGTGATTCAAATAATTTGCAGTCAAAGTTTCCTCTTAAAAACGAACAATTGTTGTAGAAAATCTATTGTTTTTACCAATTTTTTTAGTCAATTTATTTACAATAAAAATTAATGCCAAAATACAATTTTTTTAAACGATAACCCAGCAAAAAAAGACCTTGCCAAATAATGGGTTTTAAAACTAAAAGTAACTGGTTGAAGTTTGCCTGCTAAGCTCATTATTTTAACATAGGAATGTCATTGGCGGTAGCTAGTTACCTACAACCTTACGAGTAGGGAGTAAAACAACTACCATTAGTAAGGTTAAAATAACTAGTTATAGGTAACGCAAAAATAACAGGTTGGAATTCATATAATAAAAACTGGTGGCTTGAAGGTGGAAGGTAGTTAATAACTGGTTGCTTATTTAGGGCAAAATAATACATAACATAAGGAGTGCAAATAACGCATTATCAATAGGTACTGAAATAGTGGCTACATATAATGAGTTTATAAGTCGTTATAGAACTGATAAGAAGGAAGTAGCTGAATAACTACACAATTTCCCATTTAATTTAGAAAGTATCAACAATTTTCATAAACTATTTATTTTATTTCAGAAATTAATATAATAATAACTGAAATTAAATTAATATATGTGAAATTAAATTGATAGCATCTGAAATGAAATTAATAATATCTGAAATTAACTGATGAATCTGAAATCAAATTGAAAATTTCCTAAATTGTTATTTTCTAAAACTAAATTGATAATTTCTGCAAATAATTAATAATTTCTGATATTAAATTGGAAATGGTGTAATGGTGTATAAAGAAATAATATATTTGGTTTGTTTTTTTCGAATTTTATATAAATATCCCATACAATTTTAAGTAGATATAGACTTGCTAAGTAGTTATAGATATAGCTACTTAAAAATTAAAAATGTATAAAAATGCTGCCAAATCTTAGAAATTATTGTCTTTTCTCTTTTAAATGTAAACCAAAATATTTATCATAAAAATATTTGAAATTTTTGTATTTTTTATTTAATAAAATATTAAAAACAACAAAAGCTAACAAATTAATAATGTATTTGTAAGAAAATATAGAGCTGGGTAAAAAATAGAATTGCTCAGTTATGCGTTCCGGCGAAGTCCATATACAAAAATAGTTTTCGTATAAAGGCGGCAACAAATGTTCAAATTGTATTTGTTTACAAAAAATAAATAAAAGTCACGTAAGTAGGGATAGTCGTTTTTTTTACAAGTAGTTATAAATAAGGATATAAAAATCGAAAAAAAACCTATTATACGCTTAGATTTTTTTGTAAAATTTATTTTATACTTATAATGATAAAAAAACTTAAATAAAACATATGTACATATTAACTTATAGATTAATTCATTCAAAATTCCAATTCAAAATGGTATTGGAAAAATTCTATTTTCAAATCAAAATCATTAAATAACAGAAATATTTAAAATTAATTAACTATTTTTTATTATGTTTCAAATTTTATATCAATGTTTTATTTGCTTTTAATTTGAATGGATTTTTAATAACAATTTGACAAAAAAAAAATTAAATAAAAAATAGATTTTAACTGCCAGAAATAAGTATTTAAAACACACTTATTATTTTCACATTGAAAGTAATGTAGTATGAAAGGAGCTGACATGAAATATCAATGGCTGTAAAACACATTATTAGTAACTCATTATTTTCATTTTAGAAGTAATGCAGTGGGCAGTGGTAGGTCATTATTGGTAATGCAAAAAGCAATGAGCTGCTTTTACTAAATTTTTCCTGGGAAGTCCTTAGTTGGGATTTTTACTGATTTTTATGTCTTTGGTAGGTTTTAAAGAAAAATATGTTGGTTTTGAATATAGAAAATGATAGAGAATAAATATCCCAGCAAAACCACACATAACCAAATAATGTGTTGCCATAAGGGACAATGGATTACTTTACACCTTACTTCATTGATGAATTTTATAGGCGATGAGCCTCTAAGTAATGTATATACCCATTACTTTACATGTGATAATGTATGGGGTTACCTATATGGTTACCAGAATGGAAAAAGTAATATGTCTAAAAATAGTTTTTAAAAAAGAGGAATTTTTATTAAAAAAATTATTACAAATATTTAATGTGGTCATGATGGAAATCGAACCAGGGAAGTCTGTTTGCCAGCCAAGAACTCTACCCACTGAGCTATCGACGCATATAGTATTTGATGGCTTTAAACTTAAATGAATTGTTGCGCTTCATTTTGCCGCTAGTGTTGTCAAAACAAACATACATTACCCTTTTGCTTACAAAAAAACACAAAGTAATGTATCTAAAAATATGTTTTCAAAAATATTTTAATTATTACATTACGTTTATAAATCATATATTACGTAATCAATAATCAGTAACTTATTACTTTATGCCTGCAAATAATGAAAAAGGTAACGAGCTGTCATTACAAGGTAACGCATGAGAATATCGCACCCATTACCAAAGTTTTGCTGGGATTATTAAGTTTCGTTGCTGTTAGCCTAATTGTGTGTTGTTTCGGGTTTTCTAATTTGTGTTATCACTCACTAGAAGATCATCATCAATTATTATGGATAAAACTGAAGACGATTTTGTGGCGAAAACCGAAAATACCTACTTTATCCTGTTTTTTAATTTATTTCTCTGATACCAAATCGAACGAAAATCATTACCAATTTAAAGATCAACTACACATAAACTTTATAAGAAAATGAAAATTTTATAGAAAATCCTTAAACCTCAGGTAACGAAAAAAAAGAAATCCTTCGTATATAAAAAAAATAAATTGTTGGCATCTTTAAAATCTACTTTCAAATCTACCGTTATTATCCTTGTCACGACTTCAACTGACAATTGCAATAATTTATGCAAAAAAAGTTAAACCTTCAACTTTTTATTAGTAAATGCTTTTCCAATTCTAATTGCTAAGTGCACTAAAAATATTAAATTATGTAAATTAGAATTAAATTCTATAAAACTTATTTTAAAAGCACGCACTAAAATACTGGAACAATACCCGTTCGCAGTGCATACAAAAGGAAAAACTGACGCTTTATATTGCAAACACTACTAGTTTAGTGTTTTTTTTTTTTTTGTTGCCTGTTTTAGTTTTTTAGCCAAAAGCTATGCCTTTCATAGCAAATGGATGCAGAAGCAGGAGAAGAGAGGAGAGAGTCCTCTTATACGTATATGTATTCCATTGTTCTAAATGTTTGAATAAAAATTAAATTCAAACAAAAAAACGTTTAAGTAAGCGTTATAATAATAACGATAATGAGAATGATGGCGATGTTGATGATGAGGATGATGACGACGGCGATTACACACAGTAACGTTATATGCAATGTATGAGAGTATGGCGGAATTAAAACAATAGACGTTGAAAAACACAATAATAATAATGGATGCAATAAAAAACTACTAGTGGTGGTAAAGTGGGGCTAGTTGGAAATACAAAGAGCCTGTATTGGGGCATATAAACCAAAAATTGTTTGCCAATCATATTTAAAGCAAAATAAAAGTGCTATAAAGCAAAAACTTAATTGTCTATAGCATCGTTTTAAAACAAGATTTAGCATCCCTTTTGTTGGTTCATCATTTTCCTAGTGGTTCTATTTTAAACTCTACACATACAAACAAATTAGTATAATGGCGTGAGTGTGTGTGAAATAAAATTTATTTTTCATTGTTTCACAAGGACATTGTTTAAATAAATTATTCATATAAAAGTAAAATAAATATTTTAGTTAGTTTATATTTTTATATTTGGTTTACTTTTATCAGAATTTATATTTATTTTATGACACACATATTATTTTTAAACCCTTTATTTATTTTAAAAAAAAACTTAGCTAAATATTATAAATAAATTAAACTAAGTTAATTTTTTTTAAAAGATTTACACATTAAATTGCGAATTTTCGAATTTTGATGCTAACAGTCCCCCGTCAAAAAAAAAAAAAAAACTTTCTAAACTGAGATCGAACCCGAAACTTTCCGACTATATGCCGTTTTAAACCCTCTAACCGGCCTAAGCTTTTTTGAAATCAAAATTCCTCACAAAATACAAACAATAAGTTCTTCTACAGAACATTTTTTTCGTTGTTCATTTAAGGCGATATGGATGTATCAAAAAGTGCCGGTAAAGACATAATTTGTTCCTCTTGTCAATATATAAATATAAAATTAAAATTACATATTTTATGCCTTAAGAAGATATGGCGAATTTCGTTCTTCGGTTACTATATATACGAAAGCGGATCAATAAGTCCGTGACTATTTGAACTTCCGTCGTAGTTATATGAAATGCAATACTGCTGCCATCAAGTACCACCTGTTAATAGACTACTGTCAAATTTTAAGCAAGTTCCGTCATTTCATAAAACATAAAAGCTTGTGGATTTTTTTAAAAATGGGAAAACGTCAATTTCGAGTGCTCATTAAACATTATATTTTGTAAAAGAACCGTCAATCAAACCAAGGAAAATCTTGATAAATACTATCGGGACTCTGTGGTTTACTGACTTTCGTTGTGGTCGCACAAGTAAGGGTGGTTAAATTTTAAGGGCCGATGTTGAATGTAAACCACACCTAAACGTCAAGCTTTTTTCTGCATTTCATTTGACATTTCTCAAGTTATTCAGGCTTATTATGAAAATGGGCGTTCAAATCAAAATGCATTTCGTGCACTTCGTGATTTTTTTTGGTCAGCATAATCGACCA
The DNA here is from genome assembly GCA_949748255.1 of Eustalomyia histrio. Taxonomy (NCBI): domain Eukaryota; kingdom Metazoa; phylum Arthropoda; class Insecta; order Diptera; family Anthomyiidae; genus Eustalomyia; species Eustalomyia histrio. Next base: position 26,284,177 of record OX456524.1, on the reverse strand, counting down.
AATGTGTCCACAATCGGGAGAATTGTGGGTAAATTTCAGCAAACCGGGTCTGTGAAAACACTTGTGCATGCTCACCCAGTTCGTTCTGCGGAAAACATTGCTGTTGTTCGCGATAGTGTGTCATGAGGTCGGCCAAGCATTTACCGTGAATGGTGTTCGCTTTCGCGAGATGATAATGTTCTTATTGTGGCCAGGAATTGAGGATATGACCCTGGACGATATGTGGTTTCAACAGGACGGTGCCACTTGCCACACAGCTAACGAAACAATGGCTCTTTTGCGCGACAAATTCAATGGCCGTGTTATCTCACGTGGTGGCGATGTCAATTGGCCGCCAAGATCATGTGTTTTGACACCGTTGAACTTCTTTCTTTATTTGAAAGAAAAGCCAGCAACAATTCAAGAGCTAAAGGATGAGATAATTCGGCACATAAACGGCATAGAACCTTAATTATGCCTCAGCATCATCGAAAATTTGGACCATCGGATGGAAGTGTGCCGCCGAGGTCGCGGCGGCCATTTGGCCGATATTTTGTTCCATACATAATTGAACCATACCATATTATCATAATAAAAAGAAATGACAATAATTTCCTAGATAATTTGTGTTGTATTCAAAATTAACATCGGCCCTTCAAATTTAACCACCCTTTACAAATGACGCTTAACGTTCTGGACGGCCAATTGAGGTCAATACACCCGAAAATGTCGAAAAAATCCACGATATGGTGTTGGCCGATCGAAGAGTAAAAGTGCGTGAGATTGTTGATGCCACAGGGATTTCATATGGCAGTGTGGTTTTGATTTTAGATGATCAGTTGGATTTAAGAAAGCTGTCTGCAAGATGGGTGCCACGTTTGCTCTCAATTGACCAAAAACCTAGTCTCAATGGCAAAATTCCGCCATATTCTCCGGATTTAGCCCCCAGTGACTATTTCCAAACCTAAAGAAATGACTCGGTGGAAAGAGATTTAGCTCCGACGTTGAAATTATTGATCAAACAAATGCCTATTGAGCTCAAAGAAGATTATGTTGGAAAATATTTTTTTTTTGGCAAAAAAAACTGTTTCATTCAAAAAGCCACAGATTTATTGATCCGCCATCGTATTCTTTAAACGTTAACGATTTGCTAGTAATAGTAAACATATTCCTTCTGCAAATTCCATTAAAATTTCTTTATTCGTTTTCAAGTTACAACGCTGTTCTTTAAAAGTATCCTGTTAGAATCCTGAATGTCCTTGGACGAAGGAAATTATTAAATGATAAAAAAATGACTCAAATTTAGAAAAATTAAGTTATTTGGAGGAAAAATTAAAATCAAAAATTAAAAGCGCCAAAGACACTTTTTACCAATATTTAATAAATTTTTCCTTGAAATTAAGTAAAAAATTTTACTTAAAAATTGGTCAAAATTTTACTACTGAGAACAAAAATTTAATTAGAAAACAGTAAAATTTCCTCCTAATTAGTTCATACATCACCTAAAATTGTACTGTTAGTTAGAAAATGTTTCCTTGGTTTTAAGAAAAATTTTATTTTATTTAAATCCGTTAGGTATTTTTTTTTTACTAAAAACTAGGACATAACTGCCTAAATATGAAACTGTTTCTATGGTAAAGGTAATATATTTTACCATATATTTAAAAGTACTTTACACTCATTGTGTAAGTATTTTCGGAGGACTTCCGCTTTGTGAGGACACTGCTCTTAACAAGCTATACATTTTTATCTTTAAATTAAATTGAATTATACTAAACTCATATAACATATAAATTAAATATTCTTAAAATTAATAAATTGTGACAAAGTCAGATCCTTTTCGTAGTTAATTAATGGTTCTTTTTGAGGGAACTGAAAAAAGGGACGCCCTAAGTGTCACACGGCATCTATGGCTAGAAACACTGGGGTCCTTTGTCTTCTTAAATTAACTAATTTAAATAAAACTTGTAGCAAAAATACAAAATGCCACTTTTGACTCACGGTCACGAACCAAAAATTATAGATATGCACGATAACATTTTTAAATGGTTACTTTAATTTGTTTCCTTTAATAATATTTTTTCTTGAAAATTAGGAAAACAAACTTGTTATTTGTATATAAACTATTTCGTTTTTACTCAAACTTAGGAATTTTTATTCATTTTAAGAACATTTTTCTAAGTTTTAAAAAAATTTTACTTAAATTGAGGAAAATTTTGAAACTATTTTAAAGGAAATTTTGGATTAATTTTTAGTTTTTGAGTGAACTTTTAAAAAATGTGTATTTTTTTTTAAATTTAACGAAATTTTAATTTAATTTAAACACCCAAAGGGTTGGGAAAAATTTCTTTAAAAATAAGAAGGTAATAAAATTTCAAAAAATTTATAAAATTTTTTTAACAAATAAGTACTATAGGCAGCTTAAAAAGAAACTGATAAAAAGGAAAAAATAGTGAAAATAAGTGAAACGTCTTCCAACAAAAAAAAAATCCTATACCTTAGTTTATTAGTTTTCAAAAATTAAAAAAACTTTTTCTTAAAAAAAAAAAAATCTTTTATTCAAATTTTTAAAAATTATCTGAACTAAGTTGCATGAAAATTTTCCTTAGAAATTGTTCATCAGGTTCTAAAATCAAATAAATTTTTTTTATTACATATGATAAAAATGTATTACTTTTTGTTTTTGATTGCCTAAACTAATTTTTAGAAAACAATTCTTAAAAAATAGAAAGTGGTATACTTAAAATCTGAATTTGGAAATAGCTTTTTAAAATTTAGTTAATTTTATTACTCGCGAACAAAAACTGAACACACACTAAGTTCAAGTACTTTCTCGATTTAAGCTAGACACATTTTTTGAACTAAATGGGAGTAAATTATGCCCTAAATTATTGTTCTTTTAACTAAACTTAATTTTATTACATTTGAGAATGCAAATTTCTTAAAACTAAGATGTTTTTTGTTAAAATTAATAATTTTTTTTTTAATTGACTTGTTTTTTTCCTAAAATCAAGAAATATTACTTAAGAAAAGTATAAACTATTTCTGAGTATACAAACTATTTCGTTTTTACTCAATCTAAGGATTTTTTTTCTTTTTAAGAAAAATTTTCTAATTTTTAATAAAATTTTACTTAAATAGAGGACAATTTATAAACTATTTTGAAGGAAATTTTTGATTACATTTTAGTTCTTGTCTTTTTTTTTTTGAGTGTATACCTAAGTTTATTATTTTCAAAAAAGTAGAAATCTTTTACTTGAAATTACAAAAAAAAATATTTTATTAAAATTTTAAAAGTTTATTTTATGCATGAAAATTTTCCTTAGAAATTGTTCATCAGTTTCTAAAACCAAATAAATTTTTATTATTACATAGGAACAAATTTATTACTTTTTGTTTTAATTGCCTAAACTAAGTTTTAGAAAACAATTCTTCAAAATTAGAAAGTGGTAGATTTAAAAACTGAATTTAGAAATGGCTTTCTAAAATTAAGTTCAAAAAAATGAACACACATTAAGTTAAAGTACTTTCTAATTTTAAGTTGGACTCATTTTTTGAATTTAATTGTGTTCTATTTTTTTTTGAACTAAACTTAGTTTTATTTATTTATGCAAATTTCTTAAAACTGAGATGTTTTTCTTAAAAATTGATAAATTTTTATTGAATATACCTGTTTTTTTTTCCCTAAAATCAAGAAATATTACTTAAGAAAAGTAAGAACTATTTCTGAGTATACAAACTATTTCGTTTTTACTCAATCTAAGGAATTTTTATTCATTTTAAGAAAATTTTTCTAATTTTTAATAAAATTTTACTTAAATTGAGGAAAACTTTGGAACAATTTTAAAGGAAATTTTAGATTAATTTTTAGTTCATGTCTATTCTATGTGTGTTTTTTTAAAATTTTACAAAATTTTTATTTAAACATTTTCTCACTTCCAAACCGTGCATTGTAAACCAACCGTTTCCAAATGGAAACCACTGCATCCAAAGGGGTGGGAAAAAAATTCTTTAAATATAAGAAGGTAATAATAAATAATTTTCCAATGTCAGTTGCCATAATTGTATTTAAAAAATTCCAAAAAATTTATTATAAACTTTTTTAAGCAAATAAGTACTATAGGCAGCTTAAAACGAAACTCTGTGGTGGGGTAGGTGGGGTATTCCAATTCTAAGGACTTTTCAGATTCCGAGCATTTTTTTGTTTAATTGAATACACATAATCTGTTATTTCTCCTATAGAAAACGTTCTCAAAATCATAAATTTTTTCTTTCACAAATACTTAAAAGATTTTTTTAATATAAAACACCTCAAAATCCTAGAGTTTTAAAGTTTTCTAGAGGAATTTTTTTGAAAAATTCTTTAAAAAAATTTATCTAACAATTCTTTTAAATTCCGAAAATTCTAAAATAATAAAAACGTTTTTCCATCTCTCATATTTTTTTATTATCGTACCACTATTTTTTCTGAAAATTTTTGTATTTAAATGTTTTTTTTTAATAAAAATAAAAAAAAATTCAAATTTAGGGTTCCATCGTCAGCCAGTACGAATGTCTCTAGAGGTGCATGAAGTAATAGTTTGTGGGAACCGCTGCTATAAACGACTAATTGTTTCACAGAAAATTTAGTAAATTTTGTAACAGTAAATATGATTGTAGTTAATTTAAACATTTTCATATTTAAGTTAAAATGCCAACATTTAAGATTTTGTGCTCGCTTTATAAAAATAAATAAAACCACATATCGATGGCTTAATGAAAAAAGGCTCTAACTCGGTTTTTTTTATTTTTTAATTGTAGGGATTCTATGCCTTCTTTACAGGTTGGTTGAAAAGTTTCTGCGCTCGAAATGAAAGAATACTGTTTTTGTTACGAAATATAGTTTTTTATTCAATATAATCTCCTAGAAGCTTAATACACTTGTTCCAATGATCTTCCAATAATTTTATCCCATCCTTATAATGGTTTTCCGGAAGCTCTGCAAAATAACCGTCTACGGCTGCTATGGCCTCTTCATTTGACGAAAAGTGCTTTCCACGAAGGAATTGTTTGAGATTTCTGAAGAGATAGTAGCCACTGGGAGCCAAATCTGGTGAATACGGTGGATGTTCAAGCAATTCGTACTTTAATTCGTTGAATTTTGCCATCGTCAAAACACTTTTGTGAGCAGGTGCATTGTCTTGATGAAAAATTATTTTTTTCTTCTTAAAACCAGGTCTTTTCTCACGAATTTTTTCATCCAGCTGATCCAAAAGGCTGCAATAATATTCAGAGTTGATTGTTTTACCTTTCTGAAGATCATCAATCAACAAAATTCCTTTTGCATGCCAAAGAACTGATGCCATAACCTTCTTTGCTGATCGTTGTGATTCACCTGCTTTGGAGCTGAACAACCAGCTTCAGTCCACTGTAAACGTTCTTGTTTCAATTAAGGATCATGGTGGTAGATCCAAGTCTCATCCATAGTTATAAAACGACGCAAGAAGTCGGTTTTATTCGGCTTAAAATGCTGCAAATTACGCTGAGAAATTTGTTTTCGATCCAGTTTTTGTTGAATTGTTAATGTGTGCGGCACTAACTTTCCAAACAGTTTTTTCATATGTAATTTTTCATGTAAAATATGAAGTACTCGTTCGTCTGAGATGCCTATGGCATTAGCAATTTCACGCTTAGTCAAACTTGGATCTTCACTAACCATATTATGTACCTGCTCAATGATTTCTGCTGTGGTTGCAGTTTTTGGTCGTCCTTCGCGTGGATCGTCTTTAAGGCTGGAACGACCACGTTTAAATTCACCAGCCCAAAATTCAACGGTGCGTTTTGAAGGTGAGGACTCCTTATACACTTCTAACAATTGTTCATAAATTTCCTTTGCTTTTAAACCCTTCAAAACAAAGAATCTAATGACTGCACGATATTCAATTTTTTTTCATATTTAAAAAAAATCAATGACACGTCAACTTCAAATGGCTTGTAAACAAAGAAAGAATTGTCAGAATGACTTGCAACTTTGCATGTGTTCTTAGGATAGTTATACCAACTTGAGAAAAAAAAAGTTTGGAGCTAGCAGTGCCATCTCTTGGTGAGCGCAGGAACTTTTCAACCAACCTGTATATGTATGTATTTAATTTAAAAATCAAAATACCTAGAATTAAATTAAATTTTTTTTTAAAATATTGTTAAAAAAAAAAAAAAAATTCATTTAGATTTTTTTTATTCCATAATTAACATCATAATTATAATAATTTAATAAAGGGTGTCCCAAGAAGAACGCAATTTTTAAATTTTAAATAAAACACAGATATTTAAAATAAAATCGTGAAACTTTATTATATCGTAAAGTAGACAGAATGAGGTTATGTATGGAACAATATATCGTGCAGATGGCCGCCGCGGCTTTGCTGGCATACACGCGATCTTTTAATGAAATTTTCAATGACCGTTTTGCATGAATGCTGCGGTATTTCATTAATGCAGCGTCCGATTTCCTCTTTTAAGGCTTGAGTCGTCGTCGGCTTATTCGCGTAAACCATCGACTTCAAAAAACCCCAAAGAAAAAAATCTAATGTTGTTAAATCGCACGAGCTAGGCGGCCAATTCTGATCTCCAAAACGCGAAATAACACGACCGGGAAATGACTGATGCAGCAATTGAATTGTTTCTCTGGCTGTATGACATGTGGCGCCGTCTTGTTGGAACCACATGCCCTCCACATTCATTTCTTCAATTCTAGGCAAGAAAAAACTGGTTATCATTTCACGATACCGAACACCATTGACTGCGCTTGACCTGCCTCATTTTCATAAAAAAAAGGTCCAATGATTCCTCCAGCCCAAATACCACACCACAAAGTGACACGTTGAGGATGCATTTGCTTCTCGTGAATCACTCGAGGATTTTCCTCACCCCAAATGCGACAATTCTGCCTATTGACGAAGCCATCAAGATGAAAATGGGCCTCGTCACTGAAGATGATTTTATCGGCAAAATCAGCATTTTCATGTTGTCTCTCCAATACCCAATTAACGAACTCCCTTCGCTGTCCATGGTCAGCTGGCTTCAGTTCCTGAGTCAATTGAACTTTGTATGCATGAAGATGCAAATCTTTCGTCAAAATTCGCTGCAAAGTGGATTTGGAGACACCAATTTGCTGAGCTCGGTGTCGAATTGAGGTGGATGGAGTTTGAGCGATATCATCACGTACAGCTGCGACATTTCCGGTCGATCGACCTGGTCGATGGCGCGTTGTTGTCTTTACATCACTAATAGACCCAGTTTCGGCAAATTTATCCATTAATCTCTTTACAGTTGACTCTTTTGGAGCATTATTGTGACCCCAAATTGATCGCAATTTGCGAACTGTAGCCCCAAAACTTTCACCATTTTGGTAAAACAATTTCACAATGAGATTGCGTTGTTCATTCGTGTAGCGCTCCATTTTTACTAACCTCGTACCAAACAATAACAAGTGTTCAAATGTCAAACAATGACACTTCGAATGTTGCCAGATTTAAAAATTGCGTTCTTCTTGGAACACCCTTTATATGTATTTTAAATAGGATTCTTTGGGATCCTATACACTCAAAATATTATGTAGTTAACTGTTTGTAGTTTAATAAAAAAGTTTTCCGTTCCATTTAAAAATAAAGGAAGATACATTTATTTTTCAAAGAAACATCTAAATTAACTTTTTTATACATTTATTCGAAATAATTTACTATCATTTTTCCGATTTTTTTCAGTTTCATTTATTTTTTTTATTTGTTTGAAATTTAATAAAAATTTACCCACAAAACGGAAACTTGTGGTTTATTTGTGTCCGTAACAGTTATTACAAATTTAAATTTTGTTTGCTGTCTGTTTCAAAAAAAAATATTCAAAAATTTCAATTTGTTTTTTTATTTAAATTGGTTGTATATATACAAAATTTTTCAATACAAATTACAAGAACTTCATAAACACACATACATACACATTTACATTCACACAAAAAGTGTTTATAGCTTCATATGCATACATACATTTTGTATTGTACGAGTATATTAAAAAAAACAAAAAAATACAAAAACGGAAATAATTTCAAATAAATGAAAAAAACATTTATTTTTTAAGGATTGGTGGGTAAAATTTTGACATTTATTTTAACTGATTATATCAGCTGTTTCTTACGGATGTGTCAGTTGATTAATCAACATTTAGAAATAAATAACAAATGGCATTTAATTTAAATGAAAATTAAGTAGACCGGTTTTTAAATGAAATATCATTTCTTTTAAATTATATTTTCAGTTATTTTAACTTACAGACTTTTTTAAGTGTATTAATATAATCTGAAAAACTTTGGATATAAAATTTCCTTGAATAGAATTTTTTATTTGTTTCAAGTGAGTGTAGGCTAGTTGGTAGCGTGCTAGCTTATCAGTGCGGGGGTCGTGGGTTCAATTCCCACCAGAGGCTCTGGTCTGTTTTCGCTACAACGAGCCGATAGACTTCGTTGCTAGTGCTCGGTTATGGTATTAGGATATAATTTGTAATTATATGATTAATTTAAATAAAATATAAAAAATTGCATTAAATGGAATTTATATTAAAAATTTTTTCGGAATAAATCAAGTTACAGAAATTTAAAAGTAAACATATGTTGTTTGATTTCAAAGCTGTTTCTATTTAAATTAATGTCGTTTCTGCTTGATTTATTTTTTTGTTGTTTCTATGTATATAATCTAATATATTTTTATATGTATTATGTTTAATGATTTATGTTTATGATTAATTTATGATTTCTACATCAATTACATGTTAAAAATTGTAATATTGCTGTAAATGAAAAAAAAAACCTAAAAAATAAATAAATAAAATCTCCCTTTTTTCTTTCTTATTAAATGTAGCCGCATGGCTCATAAATATTTTTAATGTTAAAACATTTCAAATAACAAAAAATAAAATTGAAACAGCAACGCATTACTATACAAAAAAATAAAAACATTTAAAATAATACTAAAGAAAAACAACAACATGCAGCAATAATTCTCATGTTGCAACCATTTCATGTAGGGCCATTTCAGACAGCTCAATTGTGCCATAGAAAAAGTAGTTTGTGAAAAAATTATATGTAAAAAAATTTTGTAGCTAGAGAAAAAAAAAAAAAACTACGTATATTTTGAACTTTTGGATCGTTATTCAATTTTCAAAACAGCAATTGGCATTGTTGTACAACTATTTTCTTTTTTTTTTCTTGGTTCTTTTGGGTGGTTGCAACTTGTAACTATTGAACAACAAAAAATAAACAGTATTTGCTAGAAAGATGGGACAATCGATATTTCATTCTAAATCTACAAAACTGTTATTAAAAATTATCTAAAATCGTACATTTTTTCAGTGAAAATTTAATTAAGAATAATCCTCTTGATTTATAACAATCGAAATTACAAATACTAAAACTTTTCAAATTTTCAAGTTGTATACAATTTTTGCTTACAAATAAGTGGAACTTGATAATTGAATATTTCAAAAACTGCATTTATAACGGTTTTATAGTAATAATGGTCCACTAGACCTTAATATTTGTCCAACTTATCTTAAGATCTACTGTATGTAAGTATAGCCAAAGTTCTTAAGTTCTTTTATATGTATTGTTGCAATAATTTTAAGTTGTAATCCTAGTTTTTTCGTAGCCTTCTATGCTGTTATACCCTACACTACTACACTCGGAAAAAAAAGTTAGTAGAGAAATTTGTAAACGTTTTCAATACCACTTTACTATTTTTGTACTGATTTTTAGAAAAAAAATTATTATTCAGCAAATATTTTTGCTATTTACATTTTACAAATTACAGAATTTTTACAAAATATTTACAAATATTTGCTGCTTATTTCAGAAATCATTTTACAAATTTTTGAAAACTGATTTGCTAAAATTAGCAAAAAAATTTACTAATTTTAATAAAGTGGATATTAAAGGAAATATTATTTCTAATTAAAACTTACACCTACAAACTTAAATTGCCTTAAAATGTTACATAGATTAAAAAAAAAAGGATCGGAAGTGAAGATACCGAAAATTTGACCTTAAAATTAAAAAAATTTACTAAAAAAATTTTCAAAACAAAAATTACCAAATTAAAACAAAATGATAAGTTCGTTGCTGTTTTTATAAATTTTAACCTTTTTTTTTTGTTTTAATTCTGTCTAAAATGTTTTTTGAAAAAAAAAGTTTTAATATTCGATAACAAAATAAATTTGAAATTTTCTACTAATATTAATAATATTTAGTAAATTTTTTTACTGACGTTAGCAAACAGTTTACTAAAATTTTTTAGCGGCTACTAACTTTTCTACTAATTTCATTGTACTACACGTCAGCAGACATGTGTTGCTAAGATTAGCAAAAAATACCTCTGGGCTCAAATTAGCATGATTTCCCGTAATAACAGCAAACTTTCAGTTGCCATTACAGACTTTTTTTGGTGAGTGTATTGCGTTTCGGAGATTTGGCTTGGCCAGCCAGATCTCCCGATTCGACTGTCCCGGACTTCATTCTCTGGGCATAATTGAAGTCGTTGGTGCACACGAACAAGCCCCGCATTTTGGGGGAGTTTAAGAACAACATTCGAGCCGAAACTTAAAACGTGACACCACAAATGTTGCACATAGTTATGGAAAATCTAATCTAAGGAGCTAACGGCGGCCATTTATGGGCTTAAGTTAAACTAATATAATATTTTTGGTCTTCTGGTTTTAGTAACGTCATAGTGCTTTTAAAAAAATATAACTCACGTATTTGATTGCTAAGAATACAGAATTTTTTATAGGTTTTTTGTTTCAGCTCTGCCTGTTTAGAAGTCCCTAGATGCTCCATAACTTTAGGTTCTGATGAGATTCTTTGCCAGATGTATCAGCCTAGTTAAAAATAATTAATTTTGTACTTGTTGCACAGGTCTAAAAATTGTTAATACTAAAAATATTATGGTAGGTGCGGCAGCCTTATGCATTAGAGGGTTAAATGCATATGATGTCAAATAGTCGTTGTTTGCTGCTTTATATTTTTTTTCTTACAAGTACGATTTTCCTTTTTCTCAATTGTTGTAACATATCCTTTTTGTGTGCCTTTTATTACATTTTTAATATATTGTACATTAAACGCTAAAAAGTTTAACTTAAATACATCGAAAACAGAAATCGAAAATCATTTACAAAATACTCACACACAGACACATACAATCAGATATTATGGCTTGCATATTACCAGATATTCTCCAATTGTTGAAATTTCAGAATTTATATGAGGCCAATTAGTAAGGTCAGTGGCATTTGTATTACACAAACGTGTACTACTACTTTTGTGTATAAATATTAGGGAGGATTGATTTAGAATTTTAGGAAAATTTTGATAGCAGAAATGATAAGAATAGAAAATAAAAATATTTTTGGTTGCTATTTCTTAATAATGTTTTTTTTTCAACGGGATTAGAAGTTAAACCCAATACCGCCCAGTACATTTTTCCCGAATCCAAATACGCTAAAAAATGAAATTTTTAATTTTTTTCGCCTGTTTCCATAATATGGAGTTATAACCGGTCCCGAGATATAGTTTTTGCTATGGTTAATTAGTATAAGTTAGTGCGAGCAAAAAAATGCAAGTGCTTGCATTTCAACCCGCCAATGGTGACGCAAATTTGACTTTGATTAATGGTGACGCCAGTCTCATGCACCGGGGTTATCAACTGAAGATTTTTCGAAACGTGTTACTAATAGTTCATGTTTTTTTTATTTATGCACTTTGACAATAAAACAAAGATATTAAATCATTTTAAGCTCTTTTATTTCAATATTAAAATTCACAAATGTTTAGCATTAAAAAAACAATATTTTAGCAACACATTTTTTAAAATTAAGAAAAAAAATAAAAAATCACATATTTATTAATAAAAATAATGTTTAATTAGTCTTTTGACAATTGGAACTTTTACAAAATTAACAAAAATTGGTATCCTTCCAAAAAAAATAACAAAAAAAATACATCCCAAAAACTAAATTTCTTCTGGTAAACAGCTGCTGCAATACGGCACTACGTGTTCAAGACACAAATATTTTTGGCATTTTTGGCAAGAGTACTTCGTTTTTCTGTTTTTTTTTCAACCACACTCATAGCACCGACCAATTCTTGAAGGACCAGATGTCCCAGGTACATCATCTATATGCAAAATCTCCGACAGTCTTAGTCTTATTGATCGTGGCAAGTTTGAGTGCGTTTGCCGATCTCTTATGTGAGGTTCAATTAATTTCATAGCCAAATTCTCAATAAAGTTACGACGATTGTTGGCTGTATGTATCACCTGGCTGTTTATGGTACTGACATTGAGCATAGCGAAGAAGATAACCACAGGCCATCGCCTTGTTGCTCGAGCACAATTATAATTCGCACATAAACGATCTACGACATCGACGCCGCCCTTGGTGTCATTGTAGCTGAAAATTATATCGGTCTTTTGAGTTTCGGCGTCGACTTTAGCATCATTGTAAGAAAAACATTTTTTCCTTTCCTTGGAACATGTGACACCAAAACCATGTTGTCACAAAAACCAAACATATTGGATTTTACATTTCGACCGCGCAATATGTTGAAGTCTGTAGGAATTTCCTTCTTGTTCTTCCTGATTGTTCCGACGGTTGTTAAACATTTTCGCAGCAATGCTTCAGCTAAGGGTATACTGGTGTACCAATTATCAGTTGTGACGTTGCGACCTGTGTGGAAAATTGGTTCACATAATCTTTGAACAACAGCGAAGCCAGAATTGTCGAAATTGTATGGGCCTTCATGTGGTTGTTTTCCCGGATAAATTTCCATATTGTACTTGTAGAATATTCCCCGAAATGCTTCCAACTTCTCATCTATAGTCACAAAAGCAGATAAAGTGTAATTAGCCTTACAATTGTGAACAAATTTATCGAATATTTCTCGAATATGGCAGATTTTGTCCAATTTATTTCTACTTGCCCTCGTAGTACCATCATTAAACCTCAAAACCCGCAGTAAAAATCTAAATCTCTGGGCAGACATTGAAAGCCGAAATATTTCAACTGAACCACCATCTGTTCGAAACAACTCTTCAACGTTCAGATGGTTCGATTTTTTAACACCAGCTAAAAGGAGCAATCCTATCAGGCAATATATTTCCTTGAAATCAGTCTCTTTGGCATATGTTTCTCTGCAAAATTTATCTTTCACGGTAGCAATATATTGGTTGGTATACTTGACAATTATATGAATAATGGAGTCATCAAAACAGTGTCTCCAAATTTCAAGAGGGTCTTTTTCATTGGCTATAATCCGCTTTGGCCCTGGTAACTGTGAAACTATGTTAGCACTTTTAGTACGAACAGATTGGCGCGCAGGTTCCTTACCCCATTTCGTACTTGTGTCTTTTCCAATATAAAATAAAGAGTTATTGTTACCTAAAGGCTCTCGGTCACTCAATTCCTCTTCGCTGTCTGAATTTTGTATTTCTGGTTCATAATCATTCTCGGATTCACTATCTGAAGAACTTGGTGGTCCATCCGAATCAAGTGTTGTTTCTTGTAGAAGATCTGCAAGATGACGCTGCATGCTTTCGTAAGACATGCTTTAAAAAAGTTTATATTATGAAACACATATATATGATTAAAACACAATAAAACTACAACAAATTACAATAAACTAAATAAAATACGCGAATTATTAAAAATTAATTCTTGATTATTTTACTTATGCCTCTGGTTTTCATTATGTCATATGAACTGACAACAAAAACTGACTCAAATGAATTCTCGCCATTTTGTGTCAAATGCGTTTTCATTACATCTTAAAAACTGACAATAAGTCGATAAAGCAGAGCGTGTCAAAGACTTATGTCAAATTTTGGTGTCAGTTGATTGACACGCCGTTTTCATTACAAAGGTCAAATGTGATGCATAAACTTTTGACGAGCGAACAGCTGATTAGAAAATATTAATTTGAGGTAAATAAAAAGTGGAAAAAGTATAAAAAAATTATAAAAAAGAAACAAGGGGCTGTAGCTAGTGCGGCGGTTTGAGTTATTAAAACACTAAAGGGCTTGGAAAAATAAAAGAAAGCATTGAAATTAATTTTTCCAGGAAAAAAAAAAATAACAGCTTTGAGCTCGCCAAACAAAAAAACGTGTTGTCAATTTTATTTTAGATAAAAAATGCTGCCATATCTGCTGACAAACTGAAATTTGACGTTTTCACTTCTATGTCATTTTAGAAGGCAGTATGTGTGCATAACTGACTGCAAATTCATATGACAACCCGTTTTCATACAATTGCCAACAATTTGGACAAATTGACATTAAAAATGACATAGTAAAAACCATGCGCTACATACACGGTGACTCACGGTCTTACACACCAGGTTAGTAAAAAAAAATACAGAAGTTGTGCTCACTAAGCAGTTTCGTCGCGAACTGATGGTGGGGGATATGCAATGCTGCAGCTACTCGAAATCGCAACAAAAAACAATAACGGAAAATAAAGTTATACGAATTTTTGTACACCACCGGTCTCACAGACCAGTAGGTCACCATTGGCGGGTTAATTAAATTACTATTTCTTATAGAACTGGGTGCACTTAAACTACACTCAGAATATTATGTAGTTAACTGTTTGTAGTTTAATAAAAAAGTTTTCCGTTCCATTTAAAAATAAAGGAACATTCATTTATTTTTCAAAGAAATATCTATATTAACTTTTTTATACATTTATTCGAAATAATTTACTATCATTTACCATTTTTTTCAGTTTCATTTATTTTTTTCATTTGTTTGAAATTTACCCACAAAACGGAAACTTGTGGTTTATTTGTGTCCGTAACAGTTATTACAAATTTAAATTTTGTTTGCTGTCTGTTTCAAAAAAAAAATATTCAAAAAATTTCAATTTGTTTTTTTATTTAAATTGGTTGTATATATACAAAACTTTTTAATACAAATTACAAGAACTTCATAAACACACATACAAACACAAACACCTTCACACAAAAAATGGTTTATAGCTTCATATGCATACATACATTTTGTATTGTACAAGTATATTAAAAAAAAAAACAAAAAATACAAAAACGGAAATAATTTCAAATAAATGAAAAAACATTTATTTTTTAAGGATTGGTAGGTAAAATTTTGACATTTATTTTAACTGATTATATCATTTGTTTCTTACGGATGCGTCAGTTGATTAATCAACATTTAAAAATAAAGAACAAATGGCATTTAATTTAAATGAAAATTAAGTAGACCGGTTTTTAAATGAAATATCATTTATTTTAAATGATATTTTCAGTTATTTTAACTTACAAACTTTTCTAAGTGTAATATTTTGTAGCGTATCCATTATTTTTTATTATTGCTTGTAATCTGGAGGGGGTATAGAAACAATCAATGATGTGATGGTGTTAAGGGATATTTTCCCTGAAGGAAATGTCGATAGTGAAACTGTACTGATTCACTATTGACTTTGCCACCAGTACTACTGACTAATTATGCCCCAGCCAACGCTTTCTGCAGTAGACATTTAACATGTGCTTGTCATTGAGACTCTACACAACTATTGACTAGGTGTAGACATTAGAACCAGAGGCTCACTAGTACATTTTACTAATTCTAGTCTAAACTTTTGGAACTTTTTACTAGATTTCCACACTAGGAAGGAAAATAAGTTTAAACAGGTGCATTTATTTTGGAAAATTTAATATTTTATTAATAAATTTTTTTTATAAATTTCAATAAAAGTAATAAGTTTTCCATAGGCTCCGTAAAATCTTCATCATTAAAAATTGTTGCGCCTTTCTCGTTATTTTAATACAAAATTGATTGTTTTTTCACAAGTCTTTTGTAATTGCTTTTGATTATTATATATTTTGTTCAAATTATATGTATATTGACCTTTTAAATTTACTTTTCTTTATATTTGTATTAAAAACTTTAATTTTGCACACAGCTATGTACACATGCACAGCTTTGCAGAAAGAAAGAAATGTAAAAAGTGCAGTAGACGCTTTGTTGACAATGTCACCAAAAAGTCACCCAAAACAGTCGACAAAAGTGGTGACTAGGAAACACTTGACCCTAGCCTTCCTACAGGGTTGTTCCATTCTGACTTCAAAATTGATTCCAATTCATTTTAATTCGACGGTTTTTCTTTTTAACTTTCAGATTAACAAGCTTCCATGGGTTTTCAGGAAAGTGTGATGAACAATCCAAAACATGCACATCATTGTTGCTTAGAAAGTTGCGAGCTGCTTGGGATCGTTATCATGTTGGGGCCATTTTTTCTCGAAAAAGGGAAAGCATGTCTTGTCCCAGTATTTCACAATATTTATTTGCGTTCATAATACCTACGCCTCCGTCACGGGAGAACGCATTTATAAATATATGACATATAATAAATGATTCCATTTTAAACATATCGCTTCTAACCCCACACCATAAATGGTCCTCGTCGCTCCACAAGACCTTAGCCCACTTTTCACTTAACCACTGCTGATACCGTTTCGCAAAGTCTAGTTGCTTTCTTTTGTTGACTCTAGTTGACTAAGTAGTTTTTTTTTGCCGGTTGTCTAGCAAGCAAATTTGCTTCATTTAATCTACGGCGTGCAGTGCGGACTCCAATACAGGCGCCAATATGTTAAATTTGCGAATATTTTTTTTTTTTTTGATAATATTAGCAACACATGTCTGCTGACGTGTAGTACAATGAAATTTGTAGAAAAAATTAGCTGCCGCTACTAAATTTTAGCAAACTTTTTGTAAAATGGAATTTAAAATATGTTTGCAAAAAAATTACTAAATATTATTATTATTAGAACAAAATTTCAAATTTATTTTTTTTTAGCATCAACATCTTTTACATTTATTTTCTTTTTTCAAAAAATATTTTAGACAAAATTAAAAAAAAATTAAATCAAAGGCTAAAACATTTTAAAGGGTTTTTTTACACTAAAGAGCATTTCAATTTCACTTATGAAAATCCTTTCCCCTAAAACTTAAATAATATCCATTTTGCTAACTGCTTGGAATACAAAATTAGTTTTTTCTTTAAATTTATTTTTAATTTTTTGTAAAATGTTGCTTACAATCCGTAAAAGAAGGTATGTATATCTAAAAGACTAATCATTTCTGAACTATAATTATTTTCTAACTCTTTTATGACTTTACATGCCGCAGTGATGAAATAAATTGATCGGAAGATGCTGCTAACATGTTGAAAAGGTCCTTATTTTGTCTCACTTTGGATGATTTGAAAGTGTTTAGTAATCTATATTTTTTATAAAATTTGTTTAGGGACTTCTGTGCTTCTGCAGAAAGCTCTCCAATTGCCAAAGTCTTATATTCAATTATATCTTTGACATGCAACAATATTTGATGAACTGTCGGAGTCAACTTTTTCTGTGGATATAATTCTTCTAAAAGTGATGCAGTTTTCGAAGCATATTCTTCATATTTTTCAGAATCAACTTTTTCCTTGCAACTTAAAATATTCAAGATCGTTCCCAATCTCTTAATGATTTGATTGTTTATTGCAGTGATTCATTTTCAAAAAATCTCCTCGAAGTGTTTCCATCGTTTGAACGATGTTTTCCATCGTTTTGTTCGAAACAATAACAATAAGAATGGGTTTTCATAGTTATATGTTATAATTTTCACAAAGATGCATGCAACACTTATTTGGAACCATGTCTTTTTTTAAAATTTTACCACTAGCAAAAAATGGGGCAAGGACAGGCAGCTGGATATTATTTTTTCAAAAAACTTATTTTGAAAATATGGCAAATATAGAAATTTATAGATTTTTTTTGTTTTATTTTCCATCAAAGTTGAGAATTATTGATTAAATGGATAGTTGCTAAATATCGATTTACCGGGACAAACACAAAGCCAACAGTACAATTTCCATTTTATTATTTTCTTAATAAATAGATCTAGCAACTGAATCAAAAAGTATGACCATCCGTTACCTAGTTTTCGAGATACTGTATCTGAAAGCGAACCAAAATACCTAAAAATGTTTTTTTTTGAACACTGAAAAATAGTCAACTTTGAAGGGCTATATCTTCTGAACCAAATCTGATTGTAATAAGAGTAGCATATTTAAAATCGTTGGACAATTTCCTATAAAATTGGTTTATTAAATATTTTTTTAGGGGCACATGAAATTTTTGATTTTTGCAACCTCACTTGTTCTACAGGCGCCACTGTGCGACCGCTATAAAGCCATGCTGACTAAATTTTCTTACCGGAAATTGACGATATGGATGTGTAGGATATATTATTCTAAACAGAACGGGGCCACTTATTTTGAATTATTCTGTGATTTGGCTTGGCCAGCCATATCCTCCGATTTGACTGTCTCTGACATTTTTCTCCAGGGATATTTGAAGTCGTTGCTGTACGCACCTTACGCACATTCAAGCCGAAATCGACATCGTGACACCACAAATGCTGGGTACAGTTATGTAAATTATAATCTAAAGAGCCCAAATTTGCATCAATGCCGACATCAGCCAGTTGGCGGAAATAACTATCCACAATGAGTTTAAACTAAATTTATAAGTGTGAATAAACATAATCAGTTAAAACTAAATAAGTTTTCTCTGTAATTACAAGTTATAGCGAAAGGAAATCAGATGATAATTTTTGCCCACTCTGTATATGATTTTTTTTAATTTAAAAAAAATGTAATTTTCGGTGCCTGATCGAAAGAATTTTACATACCCAGCAAAACTTTGGTAATGGGTGCGATATTCTCATGCGTTACCTTGTAATGATAGCTCGTTATCTTTTTCATTATTTGCAAGCATAAAGTAATAAGTTACTCATTATTGATTACGTAATATATGATTTATAAATGTAAAGAAATAATTGAAATATTTTTGAAAATCTATTTTTAGATACATTACTTTGTGTTTTTTTGTAAGCAAAAGGGTAGTGTATGTTTGTTTTCATAACACTAGCGAAAAAACGAAGCGCAACAATTCATTTAAGTTTAAAGCAATCAAATATCATATGCGTCGATAGCTCAGTGGGTAGAGTTCTTGGCTGGCAACCAGATTTCCCTGGTTCGATTCCCATCTTGACCACATTATTTTTAATTACAATTATTTTCAATAAAATATTTGTAATAATTTTTTTAATAAAAATATTTGTAATAATTTTTTTAATAAAAATTCCTCTTTTTAAAAAATCTATTTTTAGACACATTACTTTTTCCATTCTCGTAACCATATAAGTAACCCCTTACATTATCACCTCTTAAAGTAATGGGTATATACATTACTTTGAGGCTCATCGCCTGTAAGATTCATCAATGAAGTAAGGTGTAAAGAAATCCATCGGCCCCTATGGCTATACATTACTTTACCCATTATTTGGTAATGTGTGGTTTTGCTGGGTATTTTGATATGTTTAGATCTTCTAAAAAAAGCGAAAGCAAAAGATGAATTGTGATTTTGTGCAACTTTTTCTAAAGCAGTTTTTGTATATTTTTAGCTACTTCATCATACCCTCTTGCGATCGATCAGCCCTAATGTTTATGTATTTTAGTTTCCATTTCAGTTTGTTATGGTGTGTTTTCAAGCCATCATTTATTAGAACAATACACCACACAAATACAAGTAATTACAACTGTCAGTTGAAATAAGTTACTGAAAGTCAGAACTAATTACAAATTGTAAGAAAATTAATTTAAATACCTGTTCATGTTTACATACTAGTTTTCACTATTTTTAGTAGTTTTTTTTTTTTTTTCTTTTTTTCTTTGATGTGAAATTTGATAATTTTTAAAATTCACCTGAATTTCTGTTTAGCCCCTTCGATATCAATTTCATTCGTTCGTTGCACTTGAATAGAAATACATTTTTGGCAACTCTTTCGTAGCTTCCAAGTTTAATATTTTTTTTATACCCTCCACCATATATGGTGAGGGTGTATATCAGTTTGTCATTCCTTTTGTAACATGTCGAAATATAGGTTTAAGACCCCATAAACTAAATATATTCGTGATCCTTATGCAATTGTAAGTCAATTTAGCAATGTTCGTCTGTCTGTCTATCGATCACGGTGCGAAGACGCAAGCGGGAGCACTAATTTTTACCCAGATTATTGGACATCCTCCCGAGCAGTTTGCTATTGAAAATGAGCAAAATTGGTCCAGCGGTTAAAAATTTATGAGTGAAAATGTGAAGGTACCTCTAAATTTTCCATACAAATTGGTGTATTTTAGTATAATTTCATAGTAGCGGCAGGTATAAAATATATTTTATATCTGTCACAAATATTCTTCACTTCAAAAAATTTTTTTCAACACTAAAATATTTTTTCACCTCAAAAATTTTTTTCACTACAGATTTTTTTTGCCACAAAAAATTTTTTTCACCTCAAATTTTTTTTTCACCACAAAATTTGTTGTCGCTTCCAAAAAAATTGATCACCTAAAAAAATTTTTTTCACTATCATAATTTTACTTCAAAAGTTTTTTTACATTATTTGTACCAAAAACAGTAGAGAACATTTTTTAAGATATTGGTGGAGGGTATTCAAAGATTCGGCACAGTTGAATTTAAGCCTTTTTTACTTATTTTTCCGAGAAATATATTAGTATGAATACATTTCTACCCAGCAAAACCACACATTACCAAATAATGGGTAAAGTAATGTATAGCCATACGGGCCGATGGATTACTTTACACCTTACTTCATTGATGAATTTTACAGGCGATGAGAGCCTCAAAGTAATGTACATACCCATTACTTTAGAGGTGATAATGTAAGGGGTTACTAATATGGTTTCGAGAATGGAAAAAGTAATGTGTCTAAAAATAGATTTTTAAAAAAGAGGAATTTTTTATAAAAAATTATTACAAATATTTTATTGAAAATATTTGTAATTAAAAAAAAAGTTGTCAAGATGGGAATCGAAACAGGGAAATCTGGTTGCCAGCCAAGAACTCTACCCACTGAACTATCGACGCATGTAGTATTTGATTGCTTTAAATTTAAATGAATTGTTGCGCTTCGTTTTTTCGCTAGTGTTGTCAAAACAAACATACATTACCCTTTTGCTTACAAAAAAACACAAAGTAATGTATCTAAAATATCAAAAATATTTCAATTATTACTTTACATTTATAAATCATATATTACGTAATCAATAATCAGTAACTCATTAATTTATGCTTGCAAATAATGAAAAAGGAAACAAGCTGTCATTACAAGGTAACGTATGAGAATATCGCACCCATTACCAAAGTTTTGCTGGGTGGCAATGTATCCAAACAAAAAATGTTTATAAATACCGAGAAAAAGCTACTTAAACCAGGACACAAAATGTGGAAAAAAAGAGAATCTAAATGAAATTACCAAAAAAAATGCATTTTTAGATTTTGAGGATGTATTAAAATTTCGGAAATTTGAAATTAGTTCTACTTTACCAGACCTATAGCTTCCGTTATTTGAAAAATATATTAAATTTGTTAGATTTTGTAGCACCGTGTTTTATGCATACGTCAAAAATGTATTTAAACATTTTTATTGAAATGTGCCTTTTTCTCATTGATCAGCTGCATTTAAAGCGTTACAAAAATTTAATTTAAATTTACTTGAATGTTAATTGAATCTTTTTATTTTTTACCTTTTTACATTTTGGCATCAATTCTGGTATACGATTACAAAACTTTGTTAACTCAAATTGATTTGTTACAATTGAAACTTAATTAATTTGATATACATAAATATACTAAAGTTAGTTACTTGTTTCGGATACTTTTTGGTATCTTTAAATTGGAAAACAAGAAAAGACTATAATAGATTCATTGTCTATTGTTAATTCCGTTTTGTTAAGTATTGCAAATCTTTATTATTAGCAAGTAAATGAAAATAACAAGAAGCGTAATTAATGAATTCAGCCTTAAGGTATTTTCCAAAGAAAATTATAAGAAAAATGTAAAAAAAAAAAATTAAGAAAACTAAAAATAAAATGGAGATAAAAAGAAAGATGTATAAAAGAAAAAATATATTATCATGTGTCAAAAGCATTTATAGAAAAATATTACTTAAAATGTAGCATTGTTATTACAATTAATGTTATTTTTAAAAATTTCTATAGAACATAATCTATACACGCTAAGAAAAAACTTGGTTGGGGCAATCATATTCGAAGAGCATCATATATTTTTGGATTTATGTTTGTGCCAACCATAGTCGTACAATAATATGGTTATCATATTATGATAATAAAAAAATTATATTTTTACCATAATAAAAAAATGACTATATTATGGTTCTAAATAAACATGTTATGATATTGAATTTATCGTAACATGTAATTATAGTTTATTCAAAATCTTATCATATCATGGTCCCTCATAACTATATAATGATTCTTGTATTATCATTATGTGATCCCTAATCTAAGAAAAATTCTTAAGGGAAAAGTTCTTAGAAACTATAAAGAAGCTCTTTAAATTTAAGAATATTTCCTTTAGAAATGTTTTTCCTAAAAAAAATTTGATATTTTTGACAAGGAAAAATTCAAAAATTCTGAAAACTTTACTTTCAAGAAATCCTTGATTCTGTAAGAAAAATACTTAAAAAATATTTTTTAATTTTAAATGAATTTTTTTAATAAAAAAATCTTAGATTCTAACGACATCTTTAAAATTTTTTTAGAAATTTTTCTTTAAGAAAAAGTCTTTAGAATCTAAGAATATTTCTACTAGAAAAAGTCCTTAGAATCTAAGTATTTTTTATAATGAAAAGTCTTCAGAATATATGAATTTTTCATTTAAAGAAAAGTTTTAGAATCTAAGTTTTTTTGGAATGCTTGAAAACAGTTTGGAGAATCTGAAAGTTTTAGTTAAAGGAAAACTCCATAGAATCTTAAAACGTCTTTATCAGATAAATTTCTAAATATCCATTATTTTATATAAGAAACCTTTTCGTTGAAAAAAATCTTGGGTTCTACTGACCTTTTCTTATAAAAAATATGTTACTAATATTTTGAGAACTTTTTACAAGAAATGAATTTAAAAAAATATTTTTTTTACTCTTTGAGACCCAGGCCCAGAGCTTTGATGTTTCATTAGAAAAATTTAAATATTTTAAAAACTAGTTGGTCAATTTCTATAAAATTATTTTTTTCAGATTCTTAACAAAATAATTTTTCACAGAGACTAAATTAGTTTTCGAGATATTTTAATGTAAAGTCAAAAAAATATATTTTTCGTGCCTGGTTAAAAAAAA
Organism: Eustalomyia histrio; assembly: GCA_949748255.1. NCBI lineage: Eukaryota > Metazoa > Arthropoda > Insecta > Diptera > Anthomyiidae > Eustalomyia > Eustalomyia histrio. The sequence goes on along the minus strand of OX456524.1, from coordinate 26,260,907 downwards.
ATTTCTAATTGTTTTTATTTAAAAAGAATTAAAATATATAAAATCTTTATATAGAATCTTTTTGACAATGAATTGATTAGTGTAAATAATATTTTATGTATAAAGAATTTTCGAAAAAAACCCTTTAAATAAATCGTCTAAGCTAAAAAAAATTAACTGGATCTAAATGAGTCAATTGATGAAATTATTCAATACCATATGAAAGGTATTTTCTACCCATCTGATATTTGTCCAGTTTAAGTAAATAATATATGATTGTTTTTAAAGACATTTTGTAGTAAACACAAAATAACTGAACTGATAAAATTTTGGTTTTTACGAAAACAAGACAATATTATGACTGTAAATGTCAAATTTATGTTTTATTTGATGTATAATTATTTATTGATTGTTGCCAGCATTTTATCGTTGCATAATTATCATACTTTTTTCATAGTAAGAATTTTTGTTACCACAGTATGGTTACAGCTAATCATGTTATAAAATAGAAGGTGTCAATCATAAATTTGTAAAATATTTACTAAATAATAATGTAAGCGACCATTTTAATGGTTAGAAAGCCAATAACTTGTTTGTGACAACCATACCCGATTGCAGCAAGCACAATATAGTAGCAGTAATCATATTGCAACTATGTTTTTTTCTCTGCGTGTATATGTATATATGTTGTAAAACAGAAAATGTAAATGTCTCAAAATTTTGGTGTTTGTACATAGAAATACATCAATTCTGAAAAGGTTTTCTTCAAAATATTTCGGAAATTTTCGAATTCAAAAATTTTCATTAAAAATGTTTCAAAATTAAAGATATTGGCAGTGGTGCAAAAATCAAGTACTGAAAAACCATTGGGTAGGCATATTATTCAAGTATTATAAAGGGTGGATCAATTTTAAGGGCCGATGTTGAATGTGAACCACACCTAAATATCAAGTTTTTTTCTGCATTCCATTTGACATTTCTCAATCTCAGACTAACTCAATTTGAACCATCGAGCAACACAATCGAGCAACGCGTTTAAGTTATTCAGGCTTACTATGAAAATGGGCGTTCAAATCAAAATGCATTTCGTGCACTTCGTCATTTTTTCGGTCAGTATAATCGACCAAATGTGTCCACAATCGGGAGAAATGTGGGCAAATTTCAGCAAACCGGTTCTGTGAAAACACCTGTGCATGCTCGCCCAGTTCGTTCTGCGGAAAACATTGCTGTTGTTTGCGATAGTGTGTCATGAGGTCGGCCAAGCATTTACCGTGAATGGTGTTCGCTATCGCGAGATGATAACGAACTTATTGTGGCCAGGAATTAAGGCTATGACCCTGGACGATATGTGGTTTTAACAGGACGGTGATACTTGCCACACAGCTAACGAAACAATAGATATTTTGCGCGACAAATTCAATGGCCGTGTTATCTCACGTGGTGGCGATGTCAATTGACCGTCAAGATCATGTGATTTGGCACCGTTGGACTTCTTTCTTTGGGGTTATTTGAAAAAAAAGGTGTACGTCGATAAGCCAGCAACAATTCAAGAGCTAAAGGATGAGATAATTCGGCACATTAACGGCATAGAACCTCAATTATGCCTCAGCGTCATCGAAAATTTGGACCATCGGATGGAGGTGTGCCGCCTAGGTCGCGGCGGCCATTTGGCCGATATTTTGTTTCATCCACAATTGAACCATACCATATTATCATAATTAAAAGAAATGACAATAATTTCCTAAATAATTTGCGTTTTATTCAAAATCAACATCGGCCCTTAAAATTTAAACACCCTTTAGGTTTCGTTACACTCACCAAAAAAAGTCTGTAATGGCAACTGAAAATTTTGCTGTTATTACGGGAAATTTTGCTAATTTGAGTCTAGCGGTATTTTTTTGCTTATCTTAGCAACACATGTCTGCTGACGTGTAGTACAATTAAATTAGTAGAAAAGTTAGTAGCCGCTACTAAATTTTAGTAAACTTTTTGTAAAGCGAAATTTAAAATCAGTTTGTTAAAATCAGCAAAAAAAAATTACTAAATATTATTAATGAAGTACAACCAAATTAGTACAAAAAAATAGTAAGCGCTATTAAATTTTAGTAAATTGAATTTTAAAATAAAGCAAAATTTTAATTAATAAAAAAAATATTAGGTATTAATATGCCCAAATTAACTCAATTATTTTTAGATACACTTGTTACACTTTAAAGCTGCCCATTTCTTTTGAAATTGTCGTTCGAATTCGTATATGCAAGTTTATATTATTTTTTTATCGAGCATCATTTTTTTATTTTATTTATTTTTCTCAAAATATATTTTTGATAAAAATAAAAAAAAAAAAAGAAAATCAAAGGCTAAAAAGTAGTATCATTTTGTTTTCATTTGCTAATTTTTGTTTTGAAGAATATTTTTATTAATTTTTTTTGGATTTTAAGGTCAACTTTTAATTAATTTAAGGGCTGATTTTTAGAACTAAAAAAGTTTTTAGTGCTATTTTAGGTGAATGTCGTATTTTTGACTTGAGTATAAATTTTAATTATTAGAAGTAACATTCCTTTCAATATCAACTTTTTTAAAATTAGTAAATTTTTTTTTTTGCTAATTTTAGCAAATCGGTTTTCAAAGATTTGTAAAATGATTTTCCAAGTAAGACACAAAAATTTGTAAATATTCTGTAATTTGTAAAATGTAAATAGCAAAAACATTTTCTAAATAAAAATTTGTATACTAAAAATTAGTACAAAAATAGTAAAGTGGGATTGAAAACCGTTTACAAATTTGTCTACTAACCTTTTTTTCTGAGTTTAGTTTAGTGGGTAGAGCTCTCTCTAACAATCTGACTGGCTGGGTTCGAATCCCGGCAAGAAGAAAAAAATTCATAAAAAGCTTTTTGTGATGTTATTTTCAAAAATCTAAGATTTTAGTTTGCCAAAGCAATGGCAACACTGGAAATTTGGTTCTGCAGTGATTTCCCGTTCTTCTTGAATAGCCCGTTATAATGGGATTGGAAAAGCACTTTTCCAGCACTTGTAGCACCTGTTAAAGTGCTTTGTCATCACTTTTCTGTTTGCATTTTTCTGACTGGGTAAATGTGAGATAAAATATTATTTTTTTTATTGAGAATTTTAAGGACGACTTAAATAATATGAGGTATTTAAATAATATCCCAGATGAAAATAGATTTATATAAGATCATACATGGGAATTACATATCATATATGTCCTTAACTCTACAGAAATATATATAATGGAATGCGCAATAATATTCAGAGCTTATTGTTTTACCTTTCTGAAGATAATCATTAAACAAAATTTCTTTTGGATCCCAAAAAACTGATGCCTTAACCTTCTTTGCTGATCGTTGTGACTTCACCTGCTTTGGAGCTGAACAACCAGCTTCAGTCCACTGTAAACGTTCTTGTTTCAATTTAGGAACATGGTGGTAGATTCAAGTCTCATCCTCCACTAACCATTTTATGAACCTGCTCAATGATTTCTGCTGTGGTTGCAGTTTGTGGTCGTTCTTCGGGTACGACCACGTTTAAATTCACCAGCCCAAAATTCAACGGTGCGTTTTGAAGCTGAGGATTCCTTATACACTTCTGACAATTGTTCATAAATTTCCTTTGCTTTTAAACCCATCAAAACAAAGAATCTAATGACTGCACGATATTCAATTTTTTTTATATTAAAAAAAATCAATGACACGTCAACTTCAAATGTCTTGTAAACAAAGAAAGAATTGACAGAATGACTTGAAACTTTGCATGTGTTCTCAGGACAGTTATAACAACTTGAGAAAAAAAAGTTTGGTCATTTTTTAAATGACTTAATTATTTGTTCACAAGTTAAAGTGCACAAAATAAAATTACAAATTCTATTTGTAATATTGAACATCTTTCATAGAATATTTTTGTAAATACAAATAAAATTTGTTTTAAAAAGGCAAAAACCATGGGATTTGTAAATACAAAAAAACCTTTTTGTTATTTTTTTGTAACTTCAATTTTTATTTTCAAATAATTTTTATATGAAAAGCAACAATTTACAAACATTTTAAACTAAATATTGTTAGAAATCGATTTTGCATTTTAACAAATATTTTAATTACTTAAAATTTTGTGTTTTTTTCCGTGTGTATTTAAAAAAGAGGAAAAAATCAGTTAAGGAATCATGAATTGTTTTCTGTTTTTATGTTTAATTAAGTTTATTAGATTTTAGACAGATCAATAAAACATAATTTTTTTAATGGCTAAAAAATAAAATATTTTTTCCTGATAGGAATTTCATGAGTTCGAATGACTCATTTGTGTGACCACTACTGTATATATGAACATACATAATCGGCCTTAATAGTATAAGGCTACCCGTGTAAAAACATTGATCTGGCACATTTTTTAATCATATCCAATTTTATATTCCTTAATATCTAAATTGATACGAAAAATGGCAGATCAAATTAGATCCAGCAATAAATTTTGGGATTAAGTAAGATACAAATTTATCCGAAAAATGGAAATCGAATTTTATCAGATTAGATCCAACAATATAATATGTACGTAATCCAGTTTATAATAAAACGTCCTGGCCTTCGTCGGGATTGGAACTTGGTCTGCCAGAGTTGTAGTGAGTTAAGCACAAAGCAGTGTGTGGCTGACTTTATTTTTTACACTGCATTTTTCGTATTATTGTGTAATTTAAAATTATATCTTCGACACTTATGTATAATTATATTATAGGGAATTTGGAAAAAAAAATTACACACCATGGCTGAATTAATGAGACTAAATTGGTTCTGTACTTATCTGATTTTATATAATTGTAATAGTTATACTATATATAATTTTATATAAAACTATATTTAATTATGAATAATTATATCTTATAGACTAAGAAAAAACATAGAGAAATAATTATAATAATAAAAAAGGCTTAAATTCGGCTGCGCCGAATCTTTGAATACCCTTCACCTATATCCAAAAAAAAAGTTTAACTGTTTGTATCAAAATAATTTAAAAAACTTGTAGAAGTAAAATTATGGAGGTGAAAAAAAATTTTTTGAGGTAAAAGAAAATTTATGGTGGGGAAAAAAATTTTTTTGTGGTGAAAATATTTTTTGTGGTAAAAAAAAATTTTAGTGGTGAAAATAATTTTTTGAGGTGAAATATATTTGAGGTGAATACAAAATATTATTCACTTCTCAGCGACTGGTAAAAAAAAATATGAGAAAATATTTTATGTACCAGTCGCTACTATGAAATTATACTAAAATACACCAAATTGTATGGAAAATTTAGAGGTACCTTCACATTTTCACTCATAACTTTTTAACCGCTGGACCGATTATGCTAATTTTCAATACCAAACTGATCGGTAGGATGTCCATTAATCTAGGTAAAAATTAAAACCGTCATTTTAACAGACAGACGGACAGACAGACGGATATCGCTAAATCGACTTAAAATTGCATAAGGATCACGTATATAATTTATGGGGTCTTAGACCAATGTTTCGACATGTTACAAACAGAATGACAAACTGATATACATATAGGATATACATATACCATATATGGTGGAGGGTATAAAAAATATATAAGTTTTTACTGCTTTACATTCAAAAAAAAAAAAGTTAGTAGAAAAATTTGTAAACGGGTTTCAGTAAAAAAATTATTATTTTTCAAATCTTTTTGATATTTACATTTTACAAATTGCTAATTTCACAAATCATTTTACAAATTTTCGAAGACCGATTTGCTAAAATTATCCTAAAAATATATTGCCATATATGGCGTTTCATAAAACATAGATAATTAAATTTTTTTATTGATTTTTATATTTTATTTGAGGAATTAAAAATAATTAAAAATAGTATTAGGAACATTAGTAAAGAAAATACAATCATGTCAAGTATTTTATAGGGGAAAAGGAACTGAAAAAATCAGTAGGGGTTTCCAATTTAGACATAACCTCTGGCAATTCCTTGGTTCCCAAAAAAGGTAAATTGTCTTCCTTGTATGTACCAAATTTTGTTTCCTTCGAGCTTATCTTCTGCTCCCTCTTCTGTCCTTTTTTTTCGTAAATAAACTGACCAGCGGATCATCATTCCATAATCATCACAAGGAATCGAATAAAATAGTTTTGTAGTCATCGCTGATGTCATGGAAGGAATTCATATTATAAAAGATATGAAAGCAAAATATCGTAATTTTTATCCGTAAATGCATGGGAAGCTAAATATGCCATATCAAAGTTGGACGAATTTTTTTGTGAATGCATTAGAAACCATATATGGCACATCACATAAACACTATGCACAAAGCCATATATTCCATAAAAAAATTATAAAAACTTACCAACTTACATGCAACTTAAAAAAATAAACGTTTTATTTTGTGTATTTTCAATCTACGAAGTGACAACCCGCACTGATATACAAGACTGAGGTTTTCCATGCAGCTATGTAGAGAAAAGAGAAAACAACATTCGTTTCATATTCACAAAGGCTTTTCGGAAACTATAATTTTTCGTAGCTGTTAATTTTCGTTGAGAATTTGAATTTGAAAATGAAAGGCCATGTATGGCTACTCATGCAGTAGAGGGTTCAGTTGCCTTAAAATGTTACATAGATTAAAAAAAGGATTCGGAAGTAAATTTATCGACTCATGTCTAAAAATAGGACATACACTTAAAACAGCACTAAAAAGTTTTTTATATATTTAAAAATCAACCTTAAAAACAATTAAAATTTGACCCTAAAAGTAGAAAACATTGCCTTTGTTATTTTTTTAATTTTGTCTTAAATATTTTTTTTTTGGAAAAAATACATAATAAAAAATACACGCTAGGTAGCGTGCTAGCTTATCAGTGCGGGGGTCGTGGGTTCGATTTCCACCAGAGGCTCTGGTCTGTCTTCGCTACAACGAGCCGAAAGCCTTTGTTGCTAGGTCTCGGTAAGGGTATTAAGATATAATTTGTAATTATATGTTTAATAAAATAAATAAATAAAACAAAATAATAATATTATTTTGATGCTCGATAAAAAAATAAATTTAAAATTTTGTACTAATATTAATAATAATGTAAATTTTTTTTGCTGATTTTGGCAGACAGATTCTAAATTCCGCTTTACAAAAAGTTTACTAAAATCTAGTAGCTTCAGCTAATTTCATTGTACTACACGTCAGCAGACATGTTGCTAAGATTAGCAAAAAAATACCGCTGGGCTCAAATTAGCAAAATTGCCCGCAATAACAGCAAAATTTTCAGTTGCTATTACATACTTTTTTTTGGTGAGTGTAAAACTTTTGGAAACAAATATCATAAATAATTATATGCACTTGGATTATTTTAAACTAACATTGTCCCGAATTGGGTTAAAAGTTTTGTAAAAAAGAAGAAAAAAAAAAAACTAAAACGCAAAAAAGACAAAAACATTGACATAGATCTTATATCATAGCAAAAATACTCTAGATATGGAACTATATAAATATAAAAATATCTCAAATTTCTTTGCAAATATTGTACCATATATAATTATATCTTATACCATATCAAAAAAATATTTCTTATATTGGACTATATATTGAAAAATATAAATTTATATTTTATACCATGTTAAATAATATTTTTGATAATGGACCATATATTATTATATCTTAAATATTAGATAGCATATATAATTATATATGGTTCTACATAAAGTAATATATAAATAAAATTTAAATATGATCCCGTGTAAGCCATATATATAACTTTATATTATATAATATCCATACCATATCTTATCATATAAATTATATCTAATTTTATATAGATCCCAACAAAACTTTGGTAATGGGTGCGATATTCTCATGCGTTACCTGGTAATGATAGCTCGTTACCTTTTTCGTTATTTGCAAGCATAAAGTAATGAGTTACTTATTATTGATTACGTAATATATGATTTATAAATGTAAAGTAATAATTGAAATATTTTTGAAAATCTATTTTTAGATACATTACTTAGTGTTTTTTTTGTAAGCAAAAGGGTAATGTATGTTTCTTTTGATAACACTAGCGAAAAAACAAAGCGCAACAATTCATTTAAGTTTAAAGCAATCAAATACTATATGCGTCCATAGCTCAGTGGGTAGAGTTCTTGGCTGGCAACCAGATTTCCCTGGTTCGATTCCCATATTGACCACATTATTTTTAATTACAAAAATTTTAAATAAAATATTTGTAATAATTTTTTTTTTTTATAAAAATTCCTTTTTTTAAAAATCTATTTTTAGACACATTACTTTTTCCACTCTCGTAACCATATAAGTAACCCCTTACATTATCACCTCTAAAGTAATGGATATATACATTACTTTGAGGCACATCGCCTGTAAAATTCATCAATGAAGTAAGGTGTAAAGTAATCCGTCGGCCCTATGGCTATACATTACTTTACCCATTATTTGGTAATGTATAGTTTTGCTGGGATGTGATAATTTTTAAAAAAGCTTATGAAATATATAATAATATGGCATATGTAAATACTGGCATATGTGAATAAATATGATAATATATTATTACATAAGGCCACACATGATTATATCTGAACATTTTTTACTCGGGTACACGGTATATACGAGCCCATATATGCTCACATGGACAAGTTATTTTTTGAAAGCTGTTTTCATTTTAAAGTATTGTCACAGATAAAATGTTTTAAAAACAAATATTGCCAACGTTTTGTAAATAAAACACGTTTGACGGATGTTTATTTTTGAAATACAAATTAATGAAATATATTTTAATAATCTCGTTTCTTTTTATTTAAAAATGGTTCTTCTCATAAAATTCACGTGTTCGTCAGGACGCTTGTTATACCAAAACTATTTTAAAGATGATCTATTACAAAAGTAAAATAATACAACAGAGTTGCATTTCCAGTCAGTCTCTAGTTTACACTTGACAGTTCGGCCAATCCTGAACAGAAGTCGACCTCGGCTTCATCATCTTCCTGGAGACCTAGTTCCGGAGAACCATCACACCATGCTTTCATCTTGTCAGAGCTATATACGGAGCAGAATTTGCGAGAAGAGACTTGCATACCGGGAATATCCTCCACGAGATAACGGTCATTACCAAGAACGCGGGAGATCATATATGGACCGCGGTATTTTGGTTCCAGTTTACGTGATTCTCCTGTAGCTTGTGGTTCATTTTCGAGCACTATCAAATCATTTTCATGATATTCGGTTGGATGTCGGTGTTTATTATCGAACCTTCTCTTCCATTTTTCGCGTTCATTTTCAATATTGACGGCAGCAAGTTTACGTTTTTCCTCAATTGAAATTTCATCGTTGTTGGTTACGAAGTCATCTTGAATAGCAGCAAGAATTCGATTTTGAGCTAAGTCTATCGGCTTATAATCAAAAATAAGTTCATTTGGGCTATATCCCGACGTTGCATTCTTTTGGGAGTTTACCGACCATTGCAGTTTGTGCAAAGACAAATCCCAATCCTTCGGTTCACTTGTTGTAGTACGTAAATAGGATAGAATAATCTGGTTCGCCCGTTCCACTTGGCCGTTTGCTCTCGGTGTCCGCACGGCAGTCTTAATGTGTTGAATATTATTCCGATCGCAATAATCCTCAAAGAGTTTTGAAGTGAAAGCAGTTCCGCGATCGGATATTATACGTTTAGGCATCCCAAAATAACCGGTTAATTCGTTAAGAACGTTTAGTACAGGTAGTGTTTTCGTATTCCTTACAGCTTTTACTACAACAAACTTAGTAAAAGCGTCTGAAACGGCCAAAATATGCGTGTTGCCTCTTTTGCTACGTATGAAAGGACCCAGGTGATCAATATGGATTTGACGGAAAGGAAGGGGCTCTAAATCACCATAATGAAGAGATCCCTCTGGCTTACCTCCCTTGGATTTGTTGTAACAGCATTCGGTACATGCAGCAATATACTCCTTCACATATTTTCGCATTCGGTTAAACCAGAAAGTTTGTTTGATTCTATCTAACGTTTTATCAAGACCGTAGTGTCCAACGTCATCATGGCAGAGTTTAGCGATTCTCCATCGTATGGTATTAGGGACCACAAATTTGAGTCCGCCATCGGTCTTTCTATAAAGACGGTGGTTTTGTAGACAGTAATCGGTTTTTATTTGTTTATATTGTTCGGCTTTAAGAGTGCCATCTAACACGCCAATAATAAAACGTAACTTTTCATCCTGTAGTTGCATCGTTAAAAGCCAATTTGAGCTGTTGACTTCAATTTTCATAACAAAACCAGCCGGTTCAGTTTCCTGGGGTGGTTGGTCGGGAGATCGGCTGAGTGCATCTACGTGGACTTCATGTCCGTATGAACTTCATGTCTGGCATTAAAATCATAAATCGCTAAAACGGGCTGACTACAAAGTATATCGATAAGTTTCTCGAACGATTCCTGTTGCGGTTTGTCCCACTGAAAACTTGTTTCCTCTTTCTTTCGTAACAAAATTGTGAGGGGTCGTGAGATGACGGAATAATTTTCAACGAATTTTCTAAAAAATCCGGTAAGCCCCAAAAATCGGCGGACCTCTGTTACGGTGGTTGGTACTTTAAAATTTTTAATGGCACTTACCTTATCATCACCGGGAGTAATGCCATTTTTACCAACTTTGTGACCAAGATATACAATTTCATCACACAGAAAATTACATTTATCCATGCGTAATGTAAGACCACTATTCTCTACAATGGTCAAGAAACGGTCCAATCGATCGATACCTTCTTCTATTGATTTGCTTGGAATAATTACGTCATCGAGATAAATTAAAACTTCACCCGGCTCCATTAGTCCTGCGACACGATTCATGACTGCCTGAAATACAGCCGGGGCATTCACGAGGCCAAAGGGCATTCTGTTAAACTCATAGTGTCCTTCAGTGGTCACGAAAGCGGTGTACTTTTTCGATTCTTCATCGACTTCGATCTGATGGTAACCCATACGCAGGTCAAGGGTAGTAAAGTAACGATTACCAGCTAGTTGAGCAAACTGTTCCTCCATGATAGGCATTGGATACGGTATTTTCATTGTAATACGATTTAATTGACGATAATCTACACACAGACGATGTTCTCCGTTTTTCTTTTCTACCAAGACAACAACTCCGGATGCGTATGGAGAGTCAGATTGTCGAATTATATTGTTATCAAGTAGATCGTTTACAATATTGTTGACGATTGAACGCTTAGCGAATGCAATACGATACGGTCTTGTATATACAGGCACCTCAGTAGTTAATTTAATATTCATCTTTACCAAATTACACTTACCCAGCTCTGAAATATTTTCAGCGAAACTGGCACGATGATTTTCGAGTACAATTTGAAGTTGATTATCATTCGATGTTATGTTGTCATTATTTACATCCTCAATCCAGCATTCCTCAGCCTCAATTATTGTTCGGTAACCTTTACGGCATACTACATCGCGACCAATATAAATATTTTCGGTAAGAAACTCATCCCTTACAAGAAACATTACGACTTCAAAAACGTTAGAATCCATTTCCAAAGAAACATTTATTTTCTTTGTACAGGTATATTCGCCACCAGCAAAACCATCTAATATGAAAACACAATCAATATTTTTACCCATATTCGCGGCAAACGATTCTCTAATTAAACAATGATTACTGCCGGAATCAATATAAGCGGCGGTTTCAACACCGTTCACTTGGACGTTTTTAATTAAATCTGGAGTCGGCTCTGGAGTTTTGGCTATTATTTTGTTTACATTTGATGATTGTTTCTGTTTATCATCTTTCTTTGAGTTACAATCAACAGTACGGTGGGTGGTACGGTGACAAATTGTACATCGTTCTTTTCTTTGAGGTTCGGGGCATTTCATCGAATAGTGACCATAAGCAAAACAATTATAACACTTTACCTTACTTAACGTAGTGTTATTATTGTTATCTTTCTTCATGCCGCCGATGTTGTTAACAAATTTCTCTGTTGACGCTGTTCCTTTTATCCTGTTCGGAGCAGTTACAACAGCGGTTGAGACGTTATTATAATTACAATAACAAGAAATGTCACGAAACAACTGGTTACAATTCGTGTATTCATTTGAAATCTTACGTTTTAAATCGAAATCGTTGATACCGTTTACGATGTGTCTGGCTATTGCAGATTCCGGTAAATTACCCTTAGTACCTAAGGCGAACATTTTGAAGTAATATTCCTGTGGTGTTTCGTTCAGACGACGCTTCATCTGAGACATTTTAATATGTATATCGGCTGCATTATCTACGTGTGGAAAATCCAACAAAAACTTTTCGGCAAATTGTTGCCACGTTAAAAAGACACTCTGCAAGGAATCTACCCAATATTTCGCAGGTCCTTGCATCTTTTGTTGTACGGCGAATATTAGCGGTTGATCATCCCAGCCGTAAGCTGTTCTAAGTGTTTCCACACGTTTAATAAACTGGGATGAGTTTACGGACTCATCCAGGGACGGATTAAAATCGGGTAAAATTGTTATCATTTCCTTCACGTTGGTAAAAGGATTTATCATTCCCGTGCCAAAAGGCAACACGTTTTGTTGATTCGGTGGCGATAGAAACGGTTGGGGTTGTTGTACGTATACGTTTGGTGTAGACGAATATGGTCTTTGGCCATTTTGATGTGTCGGTGCGTAATTTGAAGACAACATTTGCGGATGGGTATTAGTGACGTAGCACGGAGCTGTTGATGTATAATGTTGGCTGGCGTTGGAAACGAAAAATTGTTGATCACCAGAAATGCGTGGTGCGGGTTGATAACCACAATTAGTTACCGGATAGTGTTGAGAAAACGGTTGTAACGGAGCATATACTGTGGTGGTTGGCGTATGGTTACCTGAAAACGATACTGATGAAACGGTTTGTGGTATTGACGGCTGTACCAATACGGGTTGATACGAAGGCTTAATGTCGTTGGCTGTTGTACGGATGCCGGTAGACGATATGACGGTTGTAACGGTTGGAATGTTTCCGTGTGAAACATCGGTTGTACGTTCTGGGGAATTTTCGTGTGACACTGTTGAAGAGTAAAGAGATGGTTGAAACCGAACAGACATCGCACGCAAATCTGCAATCGTTTTTTCCATCTGCGCAATACGTTCATTCATATCGGGTGCACATATTTCATCCTTTCGTTCGAGGCGTTCGACAAGTTGATTTTTATTTCCCGTACATGGCAATCCAGCTTCACGACACTTTGATTGCAATGATTTTACGGTTAAACTTCTTAAATTTTCCATGGCGTCTTCGTTTTCGTGCGTACTTTTATCCCACTTCTGAGAAAATGTCACAGATAAAATGTTTTAAAAACAAATATTGCCAACGTTTTGTAAATAAAACACGTTTGACGGATGTTTATTTTTGAAATACAAATTAATGAAATATATTTTAATAATCTCGTTTCTTTTTATTTAAAAATGGTTCTTCTCATAAAATTCACGTGTTCGTCAGGACGCTTGTTATACCAAAACTATTTTAAAGATGATCTATTACAAAAGTAAAATAATACAACAGAGTTGCATTTCCAGTCAGTCTCTAGTTTACACTTGACAGTATTTTAAAATTTATTTTGACATAGTTCAATCTATGATCATATATGAGCTTTTATATTACCATATAGGTTCTGATCAGAAATTTGAGGTTATATGACCGTATACAATATATTCTCATATACAGCCTTATGCCCTCAGATGGTCATATATTGAACTATAATTGCACATGTATAAGCTTTAACAATATATGACCATATGCAAGCCCATTTATGCTCATATATATTCAAATAAGATCCAATTTTCAATTTTTTAAAATTGTTTTCATTTAAAAAAATTTATTTTAAAATTTTAGATTTTTTCTTTTTAAAGTTTCTAAGCCGCCCACTCAACACGATTTTGTTTTGGTACACATTTTTTTTTCAAATTTGTTTTCTATCCATAATAGCAAAACTTTTGATTATAAAATAATAATTAAATGCATTTTTGATCAATTCTAGGGCCATTTTATAAACCCCACCTAAAGGAGGCTTATGTCAGTTAGAGGGTTAACACTTGTTTCTTTGGCATCTGTGTCGTTTTTTCTAATACAATTTTAACACTTTCATCAGTAAAAAAAAACTGTTATTTTTATTATTCAATTGAAATTCCTTTTATTTATACAAATAAATCGAAATATTTTTCATGCAGACAATGGCACTTAAGTGTTGCCAAGTTTTTTTTTGCGAAATAAAATGTATGTATTTAATTACATGCAAATACCAGAAATGTACTACTAAAGAAGAGTAAAGTATAAAAGTATTCAAAGTTTCAAATTTTTTTTTGTACATTTTTTTGTTGTTGTTTTTGTCAGTTGTTTATATAACAATTTTATTTTATTTTGTTATTGTTGTTTATTGTAGTCTTATTTAAAGGGACAAAAAGGATTTAGATTTACAAATATTACACGTACACAAAGACATAAAAATAAATATTTACAATACATATTGCAAATAAATGTCTGACAGTCTGATGTTTTGAAAAGACATTTTCAACAAAAATATATATTTAAATATTAAGAACATCCATGACGACAAAATGATTGCCAAAATAACAAATCATACACATGAGTTCAATTTTTTTATTTATTAAATTAAAATATTTATAAAATATTGTGGGCAATTGTATATCTAATAAAAAACTTTTAAAGTCTATAATAAAAATATTGAAACTTTTCATTTCATTTTCGGATGTGTTCAATAAATTTTAAATTTCCAAAAAAAAAATTAACGAAATTTTTAAGTATTTTTGCCAAATTTAAAAAGATTTGGGGATCAGTTTCCTTCAAAGAAATATAATTTAAGTCAAATTTACGTTTTTCTTAAAAAAAGAAAACTTATATATAATAAAAATCCGTTTAAAACGTATTTTGAGGGACCAGAAAAATATAAGCCAGGTTTGTATTGACCGGGGTACATTTTGCTAAACAAATTTTAATTATTTACAAATTAAAAAATAAAATTGAAACAATTTGTACAGCATTACTTCGAAAGTGAAAACAATGAGTTACTAATAATGTGTTATATACACTCAAAAAAAAAAAAAAAAGACGACCTTAAATGTAATCAAAAATTTTCTTCGAAATAGTTTATAAATTGTCCTCAAATTAAGTAAAATTTTATAAAAACTTAGAAAAATTTTCTTAAAAGAATAAAATTTCCTAAGTTTGAGGAAAAACGAATTAGTTTATATACTCAGAATTAGTTCATATTTTTCCCATGAAATATTTCTTGATTTTAGGAAAAAAACAAGTCAATTAAATAAAAATTTATTAATTTTTAGAAAAAACATCTTAGTTTTAAGAAATTTGCATACTCAAATGTAATAAAATTAAGTTTAGTTCAAAAAAAATTTAGGACATAATTTACTCCCATTTAGTTCAAAAAATGTGTCTAACTTAAATCGAGAAAATACTTGAACTTATTTTTTGTTCGCGAGTAGTAAAATTAACTAAATTTTAGAAAGCCATTTCCAAATTCAGTTTTTAGGTATACCACTTTCTAATGTTGAAGAATTGTTTTCTAAAAATTAGTTCAGATAATTAAAAACAAAAAGTAATAAATTTTTTTCTATGTAATAATAAAAATTTACTTGATTTTAGAAACTGGTGAACTATTTCTAAGGAAAATTTTCATGCAACTTAGTTCAGATAAATTTTAAAAATTTTAATAAAATATTCTTTTTTTTAAGTAAAAGTTTTCTAATTTTTAAAAAATACTAAAATTTGTTATAATTTTTTTTTGTTGGAAATCTTTTAAATTATTTTCAATATTCTATTCAAAAAAAAAAACAATCAATTAAAAACAAACCACTTAGTTTAACTAATTTTCAAGAATAAATATTATTAAAGGAAACATATTAAAGCAACCATTTAAAAAAATTATCGTGCATGATTGTATATTTTGGTGCGTGTTTCAAAAATGGCTCCCATGCCCATCTCTAATGTTAACAGTCTTTTACATTGAACTTAAAGTAGTTTAAAATATTTTTTTAAAATTTTGTTAGCAAAAGGTTAAAAATTGCGAATTTCCGCTTTTATGTAATAAGTTTGTTTGCTGCCAACAAATACAAAACATCGCTGCACATTTTATACATTACGACATAATGGATTTCCTATAATTGACGTAGCGCTTATTAAACTTTATATTTTTCGAACTATTTTTTTTTTTCACTTAACAATAAAAAGTTTAAATTTTTATATGTCAAATAAAGTTTAAGTTAAAAATGCCAAAAAATAAACTAATGACATTTTTCTCCATTTTCCAATAACAACAAGAAATGTAACAGTGATATTTTGTATTTTTGTAACAATTTCCTTAAATTAGTTCATTTAAGAAGACAAAGGACCCCCAATGTTCCTTAGCCATAGATGAAATGTGTCATGTAGGACGTCGCTTTTTGTATTTCTCTTAAGCAGAACTGTTAATTAACTTCAAAAAGAATCTGACCTTATCACAATTTATTACGTTTCAGGATATCCTGCAGTAAATTTTTTTAATTTGTTTACCTTTTTGCTAATGAAATTTAATTTATATTTTCAATACATGAATCTTGTATAATTCAATTTAATTTTAAGACAAAAATGTAAAAGCTTGTTAAGAGCAGTGTCCTCACAAAGCGGAAGTCCTCCGAAAGTGGAAAAATTAGTGTAAAATTCCTATACCATAGAAGCAGGAAAGGATAATTTTCGCTTAAAAGAAGTGCTTTTTTACTTAATGTTAGAAAATATTTTCCCATTTTTAGGGATTCAAGTCCTAGTTTTTAGTAAAAAAAATTATCTAATAAACTTAAATAATATAAAATTTTTCTTCAAACCAAGTAAACACTTCCTAACAGCATAATTTTAGATAATATATGTTCTAATTTGGATTTAATTTTACTGTTTTCTAATAAAAATTTACTTCCCAGTAGTAAAACTTTTCTATAATTTAATAATTTTGACCAAATTTTAAGTAAAATTTGTTTCTTAATTTCAAGGAAAAATTTATTAAATATAGGCAAAAAGTATCTTTTTTTAATTGTTAACAAAAATCAATTTTGTTAACAAAATTATTGTTAACAAAAATATTTTTGCATTACGTATTACGTATAACTAGTTATTTTTAACCTTACCATTAATTAGTTCTTTTACTCCCTACTCGTAAGCTTGGAGATTTTTAATAAAATTTTCATACACAGTTTCTTTTCGTCCTCCGGGGTTTCATTTACGAGATAAACCGATTTAAAGAATTTAAAAAAAAATTCATATAATATTGGATTGTTGCTCGTAAAATAGATAATTTCAGCTTCTTTTCACCTTCCAGGGCTTATTTTTTGACATAAACCGACTTAAAGATAAAATTCGTTTTTTGGTCGAAAAATAAAAATAAATCAACAGATTTAAATAAACAGATTTAAAGATTTTTACTAAAATTTTCACATAAAATTCGATTTGGCCCCTGGCTATAAACTTCTAAATCTCATTAATCCTCTAAAAATCAAAAAAAAAAAAATTGTCATGTAATATTATAAATAAATAAAAGTCATGGCTAATTAACTACAAAACTTTCTTAATATTTGCCATACTATGTCTCTTAACTGAATAGCAACTATGAAACCAACATGAAATATTATATTAATACTAACGAAGTGTAGTATGGTTGGTTGGTAACTACTAGAAGTAAATATGGAAGTCATTAAAGGGTAATTAAGGTCATCATTATTTTATTACTGTGCAACTTTTTATACAACAATTTTTTTAATTCATATTTATCTTCTTTTTTTTTCTAGTCTTACAACTAACTATTAGGGCAAATTTTATAGTCAGAACTAAGTGCAAATTTTCTTCTAAAATTTTACTTAAGTAAGAAATTAAAGTAATAGTTGAAACAAAAATATAACTTAGTAAAAAAAAAACTGGCCCTAATTCTCAGAAATTTAAGTAATTTAAGTTTAAGGAAGACAAACAAACAATCAAATTATAAATATGATAATAAAAATAAACTAAAGGAAACAAATTATAAAGTGCAGTTCTCACAGAAAAAAAAACGGACATAGACATTTAACAAAAATTATAAATAAATCGTTATAAATTTTTAGTTCATTTTTTTTTTTCTTTCTATTTGTGATTACTATTTGTTCACCTTCCGCTTATTTTGTCCTTTTTTAAGTATTAATATTCGATTATATAAATCATGTTGTTCAATTTATTTATCATTGAATTGATTGTGTATTGATAAGTTTAGTTGTACAAGCTGTTTAACTTCCGCCCTCTGGACAATAACAACAACAATAACAAAAATAGACCAACAAAAAAAAAATGTACAAAACTGTGTAACATTTGTTTTTAACAAAATGATTTATGACAACAGAAAAAAAATTATACTCATACAATGACACTTTTACCGTTACCATGGTTGTGTGTGTGAGAATGTAGTTACCTTTTGTGCTAGTATGTGTGTGTGTAAATACAGGCGGCTGATTAAGGAGGTCAGACTAGAAGGTTTTCTGGATAGGAAGGTGGGATATAATTTTACCAGTAGAAACTCTAAAATGTGTTTTTATATATTTTTTTAATCATATAATTACAAATTATATTCCAATAACCTTACCGCCGCTCACTGGCAACGAAGGCTATCGGTTCGTTGTAGCGAAAACAGACAAGAACCTCTGGTGGGAATTGAACCCACGACCCCCGCACTCATACGCTAGAACGCTACCAACTAGTCTACCTGGGCCCACATGACAAAAACTGAACTAGAATTTGTAAAAATTAATTTATTTGCAGGAAAAATTTAAATCAAAACGGCGCCAAAGAAAATAAACTTTTTACCAACATTAAATTTTTTTCTGAAAATTTTCCTTGAAGTTGTAGAAAAATTTTACTGTGAGAACTAAATTTTTATTAGAAAACATAGCAAAGTTTCCTCTTAATTAGTTCATATATTATCTTAAATTGTACTTTTAGTTAGGAAATGTTTTCTTGGTTTTAAGAAAAATTTTATTTTATTTAAGTTTTTTTAGATACTTTTTTTTTATTAAAAACTAGGACTTAACTCCCTAAAAATATGAAAATATTTTCTAACATCAAGTTAAACAGTACTTCTTTTAAGTGAAAATTATTCTTAAATTTTATAAAATTTTCCAATAAATATGAAAGAAAAGGTAATATATTTTACCATATATTTTAAGGAACTTTACACTCATTGTGTAAGTATTTTTTGCTGTACATTTTTATCTTTAAATTAAATTGAATTATACTTAACTCATGTATTTAAATATAAATTGTCAGATTTATTTTCGTAGTTAATTAATGGTTCTCCTTAAGAGAACTACAAAAAAGGACGCCCTAAGTGACACATGGCATCTATGGTTAAGGAACACTGGGGGTTCTTTGTCTTCTTAATATAATTAATTTAAGGAAATTTTTGCAAAAATTGAAAATATCACAGTTACATTTTTTGTTATAAATTTATGACATTTTTAGCTTAAACTTTAATTGACATATACAAATTTTAACTTTTTTTATTCTTAAGTGAAAAAAATTGTTTTGGTGCCTTCCAAAAATATAAAGCATAATGGGAGCAACGTCAATTATAGGAAAGCCATTACGCCGTTATGTATAAAATCTAATTGAAATATTTCGTATTGTAGTGAGCAAAGAAAATTATTACATAAAAGCGCAAATTCGAAATTTTTACCTTTTGCTAACAAAATTTGTAAATATATTTTAAGCAACTTTAAGTCCGATATTTAAGACTGTTAAAATTAGAGATGGGCACGTGAGACATTTTTGAATCACGCACGATCACGAACCAAAAATAACAATCATGCACGATAATCATTAAAATTTAATTTGTTTCAATTAATAATATTTTTTTTTTTTTGGAAAAAATATTGTATAAGTTAAACGTCTTCCAACAAAAAAATCCTAGGTATAGGTTCTTATTTTTTAAAAATTAGAAAACATTTTCTTGAAAAAAAAATATTATTTTATTAAAATTTTTAAAATTTATCTGAACTAAGTTACATGAAAATTTTCCTTAGAAATAATTCATCAGTTTCTAAAATCAAATAAATTTTTATTATTACATAGGAAATAATTTATTACTTTTTGTTTTCAATTGTCTGAACTAATTTTAAGAAAACAATTCTTCAAAATTAAAAAGTGGTATAGTTAAAAACTGAATTTGGAAATGGCTTTCTAAAATTTAGTTAATTTCACTACTCGCGAAATAAAATAAACACACATTCAGTTCAAGTACGTTCTCGATTAAAGTAAGACACATTTTTTGAACTAAATGTCTTAAATTTTTTTTGAACCAAACTTAATTTTATTACATTTGAGTATGCAAATTTCTTAGAACTAAGATGTTTTTTCTTAAAACTAATAAATTTTTATTTACTTGAATAGTTTTTTTTTCCCTAAAATCATGAAATATTACTTAAGAAAGGTATGGACTATTTCTGGGTATACAAACTATTTCGTTTTTACCCAAACATCGGAATTTTTATGCATTTTAAGAAAATTTTTTTTCGCAGTTTTAATAAAATTTTATTTAAATTGAGGAAAATGTTTAAACTATTTTAAAGGAAATTTTGGATTAATTTTTAATTCATGTCTTGTTTGAGTGTTGGAAAACGTTCAGAGAATAAATAGTTTTACTCTTTATTCATATAATATATACGCTTCTGACTTGATGGTACTGTATCGTATATGAGTCATTCCATGTCAGACTGTACGATTTTTGCTAAAAATTGACTTTGATGTCTCCGATGTCTTGCAAAATTTTAGTACGTATTCTTCCTTAAAAAATATTTTATACGTGTTTCCAGAAAAAAATTAAAATTTTTTTTTTTTAAAAAGTTATGTGCATTTGAAAATCGTCAAAATCGTGAAAAATCTTCCGACATGATAAATTTTAAACTAATGTTTCGCAAAAACTTGTGGGTGGATTTTAAAGACCAATGCCTCATTTTAAAAAATTATTATTTTTTTTTTAATTTATTTTTATTTTTATTTTTAAAATTTGGTTTTTTTACTCAATTTCTGTATTCCACCATCTTCGAACAAGTCGAAAAATCTGAAAAAAATATTTTCTTAAAGCTCAATATAACCTTAATATTCCCTGTAAATTTCAGAATGGAAGTCGAATGAATTCTATTTTTTCCGATTTTTTTCCATTGTAGTACCACGAAAAGTTACATTTTGTATGTGAATATTATATTTTCAAGCGTGTTAACAAAGATGTTAATGTAATGTTAATTAACATTACATTAACATCTTCGCTAACACGCTTGTTCACATACAAAATGTAACTTTTCGTGGTACTACAATGGAAAAAAATCGGAAAAAATAGAATTCATTCGACTTTCATTCTGAAATTTACAGGGAATATTAAGGTTATATTAAGCTTTAAGAAAATATTTTTTTTCAGATTTTTCGACTTGTTCGAAGATGGTGGAAAAATAAAATTAAGTAAAAAAACCAAATTTTAAAAATAAAAAAAAAAAATTAATAAAAAAAAAATTTTAAAAAGGAGGTTCAAATACCTTTAAAATAAGCCATCCACAAGTTTTTGCGAAACATTAGTTTTAAAGTTGTAATGTCGGAAGATTTTTCACAATTTCGACAATTTTCAAATGCACATAACTTTTTCAAAAAAAAAAAAAATTAATTTTTTTTTGGAAACACGCGTGAAATATTTATTAATGTTTAATACGTCGGTCTGACATGGAATGACTCATATGGATTTGTAATATTTGTATGTCTGCCATATCTGTCAATAACAAAAACATCAACAATAATAACAACAACAACAACACATATTGAAAATTATTGTTGTTGCTGCTGTTGTATTGCTGTTCGTTATTCTGATCTGAAAACAAAATAATCAGGTTAATGTTTTACTACACATATATCGAATCAAAGTGATTATTAAAGTTTTAAATAATTAATTATTTTATGAATCATTTAGCTTAAAGACCTGATACTTCGTTAACGGATGTTTTAAATGAAATGTGCACTCTAAAAATTGCTTGTTTATTTACTACCATAACAACTATCTTTAAAACTGAAAATGGTTTTCTAAAATTTACTTTATTTTTCGACTCGCGAGAAAAAAAACACACATTAAGTTCAAGTACTTTCTCATTTTAAGTTAGACTCATTTTTTGAACCAAATGAGAGTAAATTATGTTCTAAATTTTTTTTTTGAACTAAATTTAGTTTTATTATATTTTAGGAGTATGCAAATTTCTTAAAACTAAAATGTTTTTCTTAAATATTAATAAATTTTTATTTAGTCTACTTGTTTTTTTTTTCTGAAATCAAGAAATATTACTTAGGAAAGTTATGAACTATTTTTGAGTATACAAACTATTTCGTTTTTACTTAAATTTAGAAATTTTTATTAATTTTAAACATTTTTTTTCTAAGATTTAATAAAATTTTAGTTAAATTGAGGTAAATTTTTAAACTAATTTAAAGGAAATTTTTAATAAATTTTTTGTTGATGTCTTTTTTTTTTTTGAGTGTAAATTGAAAACATTTAAGCGGAGGTAAGTTAACCTTGATAGCATCAAACAAAACTTACTAATTTGCTTTTATTTTTTGGAATGCTGCAAATGATTGTGCAAAAGGAAAAAAAGTCAAGGAGAAAATTGGGTTGGAAGTAATGCATTCCGGAAGATACCCCATTTCTAACAAATGGGCTATCTTCTGAAATACGAAGACGGTTGTTGCCGTCTTAAAATTTTTTCATCCAGGCAATAATACGATTGGGTAATCGTCTTTGTCTTGCTATGCTTACTGGTTATGATCGTATTTGTTTAACTTGAAGATAATTTTTTTACAATTTTTATTACCAATCATTTACCTCGTACTCTAATGTCTAACTCGAATGCCAATAACTTGTCAAATGCTGACACATGTTTCATACAAATCACAGGTACTTACGATATTTGTGTTATATGAAATATAGATGTGTCAGTGTATGTGTGTAAAGTAATATCTTAGTTATATATATATATATTTTTTTTTCAAATATACTACACTCTCTGTATTTGTAGCTGTAAGAACATGTGTATTTATCATGTATTTACAGCAATACCTATTTTAAGATTAAATGTAATCTTTTTTTCAAGTATTCTTTACTTTTTGTCTTTTTGTATTACTACTATTTTATTTTATTTTATTTTATTTTATTTTTAAAGAATGTTTCTATTTTTCTTTACATATATGGATGGAGTTCAAATCAAAAGTATTACATACACCCTGCTATATAAATTGTACAAGTACAACTTACAAATACATACAAGTTAATACATGATGTGATATTATACACTTTTAACACTTATTCATGTTACATTTTAATGCACTTAACTATCAAACGTACATTATATGTGCCACACATACATTCACACACACACATATATAAAGCATTTCATATGATATACCAACATACCACATGATTTGAGAAAAATATTATTATAAGCTTACAAACACAAGCCTTAACCCTCGAAGTGGCACATGGTTCTGGCCAGACATATTTAATTTTCCTGCTTCAATTTAGCATACTTCTATTTTAGGTACATGGCTGTAATTTCAGGTAATCTCACAAAATATTGTTGGCTTTCGATGTATAAATTAATAATTGAAAAAAAGTCCTTGGAACAGGACAAAAAAGCCAAATAAAAAATCTTCACCTTACTTTTGGTACATGGTGTCTGACCAGACCCCTATGCATTTTGTATGAACGCATAGGCAAAGCACATGGCACGAGTTGGAAATTTGTATTTACTTTATTCTTTCAAGCTTCTTTCTTTCTTCTGATTTTGTTTGTGAGTTAGTTATTTATTGAACGTTGAACAGTGAAGAAGTAATCTAGTTTTTGTGCGGTAATTTTGAACTTGTGAATAATTTTACGCAGGTAGATTTGTTGCGTTGTTAGTATATTATGGCTGATGAACTGGAATTTATTTATAATACACGCTTGCGTAGCGCGAATTTGCAACCCCAATTGTCAGAGGCATTAGTGCGTGATTTTCAAAGTCAGGTAGAAGCTGATGAAAATTATGATGTTTTTGAAAACGATGGTGACGACACTGCTGATTATGTGCCAGAAGATGATGCATCAGACATAGAAAATGATTTGGAAATTGAACCTAACGAACTTTATGATAGTGATGAAGACGTAGATGAAGAAGAAGAAAGTGGAAATGATGCTGAAGCAGCAAATGAAGTCGACTCAGGCTGTTTTTATGGTAAAGACGGTACTAAATGGAACGAAACTGAACCCCCTGCATCTCGTTTGCGCCAGCATAATATCATGCGTTTTCGATCTGGAACAAAAACAAGGCTCACCAATCCAGTTGAGGTATTCAAGCTATTTTTCTCAACCAATATTACGTTCGTCATCATTAGTGAAACAAATCGGCATGGGCGAGAATCAATTAGAAAATGGAATGAAGAACATCCAGAGTCTACCCAAAGTAAATGGATTGATTTGACAAGCTCTGAGCTAGATGCATTCATTGGGATCTTATTGGCTTCTGGTCTCAGCCATAATAATATGCAAGACTCCAGTATATTGTGGCGTTCTGATTCGCTGCCCATATTCCCTGCGGCTATGTCGCACAAACGATTCATTACTCTGTCCAGATATATTCGTTTCGATAATAGTCGTACGCGGGCATTCCGACAGCATACAGATAAAGCAGCTCCTATCCGGGACCTTTGGAATTTTCTCAATGAAAATCTGCAAAATTATTATGAACCTTATGAAAATATCACCATCGATGAGCAGTTGTTTCCGTATCGTGGGCGCACAAAGTTCACCCAATATATCCCATCAAAACCTGCAAGGTATGGGATCAAAGTTTGGTGGGCATGCGATGCTAAGACTAAATTTCCATTGAAAGGAAAACTATACACTGAAAAGGAAGGAGACAATCGGGAGATAAATCAAGGTGAAAACGTTCTAATGTATTTCGCAAATTGTTACGCAAACAGCGGCAGAACAATTATTTCTGATAATTTTTTCACCTCATTGAACGGCGCTAAACGACTGGCTGCTATGGGACTGGCATTTGTTGGCACCATTCGAGCAAGCAAAAGATGTCTTCCTAAGGAAGTTATGAAGAGCACCAGACGACCAATTCTTTCAAGTGTGTTTGGTTTTCATAAAAATCTTGTTGCACTTTGCAGCTACGTGCCCAAAAAAAATAAGGCAGTCAATTTAATTTCAACCGTGCATTACACGAAATATGTTGAAGGCGTAGTCATGAAACCGGAAGCAATTTTATTTTATAATTCAACTAAAGCCGGAGTCGATACGATGGATCAAATGCTAACTCATTACACAACAAAACAGCAAACCAGATGCTGGACATAGGCGTTTTTCTGCAACATGATTGATGTGATGGCATTGGCAAGTTACATTATATGTAAGCTAAATGATGAAAATACAAGAAAAGAAAGAAATAAGCAATTGGTACTGGCCAACGTTCAAAATCGCATCAATAATCCGCACATTGTGGCTCAACCAACAACTCGTATAGCATTTGAAGCGTACTTTGGGAGACCTCTCAATATAGCAAACCGTAATGTGGCTTCACGCAGTGGTCCAGACACACTAGCTGCCAAAAAAGATTGCAGAATTTGCCTGCAGCAAGGTGACAAAATACGCCGTAAGACACGCTTTTTTTGCTGCAAATGCAACAATCCTGTTAGTCAGCAACATTCAAAAGTAGATTATTTATGTTTTTGTTGCCTTCCGCAAAATTCTTCATAATAATTTTCTATTTTGTCATAAACATTTATTACTTTACCCATAATAAAGAGAAATATATATAGAACAAAAAAATTGTTGCCCTTTTCATTTCAAAGAATTTTTCAGGTCTATTTTTTCTTCCTCAGGTAGCTAATAACATAGTAAAAAGAAATAGAAACACAAAATATAACAAATATTTTCCTATCTTAGTAAAAAATTTAACGGCAAACAGCCCTTATTTCCATACAAATGCATGTAAATGTATAGGGGTCTGTCCAGACACCATGTGCCAGAACTAAGGGCTCAAAATATGTGCCTGACGAAGGGTTAAGCTTGAAAAAGACTTGAGAATATATTTTGAAAAAGGCTATCGTAACAATTGTAGAAAAATCAAAACGGAACCCTCGTGAAAATATTATGTGTGTATGATTACTATAAGCTTATTCTTGCAATTGTAGAATAAGCTTACAAAAATAATATATTATTAATAGTTGAAAAAGAGAAATCATAATTATTTTCTTAAATTTAATTTATTTTTTATTTTAATTTTAAAAATAAATAATAATAACTCATTTTAAATATAAAAAATAATAATTCATTTTAAATATAAATAATAATAATTAATTTTAACCATAAATAAAAAAATAATTAAATTTAATATGCAATTGCACGTTCACTATATAAAATTTACAACTAAATGTACACGCAAAACACGTTTGACAAATTTAAAGAAAAAGTTATGGCACCTGTTGTATGCATTATAAGCGTAGAACAAAGACAACAAGACTAGAATGTATTGAAAAATATTTCTATTTTAATCGTCATATTGCGTTGTTGTATGTTGGTAATAAGCATACTTGAGAAAAAGTTATGTATAATAATCTTTTCTCTAGCATTGTTAAATACTGCTTGTGAATTCACATTTTGTAAATATTATAATAAGCGAAATTAAGAAAAGCTTACAACACACTATTAATATAAGCTTACTCTCAAGTTGTATTGCAGTTTGATTGCTATATGGTATATTGGGATACTTTAAATTATATTAATATCAGGATAATTTCCTAGATTTTAATAAAAATTTTGGGTATGTGAGAGAGAAAAAAATTTAAAAAAATATTTCCTTTCAATATTGTGTGTTAAATTATTTAAAAATATTTTGTTATATTTATTTGAAGTCCCATTAGCAATTTCATTTAGAACGTTTTTTGTTTTTTGTGGAATGTCCCATATATGTACTTTAACAATTCAATGTGATACTTAACTTTTTACTTTAGTCTAACTACAAATATTTACTAGTTCCATTTATAGTGTGATATTTTTCTCACCAAAAAATATTTACTATTTATTTTATAAGTGAATAATGCACGTTTTGAAAATTCTTTGCAAGATGTTATTGCTACTGCAACATTTCTTTCATGTGTGTTTTTTTTTTATTTTGCTCCCCCCGCTAGCAAAAATATAATGTTTGTATGTAAAATTCTTTTGGTGAATCTTTTATTAAACACTGTTACATATCTTTATAAAGCTTTTTTTCTTATAGAAATCACGTTCATGTTTTGTTGCAGCACAAAAAAAAATGTCTCTTTTTACAAACATTTCAACAGTATAAGATTGTATTCGTATTTTAAAATATGTATGCACATTGTTATCTTTTTTTAAAATAGCATATTTTTATGCTAAAATGTGTGGTGAAACTTATACTGTTTATTAAAGTTTTTTTTTTTTTTTTTGGAGTACAGTAAGTCTGGATTTTAATACAAATTTATGTTTATAAGTTTCAAATGGTTTATTTGTATGCAAAATTTCTTTAAGGATCGTTTATAACTTAATAAAAAAACTTAAACTATTTTTAATCGATCGAAAGTCATTTTCTCTGCACTCTCCAAAAATTTCAAAATAAAATTTCAGAATAAAACATAAACTATGAACGCGCTGTTTTCACAATCATGAATTCAAAGCGGGTTAACCAAATTCGATCGGTTCTAAATGCACAAAAAAATGGTGTGGTTTCGGTTAAATAGTACGGTTAGTCGCGGCTTCAGTTTTGGTTAACACCGAAATGCAAACTCTAGCTGTGCCTTCACCCTAAAATTTTTTGATTTCATTTAGTAGACGTATGAGTATTTTTATTTGCCACAGAGGCTAATTAACCCTTTAACCACTGGAGTCGAAATACAAGGTATTTTGTTGTGAAATTTTGGTTCTACACTTAAAAAAGTTTGTAAGTTAAAATAACTAAAAATATCATTTAAAAGAAATGATGTTTCATTTAAAAACCGGTCAACTTAATTTTCATTTAAATTAAATGCCATTTGTTATTTATTTTTAAATGTTGATTAATCAACTAACACATCCGTAAGAAACAAATGATATAATCAGTTAAAAGAAATGTCAAAATTTTACCCACCAATCCTTAAAAAATAAATGTTTTTTTCATTTATTTGAAATTATTTCCGTTTTTGTATTTTTTGTTTTTTTTAATATACTCGTACAATACAAAATGTATGTATGCATATGAAGCTATAAACACTTTTTGTGTGAATGTAAATGTGTATGTATGTGTGTTTATGAAATTCTTGTAATTTGTATTGAAAAATTTTGTATATATACAACCAATTTAAATAAAAAAACAAATTGAAATTTTTGAATATTTTTTTTTTGAAACAGACAGCAAGCAAAATTTAAATTTGTAATAACTGTTACGGACACAAATAAACCACAAGTTTCTGTTTTGTGGGTAAATTTTTATTAAATTTCAAACAAATGAAAAAAATAAATGAAACTGAAAAAAATCGGTAAATGATAGTAAATTATTTCGAATAAATGTATAAAAAAGTTAATATAGATGTTTCTTTGAAAAATAAATGTATCTTCCTTTATTTTTAATTAGGGGAAAACTTTTTTATTAAACTACAAACAGTTAACTACATAATATTCTGAGTGTAGTATCATTTTGGACTAAAAAGCACAAATGTGAAGTCCATTTGTCAAAAAAAAATTAACCTGAAAGCACCGGGTGGAAAAAATAAAAGACAACCTGAAAACAAAAAGCTCGACTCAAACAAAAATATTTGTTTCACAAATCAAACACGCAACAAATTATCAAAATACAGCTTAAAGCTACTTTCCAAACAATTTCGAGTCGATTGAGCTGTTGGAAAGTATGTTTTTTTTTTAGTTTTAATTTTGCACCAAAATCATAAATAATTTTCGTGTCTGTTGTGACAAAAATCTTGACAGAAATGGGTGTATCTATCAAACTATTCAATTGAGCGTATTCAAACCAGCACTGTTCGATAGGTAAATTCAAACAGACAAAAATGTCGTTGGCGATTTTTGCACCAAAAATATTGCATTGGATATAATTGGACTTTAGTGATGACCTTCTGTAGACGGTCTTAGTGGTTAAAGGGTTAAGAGCCCAATGCTTCGTTATCTGTAGTTTTAAAAATTGTTATATGTATATTAAGAAGATAGAGCTCTGCTCAAAATTATAGCGCACTTTTAAATATAAGGTCTAGCATGAATTTTCTAAAAGCCGAGAAGGTATACTACTTTGTTTTACCGCCATTTTGGTAAACATTAGTCTTGACAGTTCATGTTAAGCAGTCGTGAAGTAGACACGTGGCAAATTTATAATATAAACATATTCGATAAACCAACGTGTTTTAATCATTAAAACATTTTATCAAAATCAATCATCGATTACTGTGACGATGAGAAATTTACGTGAAATTTTTGGGACAAACAACGTACCAACAAAACGCACTATTTATCGTGTAGTGAATGATTTCGAAGAAAGAGGGTCTGTAGGTGATAGGCCCAAGCATGGACCACAACGTACTGCAAGATCGGCTGAAAACATTAATGCTGCTGCTGAAGAAAGTGTTCAAAACAATTCATCAACCTCAAGTCGACGCCGTGCTCAGGAGCTTGGTCTTCAAAGAACAACTTTCATTTGAATGGATATGTGAATAAACAGAATAGTCGGTTCTGGGCAATGGAAACCCCTCAAGTTATTCATCAGTCACCTTTGCATCCATTAAAAGTGACAGTCTGGTGTGGAATTTGGTCAGGAGGAATCATTGGACCTTACTTCTTTGAAAATGAAAACGGCGTAACGGTAACTGTTAATGGGCAGCGATATCGTGATATGATTGAAAACTTTTTAACACCACAACTGCATGCTTTGGGCTTGATTAACATGTGGTATCAACAAGATCGTGCCACATCGCATACAGCCAGGATTACAATGGATGGTGATGTTGATTGGCCTCCACGGTCGCCTGATTTGACTGCTCCGGACTTCTTTTTGTGGGGATATCTGAACGCTTGAGCAACTCAAACAAAATATTCGTGATGAAAGTAATGAAATATCGCGTGAAATGTGTGAGAATGTAATGAAAAATGTGCTCAAAGAGCTCGCATTTGTGAGGCTAACAGAGGCGGACATTTATCTGATATTGTATTCCATTCATAATTGCCGACATTAAATAAAAGATTTATCAATAAAAGATCAAAGTTGTATACCTTCCCGGCGGACACCCTGTACTTTGCGTTTAACAGCTGTTCAAAACGTACAACCTCGTAGATTTTTTTAAAAATGGAAAAGAGTGAATTTTGAGTGCTCATTAAACATCATTTTTTGCGAAAAAAATAACCGTCAATCAAACCAAGGAAAAGCTTGATAAATACTATGGGGACTCTGCACCATCGATTTCAATGGTAAAAAAGTGGTTTACTGACTTTCGTTGTGGCCTTACAAGCACGGAAGACGTCGCACTTTCTGGACGTCTGAGGTCTCTACACCCAAAACAATTGAAAAAATTCATGATATGGTGTTGGCCGATCGGAGATTGAATGTGCGATAGATTGTGGAAGACATAGGCATCTCACTTGGCTCAGTGGTTTCAATTTTGAACGATCACTTGGGTATGAGAAAGCTTTCCGTAGTATTTCTGCCGCGTTTGCTCACAACCGACCACCAACGGAATCGTGTGACAGCTTAGTTTCCACGGCAAAAATCCATGAAGTAGACTACGAATTGCCCCTTCATTCGCCTTATTCTCCGGATTTAGCCCCCAGTGACTATTTACTATTTCCAAACCTAAAGAAATGGCTCGGTGGAAAGAGATTTAGCTCCAACGATGAAATTAATGATCAAACAAATGCCAATTTTATGGACCTCGAAAAATATTGCAAAGTAAATGACGGAACTTGCTCAAAATTTGACAGTACCTCTATTAACAGGTGGTGCTTGATGGGAGCAGTGTTGCATTTCATATAACTATGAGGGACGTTCGAAAAGTCACGGACTTATTGATTCGCCCTCGTATATACTTAACTGTACTGCAAATTTATATAAACAGAAAAAAATGTATCATTCTAAGTAAAAGAGTGGAGTATGTCATAATTTAATGTGTCAAAATTATAGCCCACTCTTTAGGAAGATCTCTGTTAGAATTATAACTGTATTTTGTGCTTTTATAACTTAACTTAAAACAATAAATTACATTTAGTTATACTTAAAACCACGAGTTGTAAATTACATTTTTATGACCGCGATCATGATTTCTTTTGGTTATAATTATATTTGAAGTTATAGATAGATAGAGGGTCACTTTGGAACAAAAGATTTCTATAAAGACGTTACTTTCAGAAAACCTGTCTCATATAGAAAATTCTAAGAAACGAGAAAGTGTGCATAATGTAGCAAAATAACTTTTTTTGAGGAACCTCTCACAAACAAGCCAGTTCAGGCACGTTCAAAGTGCGCAATACCTGCCCAAGATCGCCATTTAATACAACTGCGTAAGCGAAATCGTCCTGCTAGTAGTCGTCAATTAGCGTCTGAGTGGTCATCTTCGCTTAGAAAGTTCGACGTGTCGCTGTCTTTACAACCACGGTCTCAAAAGCTGTACCAAAAAACGTCGCCCATTCCGTAACAAGTGCCAACGTCAAAAGAGATTAAATTGGTGCAAAAAATATATGAATTGGACTCAACGAGAATGGCATCTTGTTGTTTTTAGTGATCGATCATTTGTCCGGCATACAAAGAAGGAAAAGGATCAACCATTTTGCTTTAAGGTCACAGAGTGCTGGTGGATCTGTCAGCGTATGGGGGAGTTTTACGGCACATGGAACTGGCTTATTATTCTTTTACGAAGGACGGCTAAATGCTAGAAGCTATATTGATTCAATTTCTGAATTTCCGTCATATTACGACCAAGTTTTATGCTCTGGAATGGCACAAAGATTTTCGATGGCCTGGTTCCCTATTAAACTGGACCTCAACATCTCCTGATCTTAATCCGATCGAAAATATTAAATAATTTGGTCAAAAATTCCCATAGATGAGTGCAATAAATAGGTCAAATAAATTTCAAATCCAATCAAATGCATTCTTAAAGCCAACGAAGGAAGTTTTTTTATCATATTAAGTATTATTTTTTTTTTCAATTTTTATTAAATGAATTAAATTTTAAATTGCATTGTATGTGCGCTGTAATTTTGAACCATGATTTTTTGATTTGTTTTAAAGAATAGGAAATATTATTTTAATTTTTTATGTTTCCAACTGAAATGTTATATTAATTTTATAACTTTTAATAAATTTGATTTGTTAGTACAGAAAAAACATATACAGTCGAAGCCCGGTATAACGAATACTCAGTATAACGAAAACGCGGTATAACGTATGACGTAATTATTTCCATTAACTACCTTATATAACGAATATTTCTGAAAATTTATACTCGATATAACGAACAATTGGTTAAAAAAATATAAAAAAAAGTTAAAAAAATAAAAAATAATCTAAATAAAAAAAATAATTTGAGACTTTATTGTTTTTAAACCTTTTAGTGTAAGCGTGTTCCATTATTGCAGTCCTTTTTTAATTTTTTAGTAATCTCAAAAAATTCCAAAATTCTAGAAATGAAGTAAAAATCATACAAAAATTTGTTGCGATATAACGAATATTTCAAAATAACGAATGGGCCTGACAATATATCATTCGTTATACCGGGCTTCGACTGTATATTTTTTTTTATTTTAATAAAAGGATAAATTATAACTATAAAATTTATTTAGAAGTGCGCTATATATTTGAGCAGAAGTTTAATTTATTTTTTTTTTAAGAATCTTCCTCTTCAAATAAATATATGCCATTTTCCACGTTTTTATTCGAAATTTAAAAAGTAATTCTTTAGTGACTTCGTCAGGGAACATATATTTTTAATTTTAGATTTCTAGCCGAAAAAGTTTGCTTAAGACGTTTAAGGAAAAACTTTTCCAGATGCCTTTGCCGGAGCAGGAACATTAATGCCAAAGTTTAAATTCCCAGCTCCAGTAATATGGGCTGGGTGATTAATTGGACACTTTTTCCCCATTTTTTTACCTAATCTCTGCTAAATTCTTGGTGTAAAGTATATCTTCAGTAAATTAGTATCTATGGCAAGACACACATATGCTAATTTTCAGGTTTCTAGCCAAAGCGATTTGGGCGAGTCGCTAAAAGATGCATTTTCCTCCTTGTGAACTCACATTTTTATCACCTTTCTGACGAAAATAGCAAATTAAAACACACTGTGATGGAGTTTATGCAGTGGGAAGACTCTTTCCCTATTTTAGCCCCACCCCGTAAAAACATTTAAAATTTCCGAATTTCCTAGCTCCTGTGTCTTGTGCAGGTAGATTAAGGGCACGTTTTTCTCTTCTTAAGTCAATTTTTAAATTTTTGTTAATAGCCTACGGAACACATATTTTAAATTTCAGATCTGTATCCAAAAGTGTCAGGCCAGGCCCTTGAACTCTTTGAACTACAATATTTACCACGTTCCTGGCAAAATTTAATAAATTGCCTTATCAATGATTAATCCAATAATTCTCGAAACAGATATTTTAATTTTTAGGTTTCTAGCTTGAGGGTGTTGTGGTGTTTAGAAAAATAATTTGTATGCGTTTTCTATCCCTCATACAGATAGGAACGCCTTTTTTTTGTGTTCCCATATCACTTAACCCAACCGAAGTAAAAAAGCATAATGAACCAAAAGCTTCAACAATTCAATATGAACTAAAAAGCTGCAACAATTTCGCTAACTTGGGCGGGCACCAACTGTTCTAAGATTGTTCATCTCGTGCAGTTACAGTGTTGCCATATTTAAAGGTCTTCATCTTCATCTTTCACTACCTTTCATCTCTCCTCTATCCCTTTACAAAGAAAGCAACAAATTAAATAGTAGGAAGAATTTCCTATTTCGTTCCCCGAAATGGATTATAACAAGTAGAACTGAAACACTAGAAAAAGGAACGAAATGGAATAAAACGAGAACGAGTAAAATTAAAACTACATAGAAAAACAAATTGAAATGGAACGGGGAACAAGTGTAATAAAAACAGAAGGAATGGAATTGAAATACCAAAATCCTTCCTGTGACTATCTTTTATGGGGCGGGGGGGGGGGGGGGGGGGGGGGGGGGGTGGATGAAAAACTGCCATATAAAAGTGAAAGGTTAATTTCATCAAAAATTAACTTCCCCATAGACTTTGTTACATATTTAGCGCAAATTTTCATTGCTTTATTATTTAAATATTTTAAATTTTTATCTTCGCATTTTCATTATAATTTTTATCATAATTCTCCCCAAAAAGTATTAATTTTATTTTAAACTTTTGTCAGTCTTCTGCGAATGGTTTTTTATTCCATATACTATTTATTTTGACAGTTTATATGATGACCTCTTAGCCAACCATTTAGATAGGATTTGTATTGTGTGGTTGAATATTTTCTCGGTATAAAATATAATATCAATAGATTTTGTATTTTTATAAAATTGCAAAAACAAAAAAATATACAGATTTTCTTCCCTAGTGAATAAAAAACAAATTAAAATGAATTAAAATAAAAAAAAACATTTAAATTGACCAATTTGAACATGGGAATTAAATGTTCGAACACACACACACTATCATTGAATAATTACTAGGATTTATATTTAATAGCTATTTATTGATTTATGCAATAAAAAAAATTAAATTCTATTGTAACTAACATATAACGAACATAATTTATTGATTTATATCGTTTTATTTATCTCTATTTGCAGGTATGTAAAACTTTTGTAAATATTAATTATATGGAACATTGGTGAGTGACTGCAAAATTGTATTGCTTAATTATATATTTAAAGTTTATAATACGAGGGGGAACAATAAGTCCGTGACTTTTTTTGCAAAAAAAAAAAAAAAATAGTTTTCAACATAATCTCCTTTTAGCTCAATACACTTAGTCCAACGATTTGTTTGCTCAATAATTTCATCGTTGGAGCTAAATCTCTTTCCATCGAGCCATTTCTTTAGGTTTGGAAATAGGAAATAGTCACTGGGGGCTAAATCCGGAGAATATGGCAGATGAGGTACCAATTCGTAGCTCAATTCATGGAATTTTACCAATCCTTAGAAGTTGTCACACAATTGTGTTTGTGGTAGATTGTGAGCAAACGCGGCACCCATCGTGCAGACATTTTTCTTAAATCCAGCTGATCATTTAAAATCGAAACTACACTGCCTTATGAAATGCCTATGGCATCAACAATCCCACGCACTTTTACTCATCGATCGGCCAACACCATATCGTGGATTTTTTTTAGACATTTTCGGGTGTATTGCCCTCAATTGGCCGTCCAGAACGTTCAACGTCATTTGTACTTGTGCAACCACAACGAAAGTCAGTAAACCACTTTTTTTACCATTGAAATCGATGGTGCAAAGTCCCCATAGTATTTATCAAGCTTTTCCTTGGTTGACAGTTTTTTCGCAAAAAATAATGTTTAATGAGCACCAGAAATTCACTTTTTTCTATTTTTAAAAAATTCCACGAGGTTGTATGTTTTGAACAGCTGTTAAACGCAAAGTAAGTGACGGAACTTGCTCAAAATTTGACTGTAGTCTATTAACAGGTGGTACTTGAGCATTTCATATAACTACGAGGGAAGTTCGAAAAGTCACGGACTTATTGATCTGCCCTCGTAAGCAGAAAAAAAAAATTTCCATAAATTTCCAATTAAATATTTGTTTTTGCAAATCAAATTTGTTTTCAATTAAATGTTTAATTGATTCAATTAATTTTGTATGCAATATTAAAAGAACATAATTAGATGTTTAATTGTATTAATTAAAAATTTAATTAAAAGTTTAAACGAATTTTTTACAATTTCCTTAATATATCCAAATTTAATCAAGTTTTAAATTGAATAAACAAATTTTGCAATCGCGACTTAAAAAGTTTCGATAGAATATAATTACACCAACAATATATTCTTCGTTACCGACTGTAGTTTATTTATAAAGTAATACGTAAAGTTTGTTTTTAAATGTAGAATCAATTGAAATTCATAGAAATATATTTTTTAACTATTGGAATCAGTAATTCAAAAAACAAACTATAAAAATTTACAGACATTCAGTAGGAGTTGATATATTCTGTTAAATGTAAAATTTTATGTTTTCTGTTTCTAAAAATAGAAATTCATATAATTCCTTTTTGGTTTTTTTTTTCCACCAAAATAATCTGTTTATATGCAAAATTATTTCAATAAAACTGGGAAGAACTGAGTGACATTGCTACCCGTCCCATCCCAGTGCGTTGAGCATGTTTAAATCCGCCCTTTTTGTAATTGTGTGTTTTTAAATTTTTAATTCCAAATTAAGAAAATATAAAATGTCATTCGAGAATTTAATATCAAATAAAAAAAAAAAAACATGTAAAAAAGGGCTAAATTCGGCTGTGCCGAATCTTTGAATACCCTCCACCATAGGGGCTAAAGATGATATACGTATATACTAAATTTTGCATGAACTGTAATATGAATATGTTTTGTCAATTTATGTAACGAACTTTTGTTATTTAGTTTTAGTAATGTTATTTATTTAGTTTTAGCAATGTTATTTACAGAGGTCTGCTCTGCTAGCGACTTTAACATTGTTGATTTTTACGTTAACTTAGTTATTAGAGTAACACACATATAGCTCTAAGAATGTTATTATTCTCATACTATGTAAGACAATAAATGTAATCGAACAATAAGAAGACTTAATAACATTTTCACTTACTTAACAGAAAAAAAAATAGATACAGAAAAATTTTCACTCATAACTTTCGAACCGCTGAACCGATTTTGCTCATTTAAAATACCAAACTGCTCGGGAGGATGTTCAATAATCTGGGTAAAAATAGGCACCCCCGCTTGCGTCTTCGCGGCGTGTTCGCCATTTCAACAGACAGACAGACGGACATCCCTAAATCGACTTGAAATTGCATAAGGATCACGCATATATATACAGGGTGGCGCAAAAATAACCTTCCGATGTTTTTGGCTGTAATTTAAAAAAAAAAAATGAAAAACTTTGATTCTTCTTGTGGATTATTTTTATTTGGTCTTTTAATTTTTTTTACATCAAGTCGAGAATATGATGTCATGTAAATGGCCGCCGCCACAGTTGATTGTCATTTGAGCCCTTTTTATGGCATTTTCCATCAACTTCCGGCGATAGGTCCTCACATTCTTGACGGATATTGTCTTTAAGAGCTGCAAGAGTCTGAGGCTTGTTGACATAAACCCGCGACTTCAAAAAGCCCCACAAAAAGAAGTCTGGAGCGGTCAAATCATGCGATCTTGCTGGCCAGTGCAAATCGCCAAAACGGGAGATTAGGCGCCCGGGAAATGCATCCTTCAGCATATCGGTTGTGACACGTGCAGTATGTGGCGTTGCACCGTCCTGTTGGAACCACATGTTTTCCAATCCCAATTCAACAAGTTGCGGCAAAAAGAACTCGTTGATCATTGCTCTGTAGCGCTCACCATTCACAGTAACCGTTTGGCCCGCGACGTCTTCGAAGAAAAAAGGTCCGATGACTCCTCCAGCGAAAACAGCACACCATACAGTGACTTTGAGGGGGTGTAATGGCTCTTCGTGGGTTACACGCGGATTTTCAGTGCCCCAGAAGATGGAAATTTTGCTTATTTACGTACCCGCTAAGATGGAAATGGGCCTCATTACTCATGATTATTTTTGATGAAAAATCATCTTCATTATTGCTCAAATAAATAGTCACCAATATTCCGCGTTCTGGAGCAGTGTAGCGTAACATTGTTTATTAACGTGTATTTCGCATGTATTTACTACACAAATGTCAAAACAGAACTGACATTAGGGGCCAATCGCAAAATTTATAGCATTTTCTGATAGGAGGATTACTTTTGCGCCACCTTGTACTTTATGGGGTCTTAAACCTATATTTCGACATGTTACAAACGGAATGACAAACTGATATATACCCTCACCATATATGGTGGAGGGTATAATAATAATTTAGTATTGGGATTTTTTACTGTAAAGTAAATTTGATTTTTTTTTAAATATATGTTTTGATTTATAAATTCTCAATTTAAAGTGGAAAATATCAATTGCATATAGAAAACATAAATTTCTATAGAAATTTTATCAATTTTAAATCACAAATCTTAATTGTAATTGGAATTTTGACAAATTTAAATTAAATTCTCAATTCTTTTAGAAAAATTTAAATTTCCTATTTCAATTAAAAATTTCATTAAATTTATAATTTTTAAAATTATCCTAATTTCCAATATTCAATTAGATTTTCTAAATCTATTTCTCTTTTGTAATCACCAAATTTCTGTCGCCACAAATAAATATATCGGTTGTTGCAACCAAACTATTCAGTGGGCAAGAAATTCGGAGGTCACAATGAATCTGTTTTCTCTATGTACACATGGCCGTTTTCGGAAGTATTTCCCCTTCTGGAACTATCATTGCTATTACTTTCCTGGCGCAAATTTCAGATTTCTAGTCAATGGTCGTTAAAGCAGAGATCTATACCCTTATTGGCTCCCAGTAAAAATGTTCTCAAACTTCCGTTGTGGTGGATGTCTAGGGAGGAATTAACATGTCAAATTTCAAGACCCCAGGTCCAATGGTTTATGCTGGGTGATCAAGGTGACGATTTTTTTCACATTTTGATTGGAAATTCTGGAAAATATATCTTCAGTAAATTAGCTAATACCTCATGAAACAATTGCTTAAAATTTCAGAAATCTCAGGCCGTTCCTGAGGAAAATTATTTATTTTATTAAACATATAATTACAAATTATATCTAAATTCCCTAACCGAGCACTAGCAATGAAGGCCTTCGGCTCGTTGTAGCGACCAGAGCCTCTGGTGGGAATCGAACCCACGACCCCCGCACTGATAAGCTAACACGCTAGCCTACCGGGGTGCTCGAGGAAAATTAATAAAATTGCTTTATTGCCAATAATCCAAGAAATACATGTTTTAATTGTCAAATATGTTTATGTACAAATTGCTAAAATTTACTATTATATTTGATAAATATTACTAAAATTCGTTTTGTTTCCTGTGTTAGTGTTTCAATTCCACTCGTATCCCGTTCCATTCTATTTCATCTTCTTTGTCTAGTGTTTAAATTTTAAGCGTTCTATGTTCTATTTCATTTCAATCCCATCGTGTAGTGCTTCAATTCTATTCGTTTCCCGTTCCATTACCTTTCCATAAGGTTGCTGGCCAAAGCGGCATGGACCATTCTCCAGGGGAACGCATACATTCATATATTTCAAATTTCAGGTTTTTTGTCAATGATTTTTGTGCAGACCGTTAAGGGAAGACTTCTAGCTAAAGGAATTTGGGCAACCGTCAAGGGGGAGTCTTCCCCTTTTTGCTCCTCGCTGGCAGTATAGACTGTAACGGTGACCGCGGTGCTGACAATTTTTTTTTTACTGGAAGTAGACGATCTGAATTTGGCGTACATGTGGTTTCAACAGGAATGGGCTAAAGAAATTTGTGCAGACAGTCAAGGGGAGTCTTCCCTTTTTTGCTCCTTGCTGGCAGTATATATTGTAACGGTGACCGTCGTGCTAAGTTTTTTGTTTAGCGGAAGTAGACGACCTGAATTTGGCGTATTTTGCCTATTTTGAAGAATGCCATCGTGTAATCTCGCGTTTCGGTAATTTGGCTTCGCCAGACAGATCTCCCGATTTGGCTGTTCCGGACTTCTTTTTCTGGCCAACGGCGGCTATGATTTTCCACAAATAATTAAATCACAATTTATAAGCGCGAATAAACAGAATCAGTTAAAAACCAATTGAGTTTTCACTTTAAACAAAATTTATAGCGAAAGAAAATCAGATGAAGGTTTTTGTACCACCCTGTAGATATGACAAAAAAAAAAATACTTAGAAAAATGCCTTGAAATGCCTAAATTTTATTTAAAGTTAAAATATCTCTTCAAAGATTGTGTGTTTTTGTTGATAAAATTAAATTTTTCAGTTATTTTAATTTGTGCTCTTAAGCTGCTTTTAAATATTCTCTTTATAAAAAAGAGTAATTAAATTAACTATACATAAGTGTACATTTTACAAACAATAAAATAGTTTGTATTATTGTGGATAATATTATTAATAATCAGCTGCTAGTTCACATGTTGATAATCTTTTAACTACATCCGGCTTTTATTCAAATCATACAAATGGAGAAGAAGAGTACACAAATATGAAACATAAACTTGCGCTTTAAATAATTGAATTTCCTCTCAATTATGTAAATTGCAAAGAAAACTGACTTGGATTATAAAATTAATTTAACTCAGAGTAGAACTCAAAAATAACAAGGACCTGCGCTTTTAGCGTTGTTAAAACGTGGCATATTCTACGATATTGGAGACTTTTTATTTTGGGAAACTGCAACCGCCGGCATATGGTAACTAAATATTATGAAACTCTTTGAAATATTTTCTGCAAATCTCCAAATATTGAATTTAAGGGAAATAGTTTTATTGTTTTTTATTTTAGATCTTTTTTATGTTACAACTAACTATTTTTATGATTTAATTTGGTTTAAACACATTTTTTGAATTTTTATAAACTTTTTGGTTGCCAAACATCCTAATTAGTTTTAACTTATTTCTTCTGTTGTTGCTATTGTTGCAGTGTCCCTATCCTTTACCTGTCAGGCAAAACTTTATGTAAAAATAAGTTTTTTTTTTCTTTTTGTAGTTTTAAGTTTTAACCAGAAGGTATGGTTTGCATTTTAAATTTGTTTTTCATCCAGACTTTGTGTGAATTTAATTCCTAGCAAAAGGTCTCATTTTAATGATGTGCAAGAATCTTAAACTTGTTCTTTTTCATTCTAAAGGGAACTTCATTAAAACAAAAGAAACTCAAGTAATACGTAGTTGGCAAAGTTTTTCCCTTTTTTTCTGGTTTTAATTTCTACTCTGAATTAAATAAAATGTATTATTTTTTAATTTATAAAGGAAGTAAATTAAGTTTGAAAAGAAAGTTGAGTTTCTTGGGGTTTTTTTTTAGTGCAATGAGACAATTTCATCTTAAATACCTCAAAACAATACAACTGTTGTTGCATGGGATTATAAGTTCATTGAAGTGGTTTTGAGTTACAAAACTGTGTGTTGTACAAGAACTTCAATGGCATCCCAGTAGGAAATGCTTAACCAACATCTGAAATAAGATACGGGGTCGGTCGGTAAGCCGACCTGACAAAGATGATAGCAGCACTAGTTTGGAAAAAAAAAATTTCAAGAAACCTTATAGTTATGTGTTAAGTTTCAAGGCGACACGTTGTTTAATATTTTTTTTGAGCCATCAAAAATTAAAGATCTCAGTGAATTATCGTCGTCATCGCGCATCTTATTCGCCAGATTTAGCTTCTTCGGATTATTTTCCATTTGAAAAATGGCTCGTAGGTCAAAGATTTGCCAACAGTGAAGAGGTGAAGTCTACGCTTGATGGCTATTTTAAGGAACTAGATAGTTCTTCCTATATACAGGGTATCGAAGCTATTAAATACGAGGGCGGATCAATAAGTCCGTGACTTTTTGAATGAAACACAGTTTTTTTTTTACAAAAAAAAAAAAAAAAAAAAATAAATATTTTTCAACATAATCTTCTTTTAGCTCAATGCACTTAGTCCAACGTTTCTCCAATTTTTGTATCTCTTCCAAAAAATAGGATTTTTTGAGGTCCATAAAATAGGCATTTGTTTGATCAATAATTTTATAGTTGGAGCTAAATCTCTTTCCACCGAGCCATTTTTTTAGGTTTGGCAATAGAAAAAAGTCACTGGGAGCTAAATCCGGAGAAAATTACAGATGCGGTACAAATTCGTAGCTTAATTCATGGAATTTTGCCATTGAGTCTACACACGTGTGCACCCGTGCATTT
This sequence comes from Eustalomyia histrio, assembly GCA_949748255.1. Taxonomy (NCBI): domain Eukaryota; kingdom Metazoa; phylum Arthropoda; class Insecta; order Diptera; family Anthomyiidae; genus Eustalomyia; species Eustalomyia histrio. Next base: position 26,218,825 of record OX456524.1, on the reverse strand, counting down.
TCTTGATGAAAAAGTACTTTTTTCTTGGCCATATGGGGTCGTTTTTTTTTAAATCCTCGTTAAATCGGTCCAATAAGTTGGCATAATATTTGCCGTTTATTGTTTTTCCCTTTTGAAGGAAATTGATGTGGATTATCCCGCGTGCATCCCAAAAAACTGTTGCCATCAGCTTATTGGCCGATAAACTTACCGTGACCTTCTGCGGAGCTGGTTTACCCGGACAACCCCATTGTTTAGACTGCTGCTTGGTCTACGGAGTCTTGTAATTGATCCATGTTTCATACATAGTTACAAAACGCCGCAAAAACTCATTCAAATTGCGGTTAAACACTTCCAAACAATCCTTTGAAGTTGTCACACGATTACGTTTATGGTCAATTGAGAGCAAACGCGGCACCCATCTTGCAGACAGCTTTCTTAAATCCAACTGATCATTTAAAATCGAAGCCACACTGCCGTTTGAAATGCCTATGGCATCAACAATCTCACGCACTTTTACTCATCGATCGGCTAACACCATATCGTGGATTTTTTCCAAATTTTCGGGTGTATTGATCTCAATTGGCCGTCCAGAACGTTCAGCGTCATTTATACTTGTGCGACCACAACGAAAGTCAGTAAATCACTTTTTTGACATTGAAATCGATGATGCTAACATGAAATCGAAATAAAGCCTGGTTTGGTATTTTGGTAACGAATTTTTGATAATTTCATTATTTTAGGGGTAATAAAAAATAAATTTATTCAACTTTTTTTTATTTCAAAATATTACAATATTTTGGGAGGTATTGTTTGTAATGAAAAAAGGATATAAAAATTACTCTTTAGTTACAAAACCGAATTCAATGAATTTTAGTATACATGTTTGTGATATTTATTTAAATTAATTTGATAAGTTTGAATGAAATCGGTCAACTTTTAAACGTTTTATACCATATTTTTTTAAAAGGATATATGACAGTTAAGCGAGTCCTTGCTTCGATTGAAAAGAAAATTGGCAAGCACGTTTATAACTTTGTTTTAATAACATTTATCAATTTTTGTTATGTTCTGACCAAATTTGACGATATTATTACATTTTTAAACTTCAGGATATATGTGAGGTAGGCGTGTCCTTACACCAATTTCCCTGAAATTTCGTTTATCTTCTAATTTACTCAAACTAAAATCGCGTACCAAATTTCAGTAACCTACTATAACTCCTTCTATTTTTGTCCACTCGGTTATATGAAAACAACGCAGTAGGGCATTGTAGACCGCATTGGCTTAGCCTTGCCTCAATGCTCATAGGACCATAGTAGGTAAGACCTCTGGAATTCTAGGGGGAGATCCGAATAGGGGAGAAAAATAACAGACTTTTAAAAAAATAAGGTAAAAGGGAATTTGGTTATTCTCATCAGGCATTCAGCGCTGAGAGCACACCTATTCCGAATGGGCCGTGCGGACTCGGTGACTTGTAGTGGTGTTGTGGTTACTTTTCAATACTCGATACGTCCGATTTTTTAATTTGGATACCTAATACTACCTATACTTTTAACAGATTCTTTAAATTTAAAAACTGTAAAATTTTAAATTATTTTTTTTTAAATTCGATGGAAATTTAAAAAAAAATTAATATTTAATATTTAAATTTTAATTATTTTTAAATACAAGTTTCTTAACTTTTCTAAATTTTGTTTCTAATTATTTTTTCTTCCTGAATTGTATTTTTATAACATTTATCTGTGCGGAATAATTGAAAATATCAGGTAATTACTTTTCGGTATTGAGTATATAAAAATATAGCAAATACTCTTATACACGAGGACCTGTACAATTTTTTTTTACCAGCATTCACTTGAAGGGCTTGTGTGACCTTAGAACACTATTTATTTGTGGATGTCCGGTCTGTGCATGTATTAGGGTCCAACACTTATTTGGGAGATTTTTGTGGATTAGGCTCGAGGAGATTAAAGAATTTCGCTAACAGCGGAATTTCTGGAAGAGATAGGAACGGAAACAGTCGCAACATGAGAGCGCTCAATAAGCCGAATTTCGAACTTAAGTGTATTTTCTATTAATTTCAAGAAATTTTACTTTATTTACACTCACAATATTATTTCGTAAAAAATAATCAAAAATACATATTAAATTAATCCAAAATACAATCAAAAAGAGGACTACTGATTTTTCATTATATTCAGCCCATTTTGTTGTTTATTTTCAATCATTGTTTAATAATCGACAAAAGTAGTAAAAACAATCGGAATTCGGTTTAAAATAACCATAAATTTTTAACTGACAAAACGTAGAAAAAAAGCGATTTTTGTGGTTTGTTTTTCAAATTGATTTTTTTTATTTGTATGTACTTTTACAAAACACAACACACACAGATGTATATAATTTTATTTTCTATGTGTGTATCTAAAGGGTGGTTAAATTTTAAGAGCCGATGTTGATTTTGAATAAAACAAGTTATTCAGAAAATTATTGTCATTTCTTTTTATTATGATAATATGGTATGGTTCAATTATGTATAGAACAAAATATCGGCCAAATGGCCGCCGCGACCTCGGCGGCACACCTCCATCCGATGGTCCAAATTTTTGATGACTCTAAGGCATAATTGAGGTTCTATGCCGTTAATGTGCCGAATTATCTCATCCTTTAGCCATTGAATTGTTGCTGGCTTATCGACGTACACCTTTTCTTTCAAATAACCCCAAAGAAAGAAGTCCAATGGTGTCAAATCACATTATCTTGGCGGCCAATTGACATCGCCACCACGTGAGATAACACGGCCATTGAATTTGTCGCGCAAAAGAGCCATTGTTTTGTCAGCTGTATGGCAAGTGGCACCGTCCTGTTGAAACCACATATCCTGCACATCCATATCTTCCAATTCCACTATAGCAAACACCATTCACAGTAACTGCCTGACCGGCCTCATTTTGGATAAAATACGGCCCGATGGTGCCGCCCGCCCATAAGCAGCACCAAACACTCACTCTTTGTGGCTGCATTGGTTTTTCGACAATAACTCTTGGATTATCATTCGCTCAAATGCGTCAATTCTGCTTATTGACGAATCCACTGAGGTGAAAATGTGCCACATCACTGAAGATGATTTTCTCTGAAAATTGATCATCCACTGTTGCCATTTCTTGCCACCATTCTGACTATTGACGACGTTTGGAATGGTCAAAAGGCTTTAGATCTTGAGTCAATTGCACCTTGTAAGCGTGTAAATGCAAGTCTTTATGCATAATGTTCATCAACGACGAGCGTTAGAGGTGCAATTGTTGGGCACGACGACGAGTTGAGGTGGACAGCTCTTCAGCCACACTATCGCGAACAGCAGCAATATTTTCTGCAGTACGAGCTGTACAAGCATGCACTGGTGTTTTCACATATCCTACAGACCCGGTTTGCTCAAATTTTTGCACGATTTTTTCGATTGTACGCACATTCGGACGATTAAAATGACCGAAAATATCACGAAGTGCACGATATGCATTTTGATTTGAACACCCATTTTCATAATTAGCCTGAATAACTTTAACGCGTTGCTCGATTGTGTATCTTTCCATGGTTCATATTCAGTTGGTCTGAAATTGAGAAATGTCAAATGAAATGCAGAAAAAAAATTGACGTTTATGTGTGGTTCACATTCAACATCGGCCCTTAAAATTTAAACACCCATTATATTTGAATAATTTGTTGTAATTTTTATTGGAATAATTTTGTATACAAACAAACTATTTTGGTAAAAAATAAAAACAAAAAGGAATTATATGAATTTTTATTTTTAGAAACATTTAACATTTTACATTTAACAGAAAATATCAACTCCTACTCAATGTCTGTAAATTTGTATAGTTTGTTTTTTGAATGACTGATTCAAATAGTTAAAAAATATATTTCTATGAATTTCAATTGATTCTTCATTTAAAAACAAACTTAACGTATTACTACTAAAGTCGTTAAAGGAAAATATATTTTGAGTGTAAATAGCTAACGTATTATTTTGAGTGTACTACAATATTGTATGTTACTTCTTAAAAATTTTACTGATTCATACAATGAAACCTTTACATGACAAAATAAAATTTAAAACACACTATCAAGGGGGGTTTTTTATTTGCAATGAAATCAGGTACTGGTAGAACTCGAACTGTGCGATAACAATTTTAAACTCAAATGTAATGTCTAATTTTTCAAATTATAATTGAATTTTAATTTAACAAATATTCAAGCATAAGTTTGAACTATGCGAAACTTTATTTCAAAAATAATTAAAAAGATCAAAATTGTTTTGGAATCTATTGCGTATATAAGGATCTAACTGTATATAACAATTGAATCACACTTTATTTTCCTACTAAAAAACCAATCACGATAAATTCTTCATAAAAGTGCAAGTTGTGATTCATTTACATTTTTAAAACATTTTTTTTTTTTTTGCATTATATTGTAACAAACAAAATTTAATTAACACATATTTATAACACGTTTGTGGTTTTTATAACGTGTTAACCTAAAAAAATTGTCTGCTCTTTTATTTTTTGTTGTTGCTATAAATCATATTAATTTTTTAATATACCTGTGAATTTATAATTTTCTGAAAATGGAACAATTTGATTAAACACATTGCATATAATACTTTTTGCACTTAAAGCACATAATTTGAAATATTTATGAATAAAAAACATTTGTCGGAAAATTGTTTTAATTAAAAACTATTTCAGGGCTTAATAAAGCATTTACCAAAAGCTTTGCTGCAATAGTCAGTTTTTGGATAAAAACAAAAATGGAATAAAAAAAAAATAACTTTAAATGCTGGGAAAATACCGAAAAATACTGAAAAACTAACAACAAAACAAAAAGATAAATTAAAACAACAAACTTTATCCTTTAACATTTTATAGTAGCAATTTTTTGGCATTTATGCTTAGACGATGACTATGAGACTGTGAAGAGGAAAAACACACGCACACACACACATACACAGACTCCGAACGGTATGTGGAAGCCCGCCCCCCCCCCAAATAAAAACAAAATGAGCAAAATATATTTAAACTGTTAAAACTGTTATGGCTTTAACAAAATCATATCAGTTAACAAATACACACATTTGGACCTGAACACGAACATGCACATGAAGATGACAGACACTAATGCGTACACTATGCAATACTTATCTAGGAAAATGATACAAACTTACAATAATTTTCAGTTTTTTAAACACTTTGATGACATTTCCCGCAGAAGCTATTTTGAATCTTTTTTTTATACCCTCCACCATATATGGTGAGGGAGGGTATATATCAGTTTGTCATTCCGTTTGTAACATGTCGAAATACAGGCTTAAGACCCCATAAAGTATATACATTCGTGATCCTTATGCAATTTTAAGTCGATTTAGCGATGTCCGTCTGTCTGTTGAAATTGCGATCACGACGCGAAGACGCAAGCGGGGGTGCAGTTTGGTATTGAAAATGAGTAAAAATGTGTAGGTACCAGAGAACTGCAAAATCAACTTTTTTCTTAATTTAATCATACACAAAAATTCTTGTTCACTTTTAATAATTCAACAAAATTCACTGTAGAATAAAATCAGCATCATGTTACTGAACGCGTAATTGGAATCAGTGTGAATCATCTGTCGTTTATGTTTTATGCAAATGTAATCACTTAACAGTGCTCAGTAACATGATGCTGATTTTATTCTACAGTGAATTTTGTTGAATCATTAAAAGTGAACAAGAATTTTTGTGTATGATTAAATCAAGAAAAAAGTTGATTTTGCAGTTCTCTGGTAGGTACCTCTAAATTTTCCATACAAATTGGTACAATTTTTTGTATCTATTTTTTTTTCTGTTAAACTTTGTTGGTTTTTCGTTTCATTCCATAAAATGTATTTTTTGTTTTTGTAACCAAAGACATTTATATGTAAAGAAAGAGCAAAATACATAATTGCTTTAGTGCCGCTACTTTTGAATAGGTAGCGCTGAATTAACCAAAACAATACCCTGCCTCATGGCTGCACTGCCGAATTCAGCTCTTTGATCTAATATTAGTTATGTAAAAAAAATTCGCTACCTATATTAAAAAAATAAAAGTTTACTAACTTCCAACAGAAAATGTTGCTGCCCGAGTAAAAAAAATAATTTGGCACAATATTTAATCATATCCAATTTTATATTCCTTAATATCTTATTTGATTCGAAAAATGGCAGATCGATTGATCCAAAAAATGGAATATTAAATTATACCCAACAATATATTTAAAAGTAATAAAGAAATATCCAAATTTATCCGAAAAATGTGTATAAAAAAATAAAAAAAAAAATTAAATAAAAAAAAAGAAATAATATACTTAGATTTGAACTCGGTCTGCCGGAGTTGTCGTGATGTAAGCACTCAGAGTTACACACTGCTATACATAATCGATGACCTTACTAGACTTTATTTTTCATATAATTGCGTAATGCAATTGTTTCTTCGGGACTTATATAAAACATAATTACCCAGCAAAAAAAAAAGTGTCAAAAAAACAGAAAAAGAAGCAGTGATTTTGATTCCGATGTTGTGTTGTAGGGGTGTTATAGGGTGGAAGTCTTATTTTGTGATTCTTTTTCATTCCATTTAAAGTTCTTCTTAGGGCTTAAAGAAAAATGAGATCTTTTGATGTTCCCAAATATATTTTTAATTTTAATTTTAACGGGACATTCAGTTTCAGTTTTTCCCAATGTTCCGTTAACTATACCAGTAAATTTGACTGACACATTTGTTGTTGTTTCCCATATAAAGTTTAAGTTTGACTGCTGGTTAAATTATAACGGGATATTCAGAGCCTTGTTTATTAAATTACTTTATTTTCAAATCGAAGTTAAAAATTGATACAAATCACTTAAACCTGATGACTTGTTTTCAAATAAGTTTAGTACGTAACCATAGTTATGAGTATTAAATTTATATGAAAATATCTGTGGTTAACGTTTAACTTTGGTTGTTTTTTTTAAAATAAGTTAGCCTTCACATCTAAATTTCATTCAAAATCACATTTTTGGAAATTGTTAAAAAGAACTCCTTAGAAGAGAAAAAATTATACTTTGGAAGCAATGAAAAATTACTTCCTTAAGAATCACTTCCATTTATTTTTGCTGGGTATATATTCGGAAATTTGGTAAAAAATATCATAGCTGAATTAATGGTACTAAATTAGTTCTGATTTAATATAATTATATAACTATATATAATATATATTATTATATATAATATATATAATTATATATAATCATATCTTATAAAAAGTTTAAGAAATAATAATAAAAAGTTTAAGAAATAATTATATTTACAGTAAAAAAATATATATATATATATTAATTTCCCATACTTTGAAGACATCTGTATATACAGCTAAAAAAGTCCCTATAATATGCGCTGTATCCAGTAAAATGCCTTCAGTGATATACAGTAGAATAACGAAAAGTTTAAGGACAGTCTTCAAAGTAACAAAATGTCTTCATAGTAACTTGTGGAACGAAAAACCGTCCCCGCAACATGCGCCGTGCACAGTGCACGTATATATATATATATATATAAAACGGATTTAGACTAAAGAGTGGATTCTGGTACCTAAAAGGGTGTAGAATAAGATGAAATGGGTTAGATTTTTGATAAAAATTTATTTACCCCATAAAAACGTACAAAACGAACTTGGGGAAAATCGATAAAAATGAGAAAAGCATTAAGATTTTACTCTTTTTGATTTTTTGGTTTTTAATTGTTTTTTTTCGTCAGACTTCGAATTTTTTTATAGTTTGGACTTTTTTCGGTGTTTCGTGATCTGATACTTCGATTTTCTTCCGTTTGACAATTTTAGTTTTTTCGGCGCTTTGACTTCAGCTTTTTTTTCTTGCTGGCAGGTTCAGATTCAGAACCAAAATTGCGAAACAACTTTTGAGATATTGATAACACTCGTTATACAGTTGGCACAAGACTGAAGCGTCACTTTTTCTTTTCCTTTCTTATTGTTATTTTTACAATGTTCTTCGTATTAGTATAGGCACATCAACCATTTGCTAAGAGCGAACAGATACCTGAGAAAGAATAGAGCAGCAACAATAGCAAAGGTATTGTCACACTAAAAGCGAAAAAAAATACGTCACCACATAGGCATGACGTCACCAAAGTCGGCACCCAAGCACAACTAACCATACCAAATCGCATCTCCCAACTGATAATGCAATAATGTGATAATGCGTTATGAAACTTTAAATGCGTTTTTCCCAAAACTTCATTTTCACACACTAGGTAACTTTTCTCCGAGAAGGTCACGTATATGTATATTTTTTCACCACTTATATCCTATCAAAAATTTTAAGTTCTTGTTGTCCCGAAAAAGTTTAAAATTTGAAAGTTTTGGGATTCGAAACCATTGACATGAGGCCACATATAATTATATTAAAATATATCTTTTATCATATCCAAAATACTCTAGATATGACACTATATATAATAATATGTCAAATTTGTTTGCACATATTGTATTATATATAATTATATCTTATACCATATTAAAAAAATATTTCTTATATTGGAACATATATAAAATCATATATAGTTATAGCTCATACCATATTAAAAAATATTTTTGATAATAACCCATATATAAATATATCTCAAATATTAAAATATATATGGTTCTGTATAAGTCATATATAAATATATACAGTCCCGTGTAACCCATATATAACATAATTATATATAGTCTTATATAATTTTATATGATAGAATATATACCATAGCTTATCATATAAAGCATATATAACTTTATAAACATCAATATATAAAACTATATATGGTTATATATGACAAAATATAAGGTAATTTAAAAAAATTAATGTAATATATAATTATATATGCTAATGCATACTGACATACATATGTATTTATATATGATATAAGGCCACATCTTAGTCAGTAGGGTGCTTGCAGAAAAATTACTAATGTCAGAAAAATCGTATCGCCAACTTTGAAAAAGTACGGATTAACCCTTTAACGCATTTTATGTTTTGGCTTATTTCTTGCGTTCAAGTAAAATCTTGAAAATTTTAAACCGATATATACCAATTTTAAGTACATTGCTGCCCCTTTTTACGAAAGGAACAAAACAGAGGGTTAAAATGTTCTACAAAAATGTTTCTGATATTTTTTTACATAAATTTGCTAAAATCATTTTATACCTAAAATATAAGGATCACATGGTTTCTTATGCCGATTCACCATAATATTGTCTAAAAGGGGAGAACATTTTTTGGTCCCCTCTACCAGAATCCGTTATGGGAAGCGTGCTATTTTGGAAAAAGTTTAATTTTGTTGTACCGTGTAATTTAAATCATAAACCACCACTTAAATAAATAGGAGTTAACACAATATTTTATTTTTCTATACACTCACCAAAAAATTCCTGTAATGACAACTGAATATTTTGCTGTTATTACGGGAAATTTTGCTAATTTGAGCACAGCGGTATTTTCTTGCTAATCTTAGCAACACATGTCTGCTGACGTGTAGTACAATGAAATTAGTAGAAAAATTAGTAGCCGCTACTTAATTTTAGTAAACTTTTTGTTAAGCTGAACTTAAAACCGGCTTGCTTAAATCAGCAAAAAAAATTACTAAATATTATTAATATTAGTACAATATTTCAAATTTATTTTTTTTTATCGAGCATCAAAATTTTATTATTTTATTTATATTTTTCCAAAAAATATTTTAGACAAAATTAAAAAAACAAAGCCTTAAAAATTGTAAAAACATAAACGAATTTATCATTTTGTTTTAATATCTTTTTGAAAAATATTTTAGTCAATGTTTTTTACTTTTAAGGTCAAATTTTAATTGTTTTTAGGGCTTATTTTTAGAACTAAAAATAAATTTTTGTGCTATTTCAAGTGGATGTCCCATTTTTAGACATAAGTCTGTATATTCGCTTCCGATCCCTTTTTTAATCTATGTACCATTTTAAGGCAATTTAAGTTTTTAGGTGTAAGTTTTAATTAGAAATAACATTTCCTTTACTATCCACTTTTTTAAAATTAGTAATTTTTTTTTGCTTATTTTAGCAAATCGGTTTTCAAAAATTTGTAAAATGATTTCTGATATTAGCAACAAAAATTTGTAAATATTCCGTAAAAACTCTGTAATTTGTAAAATGTAAATAGCAAAAAGATTTGCTAAATAATATTTTTTTTTACTAAATATCAGTAAAAAAAATAGTGAAGTGGGATTAAAAACCGTTTACAAATGTTTCTACTATTTTTTTTTGAGTGAATTGACATTTTATATTTAGATACATAGGGCGTTCAATTTATAGACTTTTAATTTTAATCGATTAATTGTTCAAATAATTATTCGTTTTTTTCTAATCCGTTTAATCAACTAAAATTAATCGATAAAATTTATATTGCTGTTTTTTAATTTAAAAACAAAGATAAGTTCAGAAATACTTTAAAAAATTCAAATGAATAAAAATTTTGTAGTTGAGATTGTGTTTTGTATACATTTTCAGTTTTTTTGTCCCCCTTATCACACATAAAAATTTTATCCAAATCGGAATAAATCTCACCGCATGCCCTTTTCTCTACGTTTTACATTTTATATAGTTAAGCCCGGATTAGCCAGGCGTACGTTTACATCTATATGTAGTAATACATTCAAATCAGGTAATTTATCTACAAACAATATGTATTAAACTTTAACTGTAAATATTTCTATACAGATTTGCATTTGTTTCTATAGTTAAGCACTAAATTTTGAGTTATTTTTGCCAATTGAGTCAACTGGCTTCTGAAATATTCAAATGTTTGAAAAGTTATTTAGTTCCCATTAAATGTTATGTGAGATTAAGTACAATATTGTAAATAAATTATTTGTAGATTTTTTGGTTTTACATTTTAAACTGGATTGTACAAAACTTTCGAAATATCATTTTCTTTAGGATATTATAAATGCTTTTGTGTTATATCGACTTTAAAAAAAATCTTAAAAAACATATTTTTGAAACATTTTTGTATATTTTTTTTTTTTACAAATTTTGAAACTTGGGCAGTTTAAGTTATTTGAATAATTATTTAACAAAATAGATCGATAAATCGAAAAACAATTATCGATTGAGTACCCTAATAGATAAACAAATATTTGTTAGAGTTGTATTTTTAGTGTTATTTTTTTTTCTGTACTGCATTTAGACAATCTGCGACATGTACCCGTTGATCAGCACTATATTGTTGCAAAAAAAAAAATTAGTTCAAAGTTAGTTTATTGCTGACAAAATATAACTTTTTTTTTAACACAATTTTAGCAAAAAACAAGTAAAAAAGGCTTAAATTTATTTGTGCCGAATATTTGAATACCCTCCCCCAATATCCAAAAAAATGTTGTCTACTGTTTTTCATACAAGTAATGTAAAAACTTTAGAAGAAAAACTTTTTGAGGTGTAAACAATTTTTTGAGGTGAAACAAATTTTTGAGGTGAAAAAATTGTTTGTGGTGAAAAAAATAGTTTGAGGTGAAAACTAGTTTAGATGAATATAAAATAATATTTACTTTTAAGCGACTGGTGATGGAACAAGTGAAACTAGTTTACTTGTCAGTCACTACGAGGGTGGGCCAATAAGTCCGTGACTTTTTTTTTGCAAAAAAAAAAAATATTTTTCAACATAACCTCCTTTTAGCTCAATACACTTAGTCCAACGTTTCTCTAATTTATGTATCTCTTCCAAAAAATAGGATTTTATGTGGTCCATAAAATACACATTTGTTTGATCAATAATCGTTGGAGCTTAATCTCTTTCCACCGAGCCATTTCTTTAGGTTTGGACAGAGGAAATAGTCACTGGGGGGCTAAATTCGGTTAATAAGGCGAATGAGGGGGCAATTCGTGGATTTTTGTTATGAAAACTAAGCTGTCACACGATTCCGTTGGTGGTCGATTGTGAACAAACACGGTAGCCATCTTGGGGAAAGCTTTTTCATACCCAAATGATTGTTCAAAATTGAAACCACTAAGCCATGTGAGTTGCCTATGTCTTCCACAATCTATCGCATATTCAATCTCCGATCGGCCAACATCATATCGTGAATTTTTTCAATTGTTTTGGGTGTAGAGACCTCAACTGAGCGTCCAAAACGTTCGGTATCTTCTTCCGTGCTTGTAAGGCCACAACGAAAGTCAGTAAACTACTTTTTTACCATTAAAATTGATGGTGCAGTGTATTTATCAAGCTTTTCCTTGGTTTGATTGAGGGTATTTTTTCGCAAATAATAATGTTAAATGAGAACCCGAAATTCACTTTTTTACATTTTTAAAAAAATCCACGAGGTTGTATGTTTTGAACAGCTGTTAAACACAAAGTAAATGACGGAACTTGCTCAAAATTTGATAGGAGTCTATTAATAGGTGGCACTTGATGGGAGCAGTGTTGCATTTCATATAAGTCACGGACTTATTGAACCGGCCGCGTACTATGAAATTGTACTAAAATACACCAATTTGTATGGAAAATTTAGAGGTGCCTTCACATTTTCACTCATAACATTTTAACCGCTGCACCGGTTTTGCCCATTTTCAATACCAAAATTCTGGGGAGAATGTCCATTAATCTAGGTAAAAATTAGCTTCTTCGCGTCGTGATCGCTATTTCGATAGACAGACGGACATCGCAAAATCGACTTAAAATGGCATAAGGATCACGAATATATATACTTTATGGGGTCTTAGACCTCTATTTCGACAGGTGTACAAACCCTTACCATATATGGTGGAAGTTATAAAAAACTTTCTGATATTATTACCATATTCAAAAAATATAAAGTGTATCCGGTACAGACAACAGAAAAGTGCTAAACATATTCTCTAAAGTTGTATAAATGTATGTGTGTGAGTGTACATGTGAGTTTGTTATAATGTGTGTTAATGCATAACCCAATATACCATATAGCAATCAAACTGCAATACAACTTGAGAGTAAGCTTATATTAATAGTGTGTTTTAAGCTTTTCTTAATTTCGCTTATTAAAATGTTTATAAAATGTGAATTCACAAGCAGTATTTAACAATGCTTGAGAAAAGATTATTATACATAACTTTTTCTAAAGTATGCTATAAACAACTTACACATATTGAACAACGCAATATGACGATTGAAATAGAAATATTTTTCAATACATTCTAGTCTTGTTGTCTTTGTTCTATGCTTATAATGCATACAACAAGTGGCATTACTTTTTCTTTAAATTTGTCAAACGTGTTTTGCGTGTACATTTAGTTGTAAATTTTATAAAGTGAACGTGCAATTGCATATTAAATTTAATTATTTTTATTTATGGTTAAAAATAATTATTATTATTTATATTTAAAATTAATTATTATTTTTTATATTTAAAATGAGTTATTATTATTTATTTTTAAAATTAAATTAAAAAATAAATTAAATTAAAGCAAATAATTATGATTTCTCTTTTTCATCTATTAATAATATATTATTTTTGTAAGCTTATTCTACAATTGCAAGAATAAGCTTGTAATAATCATACACACATAATATTTTCACAAGGGTTCCGTTTTGATTTTTCTACAATTGTTACGATAGCCTTTTTCAATATATTCTCAAGTCTTTTTCAAGCTTAAGGCTTGTGTTTGTAAGCTTATAATAATGTTTTTCTCAAGTCATTTGGTATGTTGGGAAGTTGAATTTTGTCACACATACACAAACATATTCACAAACACACTCATAAAAGTGTCAACTGATTTTAGTGTTTTTTGCTGGTCACAGACCTTTGATGTTTATATATTTTGCTATCATTTTTCCTATTGCCACTTTTATCAGCCAAAAATCTAAAATTTTTGTCTTGTATATTATGCATATAAAACTTTTTTTTTTTTTTTTTGGCAAATTTTCTGCTCTTGGTTATTAATATTAAAATGAAAAAAAAAAAATTCTTAAACAAATTTAAACTAATCTCTCTATGTAACAAAGTCAAAACATTATCCGATTGTTTGTGTAAATGACATTTTGATCCTTTCAGCCACCCATCATCAAAACAGATTTTTTTTTTGTTGGTCAAATTTATCTAATTTTTTACTTCTCCTGTTCTATGTTGATTTTGAATCGTCTACAAACCAATTTCTAATTGTGTGCATAAAAAACATCTCAACTCATCGGAGTTTTTTGTTACAAATATTTGCAGAATCACAAAAAACAGAGAAAAGTTTAACTCTGTTAATATGTTTATAAAAGAATACCACTTCTTTTTTTTTTTTTTTTGGTCTTATATATTTGTTTTGCAAATTACTTTCAATTTGTTTGAAAAATAGAAGAGTTAAAAATTTATGAATTGAAAAAAATTTTAAAGAAAGTTAGGATTGAATAAAAAACATTGAAACGTTTAATTAAAATATATTTAAATATTTTGAAAAATTCATTTAAAATGATAAACTTAAATAAAATAAAACAAAATATTGCTGGGCGGCAATATTGACTTGATGGTCTTAACTTAAATTCTTGGTGAAACTTTCTGTTCCTTCTAAATTTAAACTATTTTAAAAACTTTTTACCATAAAGTTTATGTTATTTTTATAAAAAGAAAAATTATATATTCAACACTTTACTAGTTTAGATTACCATACATAAATATTTTTAAAATAATATTATAAAAAAAAACAAAAAAATGTAGCACTACTCTGCATGTTGCAGACAGCACGTAAAATATTTATTTTATATATATTTATATTCAACATATTAGGGTCGTTCAAATATTTTAACTTTTCTTATTATATGCACTCAAAAAAAAATTAACGAGAATTTAGAAATATTAACTTATTTAGAGAAAAAATTGAAATGAAAACGGCGCCAAAGACACTTTTTACCAATATTTAATAAAATTTTACGTAAAATTTGGTCAAAATTTCTAAATTATAGAAAAATTTTACTACTGAGAAGTAAATTTGTATTAGAAAACAGTAAAATTTCCTCCTTATTAGTTCATACATCATCTAAAATTGTACTGTTAGTTAGGAAATGTTTCCCTGGTTTTAAGAAAAATTTTATTATATTTCAGTTCATTAGATAATTTTTTTTACTTAAAACTAGGACTTAACTTCCTAAAAATAAGAAAATATTTTCTAACAACAAGTTAAAAAGCACTTCTTTTAAGTGAAAATTATCCTAATCCTGCTTCTGTGGCAAAGGTAATATATTTTACCATATATTTTAAAGTAAAGTACTTTCGGAGGACTTCCGCGTTGTGAGGACACTGCCCTTAACAAGCTTTTTGCTATACAATTTTGTCTTAAAATTAAATTGAATTATACTAAACTCATGTATTTAAAATATAAATTAAATTTCATTGGCAAAAAGGTAAACAAATTAAGAAAATGTATTGCAGGATATCTTGAAAAGTAATAAATTGTGACAAAGTCAGATCCTTTTCGTAGTTAATTAACGGTTCTGCTTGAGAGAACTACAAAAAGGGACGTCCTTAGTGACACACGGCATCTATGGCTAAGGAACACTGGGGGTTCTTTGTCTTCTTAAATTAACTAATTTAAGGAAATTCTTGCAAAAATACAAAATATCACAGTTACATTTCTTGTTATTATTGGAAAATTTAAAAATGTCATAAGTTTATTTTATGGCATTTTTAGCTTAAACTTTGACATATACAAACTTAAACTTTTTTATTACAAAGTGAAAAAAATAGTTCGATAAATATAAAGTTTAATAAGCGCTATAGAAAAGCCATTTTGCCGTAATGTATGAAATGTGCTTGCGATATTTTTGTATTGTAGTCAGCAAACAAATTTAATACATAAAAGCGCAAATTCGAAATTTTTTACCTTTTGCTAAAAAAGATTTAAAATATATTTTAAGTTACTTTAAGTTCAATATTTAAGACTGTTAAGATTAGAGATGGGCACGTGAGAGATTTTGGACTCACGCTCACGCACCATTACGAACCAAAATTTACAAAATTAGGAAAACTAACTGGTTTGTTTTTAATTTTTTTTTTTTTGAATAGAATATTAAAAATAATTTAAACGTTTTCCAACAAAAAAAAATCGAATACCAATTTTTATTATTTTTTTAAAATTACAAAACTTTTACTTGAAAAAAAAATATTTTATTAAAATTTTTAAAATTTATCTGAACTAAGTTGCATGAAAACTTTCCTTAGAAATATTTCATCAGTTTCTAAAATTAAGTAAATTTTTATTATTACATAGGAAACAATTTATTACTTTTTGTTTTTAATTGTCTGAACTAATTTTTAGAAAACAATTCTTCAAATTTGGAAATGACTTTCTAAAATTTAGTTAATTTTATTACTCGCGAACAAAAAAGGAACACACATGAAGTTCAAGTACTTTCTCAATTAAAGTTAGACACATTTTTTGAACTAAATGGGTCCTTAAATTTTTTTTGGACTAAACTTAATTTTATTACATTTGAGTATAAAAATTTCTTAAAACCAAGATGTTTTTTCTTAAAACTAATAAATTTTTATTTAATTGACTTGTGTTTTTCCTAAAATCAAGAAATATTACTCAAGAAGAATATGAACTATTTCTAAGTATATAAACTATTTAGTTTTTCCTCAAACTTAGGATTTTTAATTCTTTTTAAGAAAATTTTTCTAAGTTTTAATAAAATTTTACTTAAATTGAGGACAATTTATAAACTATTTTGAAGGAAATTTTTGATTACATCTTAGTTCATGTCTTTTTTTTTTTTTTGAGTATACTTATCTTACCAACTGTGTATGAAAAATATTTAAACCCCCAAGAAAAAAAAAATTATCTGGCGTAATATTTGTATCATCTAGCTGATATTATTGGATCCGAAAGTGGTGCATTGAATTAAGTCTAGCAATATATTTGGGAATTAAGTTAGATCCAAATTTTTCCGGTGATTCGAAGGTGAAATTATATCAAGTTAGACCCAACAATATATTATATAGAACCTATAATTTAAAAATGCGTGATTTCTTTTATTTCTCCAAATTTTGGGCGTTTATTGTAAAACATTGGTGCAATATACTCGTAAATTTATTCAATGCATTGGCCATCGTCAGCTATGACCTTTTAACATCTTTCTGACAAAATTCCAAGAACAGGCCAAGAACGAATCAAGTCAATTTCGAATATCCTGTTCTGAAGTGAAGCCTATTCCAGTGAGAGCGTTCAGAATCGCTCGAAGGAAATGGTAGTCGGACGGGGACTACTACTATCCACTATCACTATTTTTTAAACAGCTTTTAACCGGTCATGCAATTTAAGGCCGGGCGTTGCCATGGTGAAATATTTAATATCTGGTCGCATATTTCGTGCATTTTTTGGCCAAAGCTCGCTTCAAACAGGACCCCTGTGATCATCTGGCGCTATTTCAGCAACTCTATTCTTACACTCAGAATATTATGTAGTTTACTGTTTGTAGTTTAATAAAAAGTTTTCACTTTAGTTAAAAATAAAGGAAAATAAATTTATTTTTCAAAGAAATATCTATTTCAACTTTTTTATACATATGTTTCAAATGATTTACTGTCATTGACCAATTTTTTTTAGTTCCATTAATTTTTTTAATTTTTTTAAAATTTTATAAAAATTTACCTCGAAACGGAAATTTGACGTTTATTTGTTTTCATTACAGTTATTGCAAATTTAAATTTTGTTTGCTCTCTGTGCATAAAAATTCTATTTTATTTTTTAATTTTATGTTTATAAACATAATTATTTCAATTAAAATTACAAGAACTTAATGAACACACACACAAGTGGTCATTCACACAAAATGTCTCTGTAGACTGTTTGGGTATACATTTTGTAGATTAAAAAATAAACAAAAATACAAAAAACTGAAACAATTTTAAATAAATGAATAATCAGTTATTTTTTACGGAATTGATTGGTAAAATTTTAACAGTTGTTTTTAACTTAATTAATCATTTGATTTTTTTTTTTTGCTGATGTGTCAGTTGTTAAAACAGCATTTAAAAATAACAAAACTGATTTGATTTTAATGAAAAGGAAGTAGACCGCTTTTTAAATGAAATATCATTTCATTGAAATGGTATTATCTGTTATTTTAACTTATAAAATATATTAAGTGCACCAAATTCAGAGCATTACCTTGGCGCAATGGATATTCGGTGTTGGCGATAATTTGGCTGGTTGGCCAGATTGTCGTAATGGATCCATTTTTGATTGCCAATAATGATACAATGCAAAAATGGCATCTTTCGTTCAAGCAGCATTTCGGACATGCAAAATCATATTTCACCGTTTCGCGGCTTCAACTCGTGTCGCACCCAGTTTCCATGCTTATAAATGAATCCTGCTGCTTGCAAACATTTTAAAATTGCTGCTTGAGTGACTCCTTATGATTTTGCAAGTTCTTTTTTCTTTGTTGACTGCTTCTTGCGTTCATTAATTATTCTTAATTTAAAACTTTGTGATTTTTTTGGACTACCTTAATTTATATCTGGCACACACATAATACGTATGTTCATAATACGTATGTTTGAATATTTTGGTTATTCTTTAAGTTTTTCGATAGTTGCAAAAAGTTTTGTTTTTTTGCGATAATTTTATAAATTTTAATAATTATAAACGAGCAAAGTTACTTTTAAGTTGTTTATTAAAAAAAAATATGCTGTCCACAAAAATAGGAAGAAAATAGAAAATGTTATAGCATAAATAAAAATATATTTACATAAAAATGTATAATTAAACTTAAATATATCATATATATTTATATATATTTATATATATATATGTGTGCACAGGGCATGTTGCGGGGACGGTTTTTCGTTCCACAAGTTACTATGAAGACATTTTGTTTCTTTGGGGACTGTCTTCAAACTTTTCTTTGTTCTACTGTATACACTAAAGACATTTTACTGGATACAGAGCATTTTATAGGGACTTTTTTGGCTGTATATACAGATGTCTTTAAAGTATGCGCATTTCACATACTTTGAGGACATCTGTATATACAGCCAAAAAAGTCCCTGTAATATGCGCTGTATCCAATAAATTGTCTTTAGTGTATACAGTAGAATAAAGAAAAGTTTGAAGACAGTCCCCAAAGAAACAAAATGTCTTCATAGTAACTTGTGGAACGAAAAACCGTCCCCGCAACAAGCGCGGGGAAAAATGTATCTTTCAAGAGGCCTGCTCGTACTTTGTAGTTACAAAATTTTTATTTTTAAATGACTGTTAAAAAATACTTATATAAACGAGTAAAAAAAATTAAAGTCGACCTTTTTTAATTATTTTTGTTTTATTTTTATCTTGTTGTATTTTTAATTGCTTCTCAATTCTCGTTGCCTGTTTTTTTAAATCATTGACATTTTTTTCCTTAGTAAAATAACTGCAATTGCTGTTTAAATAACTACCACCGTTTTAATTCACAAATTACTATATAGATTCAACAATTTAATATGTTTTTTTTAGAACAACCAAACAACAAGGAAATGGGTTCACTCAAGATATAAAGGGTGGTTAAATTTTAAGGGCCGATGTTAATTTTGAATAAAACACAAATTATTTGGAAAATTATTGTCACTTCTTTTTATTATGATAATATAGTATGGTTCAATTATGTATGGAACAAAATATCGGCCAAATGGCCGCCGCGACCTCGGCGGCACACCTCCATCCGATGGTCCAAATTTTCCATGACGCCGAGGCATAATTGAGGTTCTATGCCGTTAATGTGCCCTATTATCTCATCCTTTAGCTCTTGAATTGTTGCTGGCTTATCGACGTACACCTTTTCTTTCAAATAACCCCAAAGAAAGAAGTTCAACGGTGTCAAATCACATGATCTTGTCGGCCAGTTGACATCTCCACCACGTGAGATAACACGGCCATTGAATTTGTCGCTCAAAAGAGCCATTGTTTCGTTAGCTGTGTGGCAAGTGGCACCGTCCTGTTGAAACCATATATCGTGAACATCTATATCTTCCAATTCGGGGCATAAAAAGTTAGTTATCATCTTACGATAGCGAACCCCATTCACAGGAACTACCTGAGCGGCCTCATTTTGGAAAAAATACGGCCCGATGATGCCACCAGCAAACAGTTACTCTTTGTGGGTGCATTGATTTTTCGACAATTACTCTTCGATTATCATTCGCCCAAATGCAACAATTCTGCTTATTGACGAATCCACTGAGTTGAAAATTTGCCTCATCACTGAAGATGATTTTCTTCGAAAATTTATCATCCACTATTGCCATTTCTTGCCACCATTCTGACTATTGACGACGTTTGGAATGGTCAAGAGGCTTTACTTTTTGAGTCAACTGCAATTGTTGGGCACGACGGACGAGTTGAGGTGGACGGCTCTTCAGCCACACTATCGCGAACAGCAGCAATATTTTCTGCAGTACGAGCTGTACGAGCATGCACTGGTGTTTTCACATCTCCTACAGACCCGGTTTGCTCAAATTTTTGCATGATTTTTCTGATTGTACGCACATTTGGACGATTAAATTGACCGAAAAAATCACGAAGTGCACGATATGCATTTTGATTTGAACGCCCATTTTCATAATAAGCCTGAATAACTTTAACGCGTTGCCCGATTGTGTATCTTTCCATGGTTCAAATTGAGTTAGTTTGAAATTGAGAAATGTCAAATGAAATGCAGAAAAAACTTGACGT
Organism: Eustalomyia histrio; assembly: GCA_949748255.1. Lineage (NCBI taxonomy): Eukaryota > Metazoa > Arthropoda > Insecta > Diptera > Anthomyiidae > Eustalomyia > Eustalomyia histrio. The sequence goes on along the minus strand of OX456524.1, from coordinate 26,198,109 downwards.
GGTGCGGTGTGGTATACATTCAACATCGGCCCTTAAAATAAAACCACCCTTTATAAAAACTCTCTTTTTTCTAAAATTAAATAATTTTCTCAAAAAAGAACTATAAAAAATTGCAAAAATGGATTTTTTAAAAAAAACTATATGGCAACCCTGAAACAAATACTTTTTATAATTTTTAATTTATTTTATAGCCAAGACTTTAAAATTTGCTATGTATTGCATAGTTTTAACGCTCTTTTAATTCAATGTATCGGATCTTAAAAGTAGGTGAAACTGTCACGGCAGCGTAGAATCGGTTAATTGATTCAATTAATGCCCCCATTTTGCAAAACGAAACGCCTCCCTTCACTTCATTTAAAAAAAATTGATTTTGTAAATCACTTGAATAAAGTAGGTGATTGCTCGCGTTGAAACAGCTGTGCGTTACGTTATTTGAAATTTTATAAATACAAATTAGAATTTCATAAATCACTGCGCTGAAAAATTAATCACTTAAGATGTCAAACTTATCACTTAAATTGTTAGTTTGAAATTTTTTTCAAACTATTTATAAAATAAAACACAGCCTGTTCCTCGATCTCGAACGAAAAACTAGTCGAACGAAAGCAAGTCACTCGAATTCGAATCAATTTGGGTTTCTCTATTTCGAAAGCCTTCGATCGACTTGACTTACTTGTGTCAATTTTTGTTTCTTACGCATTTACAAATCACAGAGATGCCAGATCATATATTTTGAGCATTTGTTACAATTTTCTTTAAAAGTAGCAAAAATACAACTAAACTGCTTAAAGACAAAAACAACCCTGTTTAACCGTGATCGGCTGTATATGACAAACGAAATAAAAAAATAACAATAAACAAATCAATTTTTATTTGGAAAGTGTGTTTATTTGTGAAAATTTTTGTTATCGATTGGTTGTGGGTGAAATTGTTGTTTGGAGAGCTTTTCTGTTGCCTGTTGTCTGTTCGGTGCGGTCACTGCTAAAGTCCTTGTAAAATAAAAGATGTAAAATAAAAAATGTAAATATGAGCTTCTTGGGCAAACGTAAGCCACAAACAACACACACATACCTTTTACCACTCAGCAACAGCGTAATAGGGGGTGAAACGCAGTTTAGTTTTCTGGTCAAATTTTCCTCCTCTGCGGAAAATTTGTTTGCTCCGAACACTAGAGTCCTTCTGGCAAAATCAGGCCTTTCTTCCATATAAAATACAAGCGTCTTCGGATGGTCCATTGTTGTTTTTTTTTTAACTAAAATTTTAAATTCTTAATAAACTATAAATATTTGTATTTTTTTGTACTTACTTTTTGTTATCCATTGCTTTTTTTACTTCATTTTGCTTTTAAAAATGTCAAATATATATTTACTCGACAAAAAAGTAGCAAGTGACTGATTTTGACATTTGCGTTCGAGCTGTTCGAAATAGAGAAACCAAATTTTGTATGAAAACAGTTACGTTTTCATTCGACTTGTCGTTCGAGTCATCGTTCGCATAGAAATAGAGTTAGTGAAACCCAAATCAGTTTTCTTTCGACTAGAAAGCGAACGAACGTGTTCTTTCGAAATAGAGGAACAGTCTAACAATTTGTAATAAATTTCCAATAATTTTTATTTTTTTTTTTGACAGTTTTTGAATTTTTTTGATCTTGGGTCGAGATGTCGTAAATAATAAAAGTGCCTTCGAAAAAAATCTTAAAACTAAAAACGAAAATTTCAAAAATTGCTCCATATATTTATTGCGGGTTTAGGTTTTAGGCGGCCTAAATATTTACATAAGAAAAAAATTCTTTCTATCAGCTTTTAACATTGATGTTGCCGATAGAAAAAAGTAGGGAAAAATGTAACAAATCAAACATAAATTCCACATATGCATAAATGCAGGGATAACACTGAAATTATTTTTATTTAACAACTTAAAAGTCCAACGCAATAAATTCGATTTTTTTTTACACTCGCGTTGGCGTTAGAAAGCGAAGTGTTGGTGAGGCGTTGAACGCAGATAATTTACAAAATTTTGGGCATACATTTTTGTTTATAAACAAATTTTGTCTTAAACAAATCTTTAATTGTTACTTAAGATTAATTATTTTTTCTGTGTACCCATTGTTTGTGATTCAGAGTTTAGACTAAGTATGAGAGGGAAGCCTCAAGGTGTTAACAATATTTTAGATGTAGTTTCTTTTAGCAATATGGGCTGTATATTCACAGTCACATTACCAAATAATGGGTAAAGTAATGTATAGCCCAGCAAAACCACACATTACCAAATAATGGGTAAAGTAATGTATAGCCATAGGGGCCGATGAATAACTTTACACCTTACTTCATTGATGAATTTTATAGGCGATGAGCCTCAAAGTAATGTATATATCCATTACTTAGGAGGTGATAATGTAAGGGGTTACTTTTATGGTTACGAGAATGGAAAAAGTAATGTGTCTAAAAATAGATTTTTAAAAAAGACGAATTTTTATTAAAATAAATTAAAATAATTACAAATATTTTATTTAAAATATTTGTTATTAAAAATAATGTGGTCAAGATGGGAATCGAACCAGGGAAATCTGGTTGCCAGCCAAGAACTCTACCCACTGAGCTATCGACGCATATAGTATTTGATTGCTTTAAACTTAAATGAATTGTTGCGCTTCGTTTTTTCGCTAGTGTTATCAAAACAAACATACATTACCCTTTTGTTTACAAAAAAATACAAAGTAATGTATCTAAAAATAGATTTTCAAAAATATTTAAATTATTACTTTACATTTATAAATCATATATTACGTAATCAATAATGAGTAACTTATTACTTTATGCTTGCAAATAATGAAAAAGGTAACGAGCTATCATTACAAGGTAATGCATGAGAATATCGCCCCCAATACCAAAGTTTTGCTGGGAGCCATAGGAGCCGATGGCTTACTTTACACCTTACTTGATTGATGAATTTTACAAGCGATGAGCCTCAAAGTAATGTATATACCCATTAATTTAGATGTGATAAAGTAAGGGGTTACTTATATGGTTACGAGAATGGAAAAAGTAATGTGTCTAAAAATAGATTTTTAAAAAAGAGGAATTTTTATTAAAAAAAATTATTACAAATATTTTATTTAAAATATTTGTAATTAAAAATAATGTGGTCAAGATGGGAATCGAACCAGGGAAATCTGGTTGCCAGCCAAGAACTCAACCCACTGAGCTATCGACGGCTAAAGTATTTGATTGCTTTAAACTTAAATGAATTGTTACGCTTCGTTTTTTCGCTAGTGTTATCAAAACAAACATACATTACCCTTTTGCTTACAAAAAAACACAAAGTAATGTATATTAAAATAGATTTTCAAAAATATTTCAATTATTACTTTACATTTATAAATCATATATTACGTAATCAATAATGAGTAACTTATTACTTTGTGATTGCAAATAATGGAAAAAGTAACAAGCTATACTTACAAGGTAACACATGAGAATATCGCACTCATTACCAAATTTTTCTATGGTTTAGATGATATTATAGATTTTGAAATTTGCCAAATTAAGATAGCAGAGAGGAGAATGGATGAACTTTGCATCTTGACAATATAAAGTGTATAATTTGAATTTTGTGTTGAAATTACAGTTTAAACATACTTTCTTAATTCAATTGTCAACCAACTTGTATAGACTTTGCAATAGTTGTGAAATGTTGTTAATGATGTCTTTTCATTTCAATAAATTTTCTGTGAAATACTTAATTTTCATCTTGTTGTTAACCCTCAATAAAACTTTAAATAACTATAAGTGTTGTTTGCTCAGATAGTGGTGGTGATGATGATGGTGCTGGCGGTAGTGCTGGTGACGATGATAATGATGATGACGAAGATGGCAATGGTTGTTATTTGCAAGTTGAAAGTAGCACAATCCTGTTTTAATAGTTTTTCTCTTAAGTATACTTGTGTCTATTTGTCATCATCAACATGTTGGCTGTTGTACACAGTTTACTAAATGTCACTACTGATGCTGCTGTTGTCTGTTAACGTTGATAAAAAATTATAATAATAATGTTACAAAATTATTTTCTATGAATATGAGGGCAATTGCAAGTTTAGTTGTAAATTAAATGAGATACAACAGAAAAGCATATTGAACAAAATGGAAAAAACGAAAACTTTACCTTCCCCCCCCCCCCCCCCCCCCCCCCACCTTTAAAATTGTTTGCAAAATTTTCCTACTGCTATATTTACAAGTAAAATTTTGTAAATTTTTGAAATAAGAAAACTTTATCAATTGCTATTTTGAGTAATTGTTAAGGAGTTGTTAGTTGTATATAGTACAATACTTAATGTAATTATAATTGTCAAAAAAAGTTTAAATTATTTGTAATTAAATATAAACAAATGTAATAAAAGTTATATAAAGTTTTTTTTTTTTTTTTTGATACAGCAACTGTATTACTTAGAGATGAGATTCTAGAAGACAATAAAGTTTTAAGACGATTACGTTTAACTTTTTAAATTCTGGAAGATTATCGTTAACAAAGTACATAACTACATATAAAAGTACTTTAAAGTGCTAGTGATTATAGCAAAATTTTAAAACAAATTTTACATGGTCTTTATTTTGTCAACTTGCGAATTTCGACCGAGACTCCCCCCTAGGAATTTTTTTTTGGTAAAAATATATTTTGGAAAAGCATAACGCATCCGCCATGAATTAAAAAAAAAAAAACATTATATAGGGAAAACTACCGTGTTTTCCCCATTTTATGAAAATTTTAGTAATTGTCATTGCGTTTTTAGTCAGGCAATATAAAAAAAAAGAACCGGAGACTATACTTAATTAACTTTCCTATAAATAAACGTATGTGGGAAAAAACTTGAAATTTTAGAGAACCTCCCAGGCCAATATCATACTTAAAAAAAAATCCATACTTTATACAGGTTGGTTGAAAAGTTCCTGCGCTCGAAATGAAAGAATACTGGTTTTGTTACGAAATATATTTTTTTATTCAATATAATCTCCTAGAAGCACTTGTTCCAATGATCTTCCAATAATTTTATCCCATCCTTATAATGGTTTTCCGGAAGCTCTGCAAAATAACCGTCTACGGCTGCTATGGCCTCTTCATTCGACGAAAAATGCTTTCCACGAAGGAATTGTTTGAGATTTCTGAAGAGATAGTAGTCACTGGGAGCCAAATCTGGTGAATACGGTGGATCTTCAAGCAATTTGTACTTTAATTCTTTGAATTTAGCCATCGTCAAAACACTTTTGTGAGCAGGTGCATTGTCTTGATGAAAAATGATTTTTTTCTTCTTTAAACCAGGTCTTTTCTCACGAATTTTTTCATGCAGCTGATCCAAAAGGCTGCAATAATGTTCAGAGTTGATTGTTTTACCTTTCTGAAGATAATCAATCAACAAAATTCCTTTTGCATCCCAAAAAACTGATGCCATAACCTTCTTTGCTGATCGTTGTGACTTCACCTGTTTTGGAGCTGAACAACCAGCTTCAGTCCACTGTAAACGTTCTTGTTTTAATTCAGGATCAAGGTGGTAGATCCAAGCCTCATTTATAGTTTTAAAACGACGCAAGAAGTTATTCGGCCTAAAACGCTCCAAATTACGCTGAGAAATTTGTTTTCGATCCACTTTTTGTTGAATTGTTAATGTGTGCGGCACTAATTTTCAAACAGTTTTTTCATACGTAATTCTTCATGTAAAATATGGAGTACTCGTTCGTCTGAGATGCCTATGGCATTAGCAATTTCACGCTTAGTCAAACTTGGATCTTCACTAACCATATTATGTACCTGCTCAATGATTTCTGCTGTGGTTGCAGTTTTTGGTCGTCCTTCGCGTGGATCGTCTTTAAATCTAGTACGACCACGTTTAAATTCACCAGCCCGAAATTCAACGGTGCGTTTAGAAGGTGAGGACTCCTTATAGACTTCTAACAATTGTTCATAAATATCCTTTGCTTTTAAACCCTTCAAAACAAAGAATCTAATGACTGCACGATATTAAATTTTTTCTTTATTAAAAAAAATCAATGACACGTCAACTTCAAATGACTTGTAAACAAAGAAAGAATTGACAGAATGACTTGCAACTTTGCATGTGTTCTCAGGACAGTTATACCAACTTGAGAAAAAAAAAAGTTTGGAGCTAGCAGTGCCATCTCTTGGTGAGCGCAGGAACTTTTCAACCAACCTGTAAATGTACTTTTTAATACGTACTAAGAAGTTTTTTTGAAACAATTCTTTGCAAAAGTCCTTTATGTGATCTTTTGCACTAAATTAGTCTTTTTGTTAGATTTTAACTTTTTCTGAATTTAAAATGAATATTTTTGGTTAACAATTTCAGCGATTATTTTTTTTTTTAATATTTTAAAGCTTTGTTTGTTTCGAAAAGTTTTCATTAGTTTATTAAAATCAATCAATTCTTGAGTAAACTAAATTTCGTAAAATATACGAAAGTTTCGTGTACTCTACGAAAAAATAACTACGAAAGATTTTTTTTTCGTAAAATGACACTTGGATTGTTTCAGTGTCGACCACGAGCTTTAAGGGTTTTTTTTTTAACAATTTAAAAATTGCTCCCATGGATTTTTTTTTAATTTTAACACGTGTTTCATATTCAAAATTAATATTTGTCAACCATATTGACTATATCCCAGCAAAAACACACATTACCAAATAATGAGTCTAGTAATCAAAGTTTTCACCTATTATCCTTTATAAAGGGTGGTCCAGCCATGATGCACGATGTTAATTGTAAATAAAGCAAAAAGTTTTCAGAGAAGTATCTAAATATTTTTTATTATGATAGAAGGATCTATGACAATTATGTGTGTAACAAAATATCGGCCAAATGCTCGCCACGACTTCGGTGGCATACCTCTATCCGGTGGTCCATATTTTCAATGACTCTGAGACATAATTGAGTTTCAATGTCGTTAATGTGCCGAATTATTTAATCCTTTAGCTCTTGAATTGTTCTTGGCTTATTGGCGTACACTTTTTCTTTTAAATATCCCCACAGAAAGAAGACAAAACGGTGTCAAATCGTGAGATAATACGGCCATTGAATTTTTCGCGCAAAAAAGCCCTTGTTTCGTTGGCTGTGTGGCACCATCCTATTGCAACCACATATCGTCCAGGTCCATATCCTCAAATTCGCGATAGCGAAAACCTAGTCGAGGTAGACGACTCGTTTGCCACACTATCGCGCAATGTATTCCGTAGAACAAAATGGGCGAGCATGCACAGGTGTTTTCACATTTTCTATAGACCCGGTTTTCTGAAATTTGAACAAAATTCTGCCGATTGTGGGACACATTTGGTCGATTATGCTGACCAAAGAAATCACAAAGTGATTTGAACGCCCATTTTCGTAAAAGGCTTCAAAAATCTTAACGCCCTGTTCAATTGTGTACCTCTCCATGGTTGAATTTGTCAAACACTGAAACAAAAAAATGTCAAATTAAGTTCGGCAAAAAACTTGACCTTAAGGTGCGACTCACAATTAGCATCGTATATTATGGCTGGACCATCCTTTATTATAACTCTAATTTGTTTTTATATAGGATGTACCAAAAGGTAATGTACAAGTTTCCAAAGAAAATAAAGAATAATGGTTACTAATAACCAATTATTATTTAAATTTTTGTAAGAAATTGAGTAACCGATTATTTTTTAACTTCTGGTAACCAATTATAATATTTCTTTGAGTAAGCGACAAGTTAATGGCATTTTTTTTACAAAATATATAAATTAATCCTTTGACGACCAATAATGGTTTATAAATGTTTCATTTGTAGTTTTTGTCATACTTGGTACATTTTGTAAACGATTTTCCTAAATGTAGCTTGTATCGACACAGCCGAATAAAATCACCCCAAATTAAAAAAACATATATATTTCATAATTTTTAGTTTACATCTGCTCGAAATCTATTAGACGCAGATGATCAAAATTTTGGTTAGACATGATCCATTCCTTAAAGTTTTCAGAAACATCGAGATATTTGTAAAGGGTGTCCCAAGAAGAACGCAATTTTTAAATTTTAAATAAAACACAGATATTTAAAAAAAATCGTGAAACTTTATTATATCGTAAAGTAGACAGAATGAGGTTATGTATGGAACAATATATCGTGCAGATGGCCGCCGCGGCTTTGCTGGCATGCACGCGATCTTTTAATGAAATTTTCAATGACAGTTTTGCATGAATGCTGCGGTATTTCATTAATGCAGCGTCCAATTTCCTCTTTTAAGGCTTGAGTCGTCGTCGGCTTATTCGCGTAAACCATCGACTTCAAAAAACCCCAAAGAAAAAAATCTAATGTTGTTAAATCGCACGATCTAGGCGGCCAATTCTGATCTCCAAAACACGAAATAACACGACCGGGAAATGACTGATGCAGCAATTGAATTGTTTCTCTGGCTGTATGACATATGGCGCCGTCTTGTTGGAACCACATGCCCTCCACATTCATTTCTTCAATTCTAGGCAAGAAAAAACTGGTTATCATTTCACGATACCGAACACCATTGACTGTTTGCGCTTGACCTGCCTCATTTTCATAAAAAAAGGTCCAATGATTCCTCCAGCCCAAAAACCACACCACACAGTGACACGTTGAGGATGCATTTGCTTCTCGTGAATCACTCGAGGATTTTCCTCACCCCAAATGCGACAATTCTTCCTATTGACGAAGCTATCAAGATGAAAATGGGCCTCGTCACTGAAGATGATTTTATCAGCAAAATCAGCATTTTCATGTTGTCTCTCCAATACCCAATAAACGAACTCCCTTCGCTGTCCATGGTCAGCTGGCTTCAGTTCCTCCTGAGTCAATTGAACTTTGTATGCATGAAGATGCAAATCTTTCGTCAAAATGCAAAGTGGATTTGGAGACACCAATTTGCTGAGCTCGGTGTCGAATTGAGGTGGATGGAGTTTGAGCGACATCATCACGTACAGCTGCAACATTTTCGGTCGATCGACCTGGTCGATGGCGCGTTGTTGTCTTTACATCACTAACAGACCCAGTTTCGGCAAATTTATCCATTAATCTCTTTACAGTTGACTCTTTTGGAGCATTATTGTGACCCCAAATTGATCGCAATTTGCGAACTGTAGCCGCAAAACTTTCACCATTTTGGTAAAACAATTTCACAATGAGAATGCGTTGTTTATTCGTGTAGCGCTCCATTTTTACTAACCTCGTACCTTCTACTATCAAATAATAACAATTGTTCAAATGTCAAACAATGACACTTCGAATGTTGCCAGATTTAAAAATTGCGTTCTTCTTGGGACACCCTTTAATTAGTTCATTCCATTTCTTACTGATGCTAATAAAATTTGGGACATATGTAACCCATTGGTCGCCAAAGGTCAAACAAAAGCAGATTTTTGTTCAGTTTTCAGCTTAAATTTTCCCTTAAATTTTCTATCTCTTCACAGTTTTGAAAAATTGTATATAAATAATAGTTCGGGACTACCGACATATTTGTGATCTGGATACCAAAAATAATACCGAATAATATGCAACTTCATTCTCAAACTGTATTATCCTTAATTTAAAATAAACATAAATTAAAAAAATATACATTAATAAATGAAGTTATCTAAACTATTAACAATGAGCCATTACAGGTAACTTCTTATTAATTAACCTATAATAGCAATACATTATTTTTCATTTGAAAATAATGCTGAAGGTGAGAAGTACTAATTACAAACTAATGTATAACGTAATAATATGTCATTACCACATTTTTGTTGGGATTATGCCTAAAGCTTATGCTTTAATGTCTTTTGTCTGTAGAAATTGTAAAGAATTTCAAGACCCTTAGAGAAAGAAGCTTTTATACTCTAGCATTGTTCGCTCTAAGCTTGATTATGCCTCTTTTATCTGGTAGTCTTATTATACATATATATTGTTTATACTAGTCGTATTGAGTGAATTCAGAGAAAATTTATCAAGTATGATTTGTATTCTTTAGAATTTTCCGAAAAAAAAACCCTATCATATGAATCTTAATGTAATTTAATTGGATTAGAAATGCATCTAATTAACCAATCACAAGAGTTCATTAATTAATTATTTGTCAATAGAATTTACACAATCTAAGAGAATTTTTAAAAACATTGTAAATTACTTAATAAGAAAATATTGTTAGTTGTATGCTTGGTCTGTAAGGATTTTTGTATATCCATAGACGAAAATAAACGAAAATGAAATTTAATATGGCAACACTATTTACTTTACTTTTGAAACTTTTTAGACACGCGTACCACAAAATTAATTTCAAAACTTAGAATTATTTTATTCCGCGAACTGGGCTAGAACAGGAGGCTATTGCTTTTCCTTTAGCCTAAACTCTATATTTTTTTGTTAAATTTAAAAATTTTCAGGTTTAAAGTTTGAATATTTTTGTTTAAAAATAACATTGCACCCATAACAAAAAATTTATTAATAAAAAAAAAATTATTTAATAAAAAATTCAAAAAAAAAAACAAATATTTAAACCATTTGCGTGATTTGAGCCCAGAGCCTCAAGACTATCAATCTGTGTTTCTACCCACTGCACTGCAGACAATTACATTTAGTTATTGCCTAATTATGAATATATATTTATGCCTTTGACTGGGCTAGGACCGGAGGGTATTGCTTTTCCTTTAGCCTATATTTCTATTTATATTTTTTAGCCAAATTTAAATTTTTTCGGGTTTGAAGTTTGAATATTTTTGTTTAAAAATAACATTGCACCTATAATAAAAAATTGATACTGTCTTATTATAATTTTATTCAATTATAAATTCCAAAAAAAAAAACATGGTTATACCTTTTGCGTGATTTGAACTCAGAGCCTTAAGACTATCAATCTGTGTCTCTACCCACTGCACTGCAGACACTTACATTTAGTTATTGCCTAATTATGAATATATATTTATGCCTTTGACTGGGCTAGGACCGGAGGGTATTGCTTTTCCTTTAGCCTAAACACTATTTATATTTTTTAGTAAAATTTGAAAACTTTCAGGTTTGAAGTTTGAATATTTTTGTTTAAAAAAGCATTGCATCCATAGCAAAATATAAATACTGTTTTTTAATTTTATTCAATAAAAAATTAAAAAAAAAAAAACAAATGTATATATCTTTTGCGTGATTTGAACTCAGAGCCTTAAGACTATCAAGCTGTGCCTCTACCCACTGCACCGCAGTTATAGCCTGATTATGAATATAAATATGTATAATTAAAATTTTAATTGCTAATGCTAACATTAGACATTTATATTTTAATTCAGTTTTAAACTAACGCGTAATAAACACGATTTTTAAATATACAAATTTAAGGGCATATCTCTGCATTTAGGGGCATATTTCCACTAATAAGCGATTTTGAACTTTTTGCTTCAATTTTTCTAAACATATAATTTTTTTTTAACATTTAAGTAACGGAATTTATAAGTTTTTTAAATTATTTCATTTAAATTTGCTGTAGTTTTATATTTGTTCTAATAAAGATATTGACGTCATTGCAACAATCTCGTTTAAATGTTTCTGCTATATTTAAACCCTTGCAAAAAGCTATAAAGATATTCGAAAAAAATATATAAAAAATGATGTTTCAACTTTTGACAACACAATAACTTTTAACATAAAGTTAACCAACACATAACCATTGAGCATAAAGTTAAGACATCAAATATATAGAAAAATAAAAAAAAAACATTTTGACCACAAAATACCCCCTAGTTAGCATTTTAGCAATAAGTACTCGTATTCGTAGATATTGTTGTAACAAAGAAATATTCTACAATAAAAATAAAAAACTACTACCAAAACGTGGTAACGGTTACCAAATGAAGTGCAGTACACTTTAACGAAATTGTAGATAAAGTCATACCAAAAACATTCTTGACTACTATTGTTGTGACTGGACAATTTGGTTTCAAAACAAGTAAGAGCGGCTAAATTCGGCTATGCCGAATCTTATATACCCTTCACCATGGTATTCTGAAGGAGATGAATACATCGTTGGAATCTACTACCTCATAGCTCTCCACAAACAAGCGGTATCCCCATTTATTTTTTCTTAAATGTCCAAAAATTTTAATCCAAAATAATATGTCATGTAAAATCTCAAATTTATATTTTTCCATATGTTTCAGCGCTTTTCTTGTCAAATTTGGCATTTTCTAGGCAAAAAAAAGTTGGCGACACTACTATTTATTTTTTATTTATATCATTCACAATAGTTGTGAAACGTATTTAACCTACGTATTTATCTTCACACTCTTATTAAACAAAGGGATTTTACTGGAAAAATTAGAGGTAGTCCTGGTTTTTTGCTAATATCTCAGCCATTTATTAACCGATCTGTCTGATTTTTAATAGCAAACAGAAATGGATCACATGTAACAGAAATAAAAAAGAATCAAGTCCTCATCATGTCTGGGTTCTTCGGAAAACCCATTTCAACACACAGACGGACAGACGGACAGACGGACAGACGGACATCGTTAAATCAACTTCGCTCTTCATATGGACCCAGAATATATATACTTTATAGGGTCTAAGATCAATATTGTAGAAATTACAAACGGAATGACAAACTTATATATACCCTTCCACCTATGGTGAAGGGTATAATAAATGGAGAACACAGCTGGTTTTTTTTTAAGGGATTTTTTTTTTGTTTAGAAAGCAAAATAATAAACACATACATGTAAATACAATCGATGTTTAAAAATGTACACACACACACATCAACAGTGTTGTTAAATAAAATCAAATCAAATAAAAAAGCGGCGTCATATCGTTTCAAAACAAAAGTTCCGCAAACAAAAATCTTCATTACATTTTGAGAACGAATTTATTTTCCGATGGAAAAAAAAAAAAATGAATTTATAAAGGGATTGAATTCTCAGGGAAGATAATAAATAATTTTACTATTAAAACAATATTTCTGTTGAAGAGTTAATATCAAAAACTGCATTAAAATACCAAACTTAAATATTGTTATAAATTTAAGAAACTAAGCTTTTTTATAATCACCAAATTTTATAAAAATTCTCTTTTATATTAACAGTTATTTTATTTAGCCACGTTGACATTACTGATATTAATATCATATACTTCTGCTTAACATTTTCGTTTGTACACTTTATTTATTTTTTATTATACCCTTCACCATAGGTGGAAGGGTATATATAAGTTTGTCATTCCGTTTGTAATTTCTACAATATTGATCTTAGACCCTATAAAGTATATATATTCTGGGTCCATATGAAGAGCGAAGTTGATTTAACGATGTCCGTCTGTCCGTCTGTCCGTCTGTCCGTCTGTCCGTCTGTGTGTTGAAATGGGTTTTCCGAAGAACCCAGACATGATGAGGACTTGATTCTTTTTTATTTCTGTTACATGTGATCCATTTCTGTTTGCTATTAAAAATCAGACAGATCGGTTAATAAATGGCTGAGATATTAGCAAAAAACCAGGACTACCTCTAATTTTTCCAGTAAAATCCCTTTGTTTAATAAGAGTGTGTACGTAGGTTAAATACGTTTCACAACTATTGTGAATGATATAAATAAAAAATAAATAGTAGTGTCGCCAACTTTTTTTTGCCTAGAAAATGCCAAATTTGACAAGAAAAGCGCTGAAACATATGGAAAAATATAAATTTGAGATTTTACATGACATATTATTTTGGATTAAAATTTTTGGACATTTAAGAAAAAATAAATGGGGATACCGCTTGTTTGTGGAGAGCTATGAGGTAGTAGATTCCAACGATGTATTCATCTCCTTCAGAATACCATGGTGAAGGGTATATAAGATTCGGCATAGCCGAATTTAGCCGCTCTTACTTGTTTTTACATAAAACCATATTGGGTAATTGTACAAAATTCCAAGCACGTTTCAAGTACTTAATATACACACATACAATGGCACTACATTCATCTCGTTTAAAATATACTAAATCCATACTGTATATATTAGATAAGTTTAATAATAATATGTTCCTTTTTGCTCTCTCTCTCTCTCTGATGTGATGCTAGAGGTGTTGTACTTATAATATTTTGCAAAAAAAAAGTGCTTTAAAATTTAGAAGAACGTTTTTTTTTCTTTTGTTGTTAAATCGACCAAAATTATAAAGAAACGTCAAACCTGCACATACACTTAAATAGACATAGGAGAACAACTATAAAAAGCCAATATACCACGTGCTTCTTACATCAGTTTAATGCGAGACTTGTTGTTTGGTGGTACAACATGTATATTAAGGTGGCATTTATGTACGTGGAACAGACATCTAATGTGGTTAAATTTTTTTTTTTTTTTTTATTTATTTTCCAAGTACAATTATAATCTAAAATTATGTAGGTCTCAGCGCCTTATAGGCATTATTGAGACGAGCTGGCAAATTTACATTGGTGTACATATTACAATGTATTTTACTTCAATAAAATTTATTTTACAAAAAAAAAAAGAAAAAAATAGAAAGCATTTATTTACAATAGAAGCGTTTCAAGGTTTCCATTCAAGTGGTCTTTAAGATTCGATTTAAAAATAGATATTCTATTTGTGGTTTTTAAGCTCACAGGCAACTTGTTGTATTCAAAAATACCCATATATTGAATACGCTGCTTTGTAGTTTCTAATCTACATCGTGACATCCAAAGGTTCTCTTGGTTTTTTGTGTTAAAAACAGATTGGTTTTGCAGAAAATTAACGGTGTGATAACCTATATTGTGCAAGGACTTATATATATACATAAGCACTTGATACTTATACAATCCATTGATTGGCAAAATTGACTTACAAACAATATTATAAAGCGATAGTGTTGCATAAGTAATCGGTAAATTGTGTACTACTTTTAGTGCCCTATTTTGCATACTCTGTAGCGTTTTTAATACAGTTGTTTTTTTGTATCCGTAAATTATAGCCATATAATTCAAGTGACTTTGTATTAACGCTTGATATAACAAGAGCTTAGTTTCCTTATTAAGTTTATATTTTAATTTATATAATATACCAATAGCCGGTGCGATCTTTGATTTGATTTCACATATATGTTCATCCCAAGAAAGGTTACTTTGCAACGTTATTCCAAGGTATTTAACGGCATGCGTTTCGTAAATAATTTTTCCATCGACGTATATGTTGAAATTACTGTTCATAGCTGGCGAATGTGGCCTAAACCGAACTAACTTGGTTTTATCAGAATTCAATATCAATTTGTTCAACCTAGCAAACTCAAAAATTAAGGAAACATCACGTTCAATAGTTGTTTTTAAAGCCAAGTCATACTTATACGGATAAAAAAGACATACATCATCTGCGAACATATATAAACGACCTGTGAGGTTCAAATTACTAATATCATTTAGATAAATACAGAAAAGCAGAGGGCCCAAACAGCTACCTTGCGGCACGCCACACTCGACGTTCAATAAGCTACTTTTAGAACTGTTAATCTGCACAAACTGTTTGCGATTTTTAAAGTAACTTTCAAAAACCTTTAGCTCCCTTCCAACTACACCATAGTATTTTAGTTTTTTTAACATTATTTTATGATCAACTAGATCAAAAGCTTTTGAAAAATCTAAAAACAGACCCGCTACTCCTTTTGCTCCTTGATCCAAGCCATTACAAACAAAATTCACGACATTTACAACTGCCTCATCAGTTCCGCATCCTTTTTTAAAACCAAATTGGTGTTTGTAAATGTAATTATTAGCTTCGGAATATTGCAAAAGGCTTTTATGTAGCAATTTTTCAAAGACTTTATCAATCGTCGAAAGAACTGCAACCGGACGAAATTTATCAACCGTAGTAGCATTTTAAACTTTCGGAATAGGAACTATTTTGCTGATTTTTAAGCAGTCTGGAAAAACAGATGATCTTAAAATTTTATTAAGAATTTTAACTAATATTGGCACAACAACATCTTTATTCTTAACTAGCAATCTAGGCGTAACTCCATCACATCCAGTAGACTTTTTCACATCCAGCTTACTTATTATAGTTTCCATTTCCTCAGCAGTAACTGTAGAAAGAGAAAAACGATCATAAGTCTGACACAAAGTTCTAAGCTGATTACAATTATACAGACTCTATAAAATAACGATTAAAATTTTCGGCTTTTACACTATCATCACATATTGGTATTGCCGTCGATGTCATTAGATTAAAATTTCTCTTTTGAACTCTTCCAAGTATATTGTTTATAAAATTCCAACTTTTTTTCGTATCTCCACTTATTTCATTTAAATTATCATAATAGTAATCGCTTCTAGCTGATTTACAAGCAATTTTTATTATTTTGCTTATCCTCTTCAACAAGTCTTCATAATATCCACCTTTGGACTTTCGCCGTTTAATCAAAACTTTACGTTTAAACTGTATTAAATTTTGCAAATTTTTGTTAATCCATGGACAAAAAACCAAATTGGTGTTTGTAAATGTAATTATTAGCTTCGGAATATTGCAAAAGGCTTTTATGTAGCAATTTTTCAAAGACTTTATCAATCGTCGAAAGAACTGCAACCGGATGAAATTTATCAACCGTAGTAGCATTTTAAACTTTCGGAATAGGAACTATTTTGCTGATTTTTAAGCAGTCTGGAAAAACAGATGATCTTAAAATTTTATTAAGAATTTTAACTAATATTGGCACAACAACATCTTTATTCTTAACTAGCAATCTAGGCGTAACTCCATCACATCCAGTAGACTTTTTCACATCCAGCTTACTTATTATAGTTTCCATTTCCTCAGCAGTAACTGTAGAAAGAGAAAAACGATCATAAGTCTGACACAAAGTTCTAAGCTGATTACAATTATCATGTGGATACTCAACTATCTGTTGTTTTAATTCATTTACAGACTCTATAAAATAACGATTAAAATTTTCGGCTTTTACACTATCATCACATATTGGTATTGCCGTCGATGTCATTAGATTAAAATTTCTCTTTTGAACTCTTCCAAGTATATTGTTTATAAAATTCCAACTTTTTTTCGTATCTCCACTTATTTCATTTAAATTATCATAATAGTAATCGCTTCTAGCTGATTTACAAGCAATTTTTATTATTTTGCTTATCCTCTTCAACAAGTCTTCATAATATCCACCTTTGGACTTTCGCCGTTTAATCAAAACTTTACGTTTAAACTGTATTAAATTTTGCAAATTTTTGTTAATTCATGGACAAAGCTGAAATCGCAGTTGGGTTCTTACTTTTGTACTACTCGTGGAATTAGTAACGGCATTACTAATACAACGTATTAAATCTTCAGTTAACTCTGATGAATTAACGAACGTATTTAAATTGTCCAAATTACCTTGTAAATATTCTCTGACTTTGTTGTAATCACAATGTGTTTTTTCTATTTCAATATAACTATTTGAAAACACACTACTTTCCAACTTACAACACACCAAATTATGATCCGTTAATGTGCATTCAACCGAATCAACAGAAATTTTAGCATAAACGTTACTGAACACATGATCAATACTAGTTCCACTGCTCGGTCTCGTCACCAAAGAATGACAATTATGGCAATCATAGTTTAAAAATAAATTCTTCAAATCAGAATACACAGGGCTATGATATACATCAATATTTGTATCCCCAACTATAACAACTGGAGTTTGAGCATTAAGATTCATAAAATTTTAAAGGCCGCTATTGATTTTGAATAAAACACAAATTATTTAGGAAAATATTGTCATTTCTTTTTATTATG
Source organism: Eustalomyia histrio (assembly GCA_949748255.1). NCBI lineage: Eukaryota > Metazoa > Arthropoda > Insecta > Diptera > Anthomyiidae > Eustalomyia > Eustalomyia histrio. The sequence goes on along the minus strand of OX456524.1, from coordinate 26,180,342 downwards.
ATTATATGGTATGATTCAATTATGTATGGAACAAAATATTTGGCAAATGGCCGCCGCGAGCTCGGCAGCACACGTCCATCCGATGGTCCAAATTTTCGATGACGCTGTGACATAATTAAGATTCTATGCCGTTAATGTGCCAAATTATCTTATCCTTTAGCTGTTGAATTGTTGCTGGCTTATCGACGTACACCTTTTCTTTCAAATAACCCCAAAGAAGTCCAACGGTGTCAAATAACATGATCTTGGTGGCCAATTGACATCGCCACCACGTGAGATAACACGGCCATTGAATTTGTCGCGCAAAAGAGCTATTGTTTAGTTAGCTGTGAGGCAAGTGGCATCGTCCAGGATCATATCCTCAATTCCTGGCCACAATACGTTCATTATCATCTCGCGATAGCGAACACCATTCACGGTAAATGCTTGGCCGACCTCATGACACACTATCGCAAACAACACCAATGTCTTCCGCAGAACGAACTGGGCGAGCATGCACAGGTGTTTTCACAGACCCGGTTTGCTGAAATTTGCCCACAATTTTCCCGATTGTGGACACATTTGGTCGATTATGCTGACCAAAAAAAAAAATCACGAAGTGCACGATATGCATTTTGATTTGAACGCCCATTTTCATAATAAGCCTGAATAACTTTAACGCGTTGCCCGATTGTGTATCTTTCCATGGTTCAAATTGAGTCAGTCTGAAATTGAGAAATGTCAAATGAAATGCAGAAAAAACTTGACGTTTAGGTGCGGTTTACATTTAACAACGGCCCTTAAAATTTAACCACCCTTAAAAACATTTAATTTTGACAATTTAAGACGAAATCTTTTAAACCAGGTTTTTTGTTTTGGAGAGTAAACCTCTGTTATTTATTCTCACTTAGTCATTGAACGAAAAAGTGTAAACAAGAAAGTTTCCTTTTTTTTTGTGCTTCGAAAATGTGGAATTTTCTCCCAACAAAACATTATTTACGGGAAGTTTTACTTTACTTCTTTAATTTGGAAAAATGTGTAGCAGAATCACATCAATTGCTCACTGAAACTTATCCGGAACATGTTCTATCGATTTCAATGTGCGGTTCAGAAGTAGTGATTTTAACACCGAAGACAAAGAGCACTTAGGTTAGCCAAAAAAGTTCGAAGATAATGAATTGGTGGCATTACTCGATGAATAAAAACTTGCAGAATCATTGCGACTCACTCAAGCAGCAATTTCAAAGCGTTTGCAAGCAGCAGGATTCATTCAAAAGGAAGGAAATGCGGTACCACATGAGTTTAAGCCGAGTGGCCATTTTATTCGCTATAAAAGGAAGTAATTTTTGCATGGAATCGTTACTGGTGACGAAAAATTGATCCATTACGACAACCCGAAAAGCAAGAAGTCGAATGTGAAGCCCGACCATCTAGCCAAATCAACGCTAAAGCCTATTAAAGACTATTCTGAAATACAATTAATTATTTCTGAAATACAATTGACTATTCTGAAATAAAATTGACAATTTCTGAAATACAATTGACTATTTCTGAAATACAATTGGATTAAAATAAAGTTATCCCAAAAATACCGTTACCGAAATATTTAAAAAATAGTTATACTTAAAATGACGTTACCTAAATAATAGAAAATAGCGTTACCCTTACCCTTATAATAAAATAAAAAAATAAAAATTTAATAAAATTTTCCTTGAAATTAAAAAACAAATTTTACTTAAAAGTTGGTCAAAATTTTTAAATTATAGAAAAAAAATTTTTAGAAAACAGTAAAATTTCCTCCTTATATATCATTTAAAATTTTACTGTTAGTTAGGAAATGTTTGCTTGGTTTTCAGAAAAATTTTATTTTATATAAGTTCCCTAAAAATAAGAAAAGATTTTCTAACATTAGGTAACATAGCACTTCTTTTAGAAATTGTTCATCAGTTTCTAAAATCAAATAAACTCTTATTATTACATAGACAAAAACATAACTTTTTGTTTTTAATTGCCAGAACTAATTTTTAGAAAACAATCTTTCAAAATTAGAAAGTGGCAGACTTAAAAACTGAACTTAGAAAGGGCTTCCTAACATTTAGTTAACTTTTCAACTCGCGAGAAAAACTGAACACACATTAGCTTCAAGTACTTTCTCATTTTAAGTTAGCCACATTTTTGGAACTAAATGGGAGTAAATTATGTTCTTTTTTTAATTAAACTTAGTTTTATTAAATTTTAGTATGAAAATTTGTTAAAACTAAGATATTTTTTTTTTAAATTGATAAATTTTTTATTTTGTTTTTCTAAAATCAAGAAATATTACTTAGGAGTGATATGAACTATTTCTGAATATATAAACTATTTCGTTTTTACCCAAACATAGTAATTTTTATTCATTTTAAGAAAATTTTTCTATGTTCTAATAAAATTTTACTTAAATTGAGGAAAACTTTTAAACTGTTTTAAATGAAATTTTGGATTAATTTTTAGTTCGTATCTTTTTTTTGAGTGTGGAGGTGGTCCATTATGCCTAAAAGATTACCCGGTAGGATGTCCCAAAGTTGGAACTATTTTTGTAATAATCGAACGATGCGTATTATTATACCCTCCACCATATATGGTGAGGGTATATATCAGTTTGTCATTCCGTTTGTAACATGTCGAAATATAGGTCTAAGACCCCATAAAGTATATATATTCGTGATCCTTATGCAATTTTAAGTCGATTTAGCGATGTCCGTCCGTCTGTCTGTCTGTTGAAATAGCGATCACGAAGCGAAGACGCAAGCGCGAGTGCCTATTCTTATCCAGATTATTTTACATACTCCCGAGCAGTTTGGTATTGAAAATGAGCAAAATCGTTCCAGCGGTTAGAAAGTTATGGGTGAAAATGTTAAGATACCTCTAAATTTTCCATACAAATTGGTGTATTTTAGTACAATTTCATAGTAGCGACTGGTATATAATATATTTTCTAATATTTCTTTACCAATCGTTTAGAAATCAATAATATTTTGTACACCTCAAATATTTTTCACCTCAAAAAATTTTTTCACCTCAAAATTTTTTGCACGTAAAAAATTCGTTTCCGCATTCAAAAAAGTTTTTTCACCTCCATAATTTTCCTTCAAAAGTTTTTTACATTGTTTGTATCAAAAACATTGGTGGGGAGGGTATTTGACGATTCGGCACAGCCGAATTTAAGCCTTTTTTACTTATTTTTTTTTTTAATTTTAGGACAAAGTAGGGCTCACAAGTTTTGTAATGCTGAGCATATTTGGGAAAAAAATATTAAAAACATTTTCCATAGAATAATTTTGGTGCACCACAGCATTATTTACGTAGTATGAAATAAGAAAATTTTTTAGAAATGTTCTCAACAAAAATGTCTTATAGCCACTATACATCTCATAAGAATAATTTAAATGTTTCTTAGCAAAAAAAAAAAAAATACTTGTTTCAATTTTAATGATGTATGGTGGACCAAAATTACTCTATGGAAATTTTACAAAAGACAAAATTTTTCTATAATGGGCGTACCAAAATTGTAAGCCTTATTTTGTTCAAAAATTTGATAAATAAAAATTTCAAAAATTACACTGCAGAGGCCACAAATGCGGCTGGCGATTTAAAAATGTTTAGTTTTTCCCATACACATCGTCTAAGCTATTACTTCATAAAATTTGAAGATCCAACCAAATATTTGCAGGTTGTACATTTTGTACGGCCCTAATGTATATGTATGTGGTCTTCATAACCATTTGTGTATTTGTGTTTGCAGTGGTTTGGTATATAAGTGTGTGTTAGTAGACTGTTAGTAACTGCATTGTTTTGGCCCTATTTTCAAAATCAGGAAGTTAGCAGGTGGAGTTTTTTTTTGTATATGTTAAACACTGGGTTATATTTAACTCATTTTTATGAGATGTGGTACTTGTATCAATGAACTTTCTTTTAAGGGAAGAATCCTTTGAAATGAAGTATGTTAATTATAAATGAAAAAAAAAATAGTAATATGAATGAATGGTTTTAAGATCATATAATCATATTTTTATACCCTTCACCATAGGTGGAAGGGTATATATAAGTTTGTCATTCCGTTTGTAATTTCTACAATATTGATCTTAGACCCTATAAAGTATATATATTCTGGGTCCATATGAAGAGCGAAGTTGATTTAACGATGTCCGTCTGTCCGTCTGTCCGTCTGTCCGTCTGTCCGTCTGTGTGTTGAAATGGGTTTTCCGAAGAACCCAGACATGATGAGGACTTGATTCTTTTTTATTTCTGTTACATGTGATCCATTTCTGTTTGCTATTAAAAATCAGACAGATCGGTTAATAAATGGCTGAGATATTAGCAAAAAACCAGGACTACCTCTAATTTTTCCAGTAAAATCCCTTTGTTTAATAAGAGTGTGAAGATAAATACGTAGGTTAAATACGTTTCACAACTATTGTGAATGATATAAATAAAAAATAAATAGTAGTGTCGCCAACTTTTTTTTGCCTAGAAAATGCCAAATTTGACAAGAAAAGCGCTGAAACATATGGAAAAATATAAATTTGAGATTTTACATGACATATTATTTTGGATTAAAATTTTTGGACATTTAAGAAAAAATAAATGGGGATACCGCTTGTTTGTGGAGAGCTATGAGGTAGTAGATTCCAACGATGTATTCATCTCCTTCAGAATACCATGGTGAAGGGTATATAAGATTCGGCATAGCCGAATTTAGCCGCTCTTACTTGTTTTTTTTATAAATTTTATTAGTAAATTATAGGGAATAAAAAATATTGTCTAATCATTAAATATCAACATAGATTATGATGTAGATTTCATATGGATTAGGACAAAAATTAAAAAATTAACGGCTTTAAGAACTAAAGTTCATAACAAAAAACTGTAATAGAGGAAAAATATAAATTGTTAAATTTCGTTGATGTTAGTCCAATTGTGTGTTATTTTCGGGTTTGTTAATTTGTTTTAAAACACTCAATATAAAATAGATAATCATCAAAGCAATAACCCAACAAGGGCGTGGATACTAAGGAAAATACTAAGTATTCTATCCTGCTGGTTCTGTCGAATTTTTTCAGTTTTTATTCTCTATAATTTACTAATAAAATTTTCATGTTTCTTTGCAATATATTAAAACAATTTATAAAAAAAAATATATATAAAATCCTAATAATACCATTCATTTACCAAAAATAACAGATCAACAATACATATATAAAAACTTATTAAGTAATATAATTAAAATTTATTAGCTAGTTTACGCTTCACATATGTGATGGGTAGAAAAATCAAAATTTATTATGGGAAAAGGCAAAAAAGTTGGAAAAATAAAAAAAAGGAACAAAATTAGGAGAAAAATATTTTATTTTTATTAAAACAAAGTTCGTTAGGACAAAAATAAATAAAAACGATTAAAGCTCAAAAATCTTAAGAAAAATCTACTTTCAAGTACAAAACTGGAAAATTCAATAAAAGTAAAACAAAACAAAAAAATGAGTAAAAACGCAAACAAGGCAAATTTTTTTCTCTGGTGATGAGTTACCCTCCATTTGCAACACCTCTGAATATACCCTACGAGAAAAAAAGGGGTCAGTTGGGTATTTGGACCTGTCCTGTAAAAGGAATGGATTCCAAAAATATATAACACGAGATAGGTGAAAAGAGGACCGGCTTAAAAGTCATGACTGGTCTTTTTCGATAGTTCTTTGGGGTTAGTTGTGTGACACGTTCTTTTAGATCAGACCTGTCATATGTCACAGAGGGCAAGACCACCTCCTAGGACAAGCCCATGTTAAAGTGACCGGTCCTTTTTATATACAAAATAACCGGTCCTTTTCCCTAAGGAAAGGTATAATATCCCATAAAAAGCATATATGGGCATTTCCATTGTGGCGTGACGTGACATTTGTACGACAAAATGTTAATAAAAAAAATTAAAAAGTCAAATTTGTAAGAATTTTTTTTTTATATTTGCGAAGTAATTAAGTAGCACTATATTCAGCAAAAAAATTACAACAATCGACCTTAAGGATTTTAAGATATAAGCAAAAATATTCGCTGGCGTGACGTAACAGAAAACATAAGTGGGTTTTGACTTGGATTACAAAATTGCATAACTCTGCGAATTGGGCAAGAATTTTTGTAAAAAACCTTTTTTAGTAGGATTCGGAATAATACAAATTTATTTTACAAGTCATTAAATTTAAAAATCTTTCCTCACTTCTTTTTTATTAGCCTTATTATCTGACGTGACGTTACATGGCGTTACGTTACTTAAATTTCCATATGGTATTTTTTTTGATTACGAAAAAAGAAAAAGATATAAATATATAGGAAAATTATATAAATATATTTATTATATTTGTATATATATTATACATTTATTTATTAAGATATATCTTAAATTATAATATTATAGTCTTATGTGAAAATGCAGTTTCAGCTGCTTTTATTTGCATATCTTCGCTGCTTGAAAAAAAGTGAATTTGATGTATACCAAGTATTTTCGGCACCTCCTTCCACTTTTCAGTTAGCAAAGTAGCAAGAATCGACTTGTTCCGAGGAAATGTACGTTAAATTGACTCCAAAGATGTTATTTCGGGCACATTCATAAAACGAAAACGCATTATCTAAAATTAAATTTTTTGTTTTTGTCATCTGCCAAACTTTTCGTTTTATGGTTGCTCCTACCCCATCAACCGCACCTTTGCCGTGAGAAGTTGCAAAATAATTCCACTCAAAAACCTTGCAACCAAATGTAGAAACAAAGTCAGGTAAACTTCGAGCAATGAACTTATTTTTAAATTGTGAACTGCATCCATCCGAAAAAATATAAATATTTTGAAATGGGCCATGTTCTTTTTTAATCATTTCCACAAGTGTGGTCAAAAAGCAGCAAACATCGAACTTATTATGGCTGAGTTTGTCACTGATTATCGCATAGGATTTTACTCCGCCAATCAGCCAAGCCACACAAGTAAAAATGGTAACTTGACGGTAGCTGAAGTGTGCGCTTTGTACCTCATTTTGACAGATTAATCTGTAATTCTCTGCGAAATCCATTTGCAGGATTAGATCTTCTGCCTTAATATGTTTTTTTTTTGGTTTCAAAATAATTTTGCTAGGAACGTTTAACAAAGAAGTGGCGTTTAAAAAAGGGCATCTGTGCATCTAATTCGTACAAGAGATCAGATAGAGAACCTTCGGTATGTGTCAACGCAATTCGGTCTTCCACTTTGCGCCAATGTTTCCATTTAATGGCTTTTTCCATTAACGAAAAATATTTTAGGGGTACTAAATCATTTTTCACATTTGTTACACAATTTCTGCAATTACTTGTCATACATTTTTCGTTTTCAATGTTGCAACAGACAGATTTAAGAAAAGTTTCAAAATTAGAGGAAAATGATTTTATCACCTCAGCACTGCTTTCTAAAATAAATGAGAAATTGGCATGGTACTTACACACGCACATATTATGTGGCATCTTGCACGATAGTTGCACGTATTTCGGTCGCAATTCATAAACGTAGTCAATATTTCTCTCCCTTTTGTATAATTCATACGACTCAGAAACAGTCAGCAACATAAAGCGCTTGGCCACTGTTTCCCCATCAATAATTAACGTATCCTTCCGACCTGCAGCTTGGATACTTATATCGTCTCGCAAGTAGAAGTCCTTAATGAATTGCTTTTTTTCTTCTATTGCTGATTCAGTCTCTCGTACCAAAGATGAAGAACTTTTTGTGCCATATTTTTCATAAAGAATGTTAACAATATGTGCTCTTTTCTCTGGATCAACCAGCAAAGCTGTTTTGGCTTTATTTAATGCCTTTCCTAAGGTTTGTTTACATCTGTAGGGTGGATTATCTCGCGGACTGACTGCTTTTTCACATTCATTTTTCTTTTTCAAACGAAATTGTTGTTGCCTTTTACGGTTTTTTCTTTTACTTTATCTATGTTATTGTGGTTTGATTCCAACAACTTTTTTCTATACCTCGATGCTCTTTCTTTTGCCCTTTCACGGCTTATTTCAAGCCTATTAGAATCTAATTTTAATTTTTGCCTATAGCGCTTTGAGTAATTTTTACTTTCAATCGATAATTCCATCTGTAAAAACCATAATTGAATTTAAATTTCAAATAAACATAACACCATCCAAGGAAATTACTTACAATGTGGCGTGACGTTACACACTTTTGAAAATTAATATAAAATTAACTATTTGTTAAATAACCGAGTTTTTAATTATAATTAGTTTACTTTATTAAACTTTGTTAAAATGCAAAATTTCACGCACTTGCGATCGTCAGCGTAGAGATAATGAGACTAAATGTTTTTTTGTCTGACGTGACGTTATCTTAGAATATCATTAAAAGCAAATCTAAATTTTACCGTTAATTGATTTTTGTTTGATCTTTTGCATTTATTTTATGGTTAGTTGTTGTTGCAACAACAGTTTTGCGGTAAGAGTGCAATTGTAGAATTACTCTTAGAAATGTAAATTGTAAAGAGAAGTTAACCTTAGAAAAAGAACAAAACTGACCAAAACGAGAACTTGAACTTTGATGACCGGTATCTCGCCATCGCAACTAAGGAAAGCTTTAAACTCTTAAATTTAATTAATTTAGAACATTACTCTTTAATAATACAATAAAGAAAAAACTGTTGGTTAACTTTTAATTTTTCGGTCAGGGTGGACCTTTCTGTGGAAATGCCCATATATATTCTTGATTCTTATGCAGTTTATGGCCGATATAGCGATGTCCGTCCTTCTATCCAATGATCTAGGCAGAAAAACGCAAGTGGTCTTGTCATTTTTATTTAGATTGTTTGCTAGAGCCAAACAAACAATCTGAATAAGCAATATCGGTTCAGCGGTAAAAAAAAAGTTACACCGAGAAAACAGATTCATCGTGACAACAAAATTTCTTGCCAACTGAATATTTTTGTTGCAGCAACCGAATTATTTAGTTGTGCCAATTAATTTTTTTCCTGATACAATTGAAATATTTGGTTTTAACCGAAATTCTGTTGCTTCAACCAAATTTCGATTGCGACAAACAAATATATCGTTGGCTTCAACTGAACCATTCGGTTGGCATGATATTTGGTTGTTACAATGAACATGATGTCACTGTGTATAAATAAAAGGGTGGAGGTACCGCTAAATTTTCCATACAAATAATTTTAAAATTACATCTTGTCCCTGTGGGAAAAGGACATATACCAGGACACGTCACGTGACCGGTTCATTGTGATAGGGACCGGTCACGGGAGCGGTCACTTTAACATGGGCTTGTCCTAGGAGAGGGTCAATTACCCTCTGTGACATATCACAGGACTGGTCTAAAAGAACATGTCATGCTTTTAAACCGCTCACGTGATATGTACTTCAGGAACCGGTCCTCTTTTCACCTATCTCGTGATGTGTATTTTCGGAACCGGTCAAGTTTTCACCTATCACGCGATAGGTACAAATTCCCAACTGACCCCTTTTTTCCCGCAGGGGTTGTACAGGAAGTGCAATATAAATAATAAAAAAAAAAATAAGCCATAAAAAAGGAAAAAAAAGTTTTACTCGACTCCTAGTGCTGCAAAATATGTTTTACTCTCCTCCCCTCCCCTCCCCTCCACCCTCTTAAGTAAAATTCCGATGCGATCTTTCAAAACGCCGACCACAGGCATATTTCTTTTTGTTTCCTCTACCAGAATCCATTGTCAGAACCTCGTAATTTTTTGAAAAAGTTAAAAAATGTACAGCATTATCATATAAATTGATAATAAAGAATAATAAATAGTCACCATGTGGCTGTTTAAAAAATTCCATGGGATCCCACGCGGACATACCGAATCTGGATTATCGGAGGACCCTTGTCAAGCTTTGCAAAAATTTTGTTCGTGTTGCGCTGTCTCGCTTAGTTTTCGAGATATTCGCCATTTTGTAAAGTCGGGTTTTTTTTGAACTGGACGGTTTCCCGAAAACTAAGCCAAATGTTTTCTCTAGAAGAGTACAACACTAAGGAAATCTATCGGCTCATCATAGCGCAAGCATTCCAGAGCCTCTGGTGAGAATCGTATCCGCGATCCCCGCACTAAAGGATCGATTTTATAAAACAGCCTAAGTAAATAAATTTTGACATTCCCTTCTTTTGTAAATTTATGCTTTTCCGAAAAATTTTAACATATATTTTTGATTTCATTAGCATCCCAGCAAAAACACACCTTACCAAATAATGAGTCTAGTAATCTAAACTCCAAGGTTTTCACGTATTACCCTTTATATTATAATTCTAACTTTTTTTATATGGAATATCCCAAAAGTTAAGGTGTTCTGCTTACGTGCAAGCTTACGAAAAAATAAAGAATAATGGGTTACGCATATGCATATTAATAACTGGTTACTAATAATCAATCATTATATTTTTCTGTAAGAAATTGAGTTACACATTATTTTTTAACTCCTGGTAACCAATTATAATTTAACTTTGAGTAAGCGACAAGGTAATGTGATTCAGTGTTGTGAATTCCAATTTCTAATCCGCTTTCCTTTCAAAAGGAAATATATTAATTAACCATTTGACGGCCAATGGTTGAAAAATGTCCTATTTTTAGTTTTTGTCGTATTTGGCCCATTTTTTAACCCATTTGTTTCGACAGATGATAGTTGTTGCTTTCACATAATACTTACTATTTGGATCAATATGGTCTCAAAGCCAATTCAAAAACATATATATATATATTTGTGCATAATTTTTGGAACACTTTTTTCGAATCCTATTGGACAACACAAGGGATCAAAATTTTGGTACGAAATTGTCCATTCCCTTAACTTTTAGAAACATCGAGATATTTGAAATTGGTTCGCTTCATTAATTACAGGATACTGATACAATTTGGGACATTTGTATGGTCGTCAAAGGTTAAAAAGAGGAAGTTTTTTCTCAGTTTTGAAAATTTTTTATTTGCATTGAAATTCAAGTAATTTTTATTTGATTTGAATTTTATAGACTTTTTCTCCTGATTCCAAATTTTGTCTCCAAAATTTTCATTCTTTTTACAATTTTAAAAAATTTTATAAAAAGGATATTTCGGAACTACCGTTAAAACTTAATTTTTTCCTAAGATATTTTAAAATTTTTGTTATATTCGTCATCTGAATACCAAAATTTATTACATAAGATGTGTCATAACACAAATAAGTTAAAATAAATTAATTCGACACTACTCTTAATTAGTTTTCACTAGTTATTTTTCACTTACATCATATTTTGTTTTATTAAACCTTTTAAATTTATAAATTAATAAAGTTATTATTAACTATAAACAATGACTCATTATTATTTATATTAAAATAATACAAACGATAAACCATTACAGGTAACTTATTATTATTTATTTCAAAATAATAAAATAAGTAACATACAGGTTGGTTGAAAAGTTCCTGCGATCACCAAGAGATGGCACTGCTTTTTTTTTCTCAAGTTGGTATAACTGTCCTGAGAATACATGCAAAGTTGCAAGTCATTCTGTCAATTCTTTCTTTGTTTACAAGCCATTTAAAGTTGACGTGTCATTAATTTTTTTTAATATGGAAAAAATTGAATATCGTGCAGTCATTAGATTCTTTGTTTTGAAGGGTTTAAAAGAAAGGAAATTTATGAACAATTGTTAGAAGTGTATAAGGAGTCCTCACCTTCAAAACGCACCGTTGAATTTTGGGCTGGTGAATTTAAACGTGGTCGTACCAGCCTTAAAGACGATCACGCGAAGGACGACCAAAAACTGCAACCACAGCAGAAATCATTGAGCAGGTACATAATATGGTAAGTGAAGATCCAAGTTTGACTAAGCGTGAAATTGCTAATGCCATAGGCATCTCAGACGAACGAGTACTCCATATTTTACATGAAGAATTACGTATGAAAAAACTGTTTGGAAATTTAGTGCCGCACACATTAACAATTTAACAAAAACTGGATCGAAAACAAATTTCTCAGCGTAATTTCGAGCGTTTTAAGCCGAATAAAACCGACTTCTGGCGTCGTTTTATAACTATATATGAGACTTGGATCTACCACCATGATCCTAAATTGAAACAAGAACGTTTACAGTGAACTGAAGCTGGTTATTCAGCTCCAAGGCAGGTGAAGTCACAACGATCAGCAAAGAAGGTTATGGCATCAGTTTTTTGGGATCCAAAAGAAATTTTGTTGATTGATTATCTTCAGAAAGGTAAAACAATCAACTCTGAATATTATTGCAGTCTTTTGGATCAGCTGGATGAAAAAATTCGTGAGAAAAGACCTGGTTTAAAGAAGAAAAAAATCATTTTTCATCAAGACAATGCACCTGCTCTCAAAAGTGTTTTGACGATGGCTAAATTCAAAGAATTAAAGTACGAATTGTTTGAAAATCCACCGTATTCACCAGATTTGGCTCCCAGTGACTACTATCTCTTCAGAAATCTCAAACAATTCCTTCGTGGAAAGCATTTTTCGTCGAATGAAGAGGCCATAGCAGCCGTAGACGGTTATTTTGCAGAGCTTCCGGAAACCCATTATAAGGATGGGATAAAATTATTGGAAGATCATTGGAACAAGTGTATTGAGCTTCTAGGAGATTGAATAAAAAAATATGTTTCGTAACAAAAACAGTATTCTTTCATTTCGAGCGCAGAAACTTTTCAACCAACCTGTATTATAGGTCATTCATTATTTTTATTTTGAAAATAGTGCTGAATGTAAGGAGTGCTCATTACAAAGTAATGTATAAATTAATGATATGTCATTACCATGTTTTTGCTGGGATTAGTAGGATAAATGCTAAGTCCAGAAAATTTCATTACCATTAAAAAGTAAAGAATTTTTTTTTGGCTAATGAAATTTCAATGTCAATAAAAAAATCCCAAGTATGGTTAAAATTTGGGTTGTATTGTTGTGTCACTCCTCCAAATTTAAAGATTATCGTAGTCCTCATATACCCCTTTTTCGACAATTTCGTTCAGGTTTTTCTCTATATTTTTCGTACCTGGTAATCAAAAAAATTATCAGAAATTTGTACCGCTCCCGAAATTTGAACAATGTACGTTTGATGTATAGTATCACATAGTCGACATTCCCGATTGTAATTTATGTCATCTTTAACAATATTTATTTCATTTGTATAACAAAATTGGGTTAAGATGAATTTAATGATTTAACTTGTTGGTTGAATTTTATAGCTAAAATTGAATAGCGTGTTTTTTAAATGATTTTATTTTCAACCGGAAATCAATAGATTTTTCAGTAAAATTAGTTTTTTTTGTTTGGATTTTATTTTGTGTATAGAGATTACTTCCCTTATTACTTAAACATCATCTCCTTAACAAGTTACTTCTTTGCCGTCATTATTTTTAGCCATCAAAACTTTTTGTATTCGTATGTAAGATGCTTAAAATGTACATGATGTTTTCGCTTTTCTTTTTACCAGTCATAGTAGTAACCATTACTAAGGACATGCTGGAGCAGCAGCAGGAATAATATCAGGGAACATTTTTTTAATGCCTTGCAAATATTGTACGTGTCAAATTTTTAATGATTATGATAAAAATTGCAAATTGTCCTAATATAAAGATGAAAATATTTTAAAATATAATACACTGAGAAATATTTCTTTGCATTTATAAAGCAATTCCAGCATTTAATTTAAATGTTGATAATATGAAAAATTATAAGTTTTATTGACTAAATTGGATTAAAATATTACTTCACTGAGAAGTGAGAAAAAAACCAAGGAATATAAAACAATGGGATATGCAGAGTTCAAATCATGGAGCCCTTGAGGCAATTTTAATTGCGAAGCTGCAGATGCACGATCTGCAAAACAATGAATGTACAGAGTTAGCCAAGGTCCTTGACTAATAAATGGTTCAATGCTTTTAACTCTGTACATTCTGAAAGTTTCATTGTCCTTGCTAAAACCTCGCAACTCTTCCGTCTAAACTTGGCTCGATGATTTTTATTCTGCACAGTGCTTGGAAAAACATTCGTAAATATTACCCAAAAAAAAAATCGAAGATTACAGCGTTGAAATTTTCCGGTTAAAAAAACAGAAGTTCATTTATGTCTACTAAGCCTTAACAAAAATTAGTTTATCATAATCGAAAAAGTAAATTTTTGCAAATAAACCATTTGATAGACGTAAATTTTATTTATTCTAACCCACCTCGTTTTAGTCTGTACTTTTTTCTTGTTAAAGAAAAAAAGCTTGTAAAATTAAAAAAAAAAAAAACGAGACATTAAAGTAAATATTTTCGCAACGACAAAGTTTGTTTTGAAGTTAAGACACGAGAGGTGTTAAGCAAATTTACTAACATACCAAAAAGTAGACTCTAAGCCAAAGGTGAAAAATTATAACAAACATAAAAATTATCATGATAATGTTGAACAATTTTTGGATACATCTAACTTTAGTAAAATGTGTGTTTATGTTTAAAACAATTTAATACAATTGTTTAATAGATAATATTGTTGTTTTTGGTAGGAAAGAGCCAACAAAATGTAAAGAAATTACAATATTATGATTTTAAAGTATTTTAAAATTAAATTTGACTTTGTCAAATAATTTAAATAACTTTGGTCTATATACCGTAAATTTCAAATATTTTATTTTATAACACTTGTATATACTTTTCTAATCTTTATTTTCGGTTTTTTGTATTTAAAAATTGAATTTATGTGCCAACACATGAGAGTAATAAAAATGAATAATGTTTACAATAGAAATTTTTTTTTTCATATATAAATTGTTTGTATATAGTGTATAGTCTATTCTAAATCCGCTAAGACTATACATATCTACAGCGGGGCACAGTGGGGCAGATTTTAAGTATTTTGGAAATTATTTAGTTATTTTTTACTGTATGGTCAGATTGCCAAAAAAATTGTAAAATTATTTTGAATTTATGGGTTAAAAGCGCTCGCACACAAATTTATACGCACACATACATAAACACACATGTACACACACATACACACTTAAACACACACATACACATTCATCTATACCAGAGATCCCCAAAACAACGTACATGTGCGAATGCTCTCACACAAGTGAAGAGAGCATGAGAAGACAATTTGTATTTTTATTAAATAAAAACATTTAGTCTCATTTGAGCTTTCATGTGCGTAGATTGTGTAGTCGCTTGCCGCTTTTATTCAAGGTTGCCATTTTTATCTTATATTATTTTCATGACCAGGTTGTGTAGTCGCTTGTACTAGACAACACTGAAAATTTTTAATGTAGAATGGGAGAATGTCTTTTTATTTGCCGAAAATTACTTCGGCAAAGCTGAGTGCTTATTATGCCAATGCATTTATTTATTTTTTTGTTTTAAAACTTGTCCTTTTTATAATTATGGATTATATATACTCATATATTAAAAGCTTCTGTTTGAATTCTTTTGAAAGCTAGTTTAGTTTCAGCGTTTGCTATTTTTTTAAAACTTAAAATATCATATCTGAAATTAATTTATTATATACGATTTGAAATACATCAATACATCGGAGAAATATACTCTGATTTGGTTTACAGAACAGTTTTTTTTTTGTTTATTTTTGTAATAATAAAATTTTATAGAGAACTTTCCAAGCTATCATTAAATGTTTAGTTAACATTTACTGTTTGTTTGAGTACAAATAAAATGGGAATTTGTGTAGATTTTTTCGAATTTGTTCGGGGACAGCGACAAATATGTCTTGGCAGCCCTGGTAAAGTGAGAAAAAAATAAATTATGCTCAAAAACAAACAACCAACATAAATGGAAATGTATGTGTGTGGTGATCACTGATCTATACACACACTCACACACGCATACATACACACACATACACACATACTTACACTTACATACACACACACATACTTATACTCACATACACACACATACTAACACTCAGATACACACACACATGCACATACACACACACATACATACACACACACACATGCATTTATAGCATGCCATGTGAATGAAATATTTATTTGGGGCGATAAATGAATGCCAGCCATTTATTTTTAAAGTCTTTTTTATGTAAATGTTGCCCGCATCTACGCCGTAGGAGGTTCATCCGTGTGCTCCAATTTTGGCATAACTACTTTTTCCAGCATTTCGTCCGGTATCTCACCAATGTCAGATGTAATGTTATGTTCCAGGGCTGGAATTGTGGCTGGATTGCCCCTGTACACGTGAGACTTCACGAATCTACACAAAAAATAGACTAGTAGAGTCAAATCGCATGATCTTGGCGGCCAATGGACTGATCCAAAACGTGAGATTACTCACTAAACTCGCCTCTTAATAGGTTAATGGTATCTCCTGCCGTGTATCATTTTGGCAAAAAAAAAGAAGTCTGTAATCATCGCACGGTACCTTACTCCATTGACTGTAACGTTGCGTTTTTCAGCATTCTTTAAGAAGTACGGTTCAATGATGCCGCCCACAAACCGCATCTAACAGCGCATATTTTAGGGGAATTCGCAGCTCTTGAACTGCTCTTCACACCAAATACGGCAATTCTGTTTTTACATTGAAAAACCAAGTAGCAAAAAAAATCACCCTTTATATGATTCATAAAAATTTTTAAATTTTAAGTAATGTTGTTTTTATTTTAAGTGCATATTTTTTGATTTATATTGCATATTTTTCATTTTTTACTGCATATTTAAAGCTAATTTTTTCGATTTTTTTTTTCTTGCATAAAAGTCGCTGCTCTGATAATAAAGCATGAAAGTTTATATGATTAGATAAGGAAGATCAACCAATATAAAAATTAATAGCATTTATAATTTTCGAATATAACGCTAAATATTAGTCTTGCGTGTGTTATGACAAGTAGTCCCGTTTTATTGGAACCACATATACTCCAAATCCAGATTGTCAGCTTCTGGGAAGGAAAAATTCAGTCAGCGTGGCTTGCCTTTCACTGTAATAGCGTTATGGTCGGCTCATTCGGAAAAAACAGGGTCCACCTTTTCTCACGTAATTACACACGACTCGATATTTTGAGAGGGCGTAATGATGCTTCATGAATTATGTGTTGATTTTCTGTCCCCATAAACCCAGAATTTTTATGTGAGCTTCGTCGACATGATAAATTTTGTTAGAAAATCATCCACTTTGGAGTTGAGACATATAGCGATTCATTGTGCACCGATTTTAGCAATAGTTTTATATAACGAACAATTTCTTTAGACTCAGAATATTATGTAGTTTACTGTTTGCAGTTTTAAAAAAGTTTTCAGATCAGCTAAAAAAAGGAACATACATTTATTTTTCTAACAAATATTTATTTTAACTGGTATAAAAACATTTCTTCAAAATGACTTACTGTCATTTACCGGTTTTTTTTCAGTTTCGTTTTTTTTCGTTTGTTCGAAATTTAATAAAAATTTACCCACAAAACGGGAATTTGTGGTGTATTTATGTCCGTAACAAGTGTTACAAATTTAAATTTTTTTCACTTCGAATTACAAGAACTTCATAAACACACACACATAAGGTCATTCACACAAAATGTATTTATAGACTTTGTGAATGTACAATGTCCAAATTAAAAAAAAAAAAACAAAAATTCAAAAACCCAAAAAATTTAAAATAATAGAATAATCATAAATTTTAAAGCAATTAGTTGGTCAAATTTTAACATCTATTGTTAACTGATAAATCATTTGTTTTTAGTGATATGTCAGTTGTTTAAACAACATTTAGAATTAATTAACAAAAACCATTTGATTTAAATGAAAAGTAAGTAGACCGGTTTTCAAATGAAATTTTATTTATTTTTAATGAGTTAATAAATAAACATTAAGCAATACAGACATTTTTCAACTCTGCACTTTATGGGCAGATAATTAAATTTTTTCCTGAAGATGAACAGCGAAGCTGATTCGAAATATTGATATAAAAATAAACATATTTAAAAATTAAAATTTAAATTTAATTGTCTTAAGCCGAACTATAACCCATCACACATTTTCTATTATTTTAACTTACAAACTATTTTAAGTGTGGTTATATAGATTTGGTACAGACTACCTTTATATACGTATTATGATAGTGTTAGTTATATTTGTTTTATAGAAATATGTGTGTGCAAATATTAGTGGTTAGATTTCATTTCATTTTATCCTCGTATACATCATATGTGTATGAGTTTTTATTTTATTATTTTTTTTTGTGTGTCTGCTTAACGTTGTGTAAATTGCGGTCACTGTGTATGTAGCAATAATGGTATTCAATGAACCAAATTTATTTGTATGTACGTATGTATCTACACTTGAAATAAAATAATTTTTGAATTGAAAATTTAATTAATATTTTATATTTGAAAGGGATTTTTAAATTTGTAATCAAAAACTTTAAACTATGCGGTCGACTATTTATAAAAGCTGGCAAATGATCGAATTAATTCTTCAATACACTTTTCAAATTTTTAATAAAATTAATTAATATATGACTTGTTTGTGTCACTGCTTATGAATTCATTAACTAGTTTCATTCTTTTGTTTTTATACTTTGCGAATAAATTCTCTCGTTAAATCATCCCTTTTAGAATGATCATTCACTTGAATCATTAATTAATTTCTAAATTCAATTCTACTACAAGTAGGCTGAATTTTTTCGTTGTTTCTTTTTGTAAAATTATTAAAAAAAAAAAAAAAAATGTTTGCAAATTGTAATTTTGGTTTGTATCTGTTTTAATTATATGTAAATATTGGATGTATTATTCGGTCTTTCTGTTTTTAATTATTTGTTTTTTTAAATTTTATCAGGCTCGAGATCATATTTAAATGTTACCAACGAATAATTTTTTTTATATAAATGGAAAAACGGCAACCCGGTCAATTTGTGCTTCAAAAATCGAAGGTGGTTGCCAAGGGTAATTCCATAAATAGATGGAAAACTGTGAAAAAAGGAATTTCGCATAGTCATTTTCCTTAGGGTGTCAATAAGTCCGTGACTTTTCGAACTTGCCTCGTAGTTATATGAAATGCAAGTTTCGTCATTTACTTTGCGTTTAACAGCTGTTCAAAACATACAACCTCGTGGATTTTTTTAAAAATGAAAAAAAAAGTGAATTTCGAGTGCTCATTAAACATTATTTTTTGCGAAAAAAAACCGTCAATCAAACCAAGGAAAAGCTTGATAAATACTATGAGGACTCTGCACCATCGATTTCAATGGTAAAAAAGTGGTTTACTGACCTTCGTTGTGGTCGCACAAGTACAAATGACGCTGAACGTTCTGGACGGCCAATTGAGGTCAATACACCGGAAAATGTCGAAAAAATCCACGATATGGTGTTGGCCGATCGTGAGATTTTTGATGCCATAGGCATTTCATATGGCAGTGTGGTTTCGATTTTAAATGATCAGTTGGATTTAATAAAGTTGTCTGCAAGATGGGTGCCGCGTTTCCTCTCAATTGACCATAAAGGTAATCGTGTAACGTGTGTAGTCTCAATGTCAAAAATCCATGAAGTAGACTACGAATTGCCCCTCATTCGCCTTATTCTCCGGATTTAGCCCTCAGTGACTATTTCCTATTTCCAAACCTAAAGAAATGGCTCGGTGGAAAGAGATTTAGCTCCAACGATGAAATTATTGATCAAACAAATGCCTATTTTATGGACCTCGAAAAATCCTATTTTTTGAAAGGCATTCAAAAATTGGAGAAACGTTGCACTAAGTGTATTGAGCTAAAAGGAGGTTATGTTGAAAAATAAATTTTTTTTTTTTTTGCAAAAAAAACTGTTTTTCATTCAAAAAATCACGGGCTTATTGATCCGCCCTCGTATAAGACTGCTCAAAACCATGAGTTGTTTGTGGGTGGGGTGGTTCATAAGGAGGCTGACGATGACCTGGTCGCTCGGTTCGAAAGTGTGCACTCCCTCTAGCGCTGATCCTCACAATTTTTTCCTTTTATATATAAAAAAAATTAGTGTTTACTATTCATTGGTAACATTTATAATTGTATTAATTATATTATAATTGTATTAATTATATTTCATTAACTTTATAGTTTAGATATCAGTATTAGCTGCCTAAAATATGACTCATCTTTATTACATTTATTTAATTTGAACTAAAGAGTTGCCTGGCTCAATAATAAAATCATACCTTAAATCTTTTACAAATTGAATGGAACGCTATTTTGATCAATCATTTTGTAAGACAAGTAACTGACTGTAGTTTATATAAAAAAATCATCCTTAGATTTGTTTTTAAATGATTTAATAGTAAAAATACAAAGAAATATAATTTTCAATTTTTTTTTACACTTATTTAAAGAATAAATTACACACGTATAAATAAGGATTTTCTGTTGCAGTTAATATTTTCATTTTAAATGATTTGTTAAAAAAAATGATTTCTTATTTTTTTTATAGTTAATTGTGTAATAGTTACAAAAACTAAATAAATGAAAAGTCATTTATTTGACTTTGTAATTAATTTTTATGACTTTTATTATGATTATTTTTATACGGATTTTGCAGTTATTTGTTGACAATTAATACATATAAATAAAGGAAATATCTTTTATTTTTACGGATTTGTAGTTAATTTTATAACAGTTACAATAAATGAAAAATCATTTGTTATTTACCGAAATTGTCAGTCAATTTGTTAACATTTAAAAACAAATGGAAAGTTTTTTTGATTTAAATGAACAGTTAGGTGACCAGATTTAAGTGATTTCTCATTTATTTTAAATCGAATTTTTAATTAATAAAATAGACAATCATCAACAAGCAATGACCGTAAAGGGAGAAGAAGAGCATGGGTATTGACAAGGTTGGGTAGCGCCAACCGAAAATACTAAGTATTCTATCCTGCTGGCTCAGTGGAATTTCTCAATTTTTATTCTCTATAATAACTTACTAATAAAATTTTCATGTTTCTTTACAATAAAAATAATTAAAAAGAATATGATATGATCTTAAAAAAAAAAAAAAAAATCCTACTATACTATTCACTTTTTTAATTAATTTTAACTGCAAACTATTTTAAGGGATTTTTTTTTATTTTTGAAAAATAACATTCATTCTTCTAAATATATTTGCTAATTTTCCCTCAGTGTGTATTTTGGGATATGCCAAACTAGTAAAAACGAATTTGTTACCAATAAAATTTTTATCTTGGCGCATAAAGTATCACTCTGTCTGCATAGTTTTGTTTTAGTGTTAATGGAGATTTGTTAGCTATTGATTTTTTGACACTAAAAAAAAAATTAAAAAAATCATTGTTAAAATCATAAAACTTTAAGAATTTAATATACAACGAATATGTATCTACACTACCAGCGTGAATTCTTCGCAATACTTCCTAAAAAAGATTTTCCGACATTTTTACATTCGATTTAACCGTAAATATTAGGAAAATTTACTGATTAATTTTTTTTTAACTTAGATTTGCTTAACAGCTGCCGGACCACAGTGCGTATGAAAATTTTTTTTTTTTGTTATCAAATTAAAAAAATAATCATACGCACAGG